>OZ005700.1:7997745-8493976 GCA_963930775.1 Cliona cf. orientalis | reverse complement strand
GCCCATCACAAAAAGTTCAAAGACAGAGCGGCCCGGCCTAATGCTATTTTATACTTATGAACATTTAAAAAATACCCACTGGACCTACCTCGATTTACGAGCTTCAGACCCGGACCCATCTATATCCAACTTTCTCTTCCTTTCAGACATCTTTATTTGCGCCAAGACACGTTGGTACTACGTTTGCGCATGCGCAAATGTTCGCGCGTTTATGCGCACGCACGTTCATCTTGATTATTAAAAATCAATAAACACTTATAATATAATAATTATTATTATTATCGTTAGAATGACACGTGTGACCTAGCAAGAGCTTCTAATTTTAACAGATCTTCGCGTTCCTCGGGTGCATTGATGGGCATGAAGCTGTACGCCTCAAGGATCTTCTTGAACTGCAACCTCAGTTGTCTCGAGGGAATCAGGCTCACGTCTGTGAAGGGAAACGACTGAGATACTTCCTTCCTAACATCCTCCTGCCTCTTGCGATATTGCTCAAATTCTGCTTCCACCTATATAAAACAGTCAATTATTAAACCGACATTCACTTATACATCTGGCCGTGTGTGTAAAGTAACCCTTTCTTACTTCTTTTCTAATCCTTGGGAGATCTTCAATCGTTAGTACCCTGGAGCTTGAGCTTTGCATTTTTCTGGAAGAAACTGCCGGTAAAGGTACCAGTTGAAGAGCTGATCGCAGCCTCAACGGTGGCTTGGGGGAACAGCTCTGACATGGCCTATCTGCGGAATGACTGTCAGTATCATCTGCGTTCGATGTTTCAACATCAGATTCATTCTGTTGAAAATTATTATAAAAAATATTGAGTATGGTGGACTGCATATTGTATAGCAACTCTTGAGTTACAATCACGAAATAGCTAAAGGATCGATGTTTTGCCGAATTAATTATTAAATTTTGGGCAACTTGATTGTGCCTTTACTTTACTTTTGTGCATGATTTTTGGGCTTTTACACCCCTCACCAATTCTCCAGGGGGGTTGCCACCTGAGTTCTCCTCACTATCTTCACCCTTATCCTCTGCCTTCCTCTTGGAGACAATCATCAACCGTATCTTTCCCTTCCCCTTATGAGGACCGAGAACTTTTTTCGGATTGCTTGATGTAAAATCCGTCCACACTGGCTGTGCATAGGGAGAATTGTTGTTCTCTCCTCCAGAGACTGAAAGTGTGGCTAAACGCTTTGCCATCTGTTTCTCTGTCAATCCGATGAGTCTGGCCCCAGCAGCGTAGTGAGCCACAACGTGGGGAGACTTGCGTACTTTGCTGTTGTAGTAGCGCTCAATCTCAGACATGGAGGACAGCGCCGACTTCCTCATGAATTTGGCAAGAGCAGAGAAAAGAATGCTCCCTCCTCCTTCATTCTTATTGGTCCCTCTTAGGTTCTCTAAGAATTTCTCCGTGGAAGTCATCAGCGTCAGAAACTCTTCAAAGTCTATCTCTCCATTCCCTGACAAAATACACGAAGTATCAAAATCAATGATGTCACTTGGCTTTGCCGGATCATTAACATAATTTTCATACCGTCTTCATCGATTACATGCAGGACATCGTGTATCTCCTGAGGACTTAGATGGATGTCGACGGTTTTGAGTGCAGCATCCAGCTCATCAGCATCAATGGTGCCACCTCCATTGATGTCAAAAAGATTGAATACCTCACGGAATGCTACATTGGGAAGGAGTATCATAATAATACACTATAATAATAATGATAGTTGTATAATATAGCGACATGATACCTTCAACTTGGCCAGATGTTAGTCCTGGATCTTTCTATCAGTCAAACCAGAAGTAAAATAATTATTATCAAAAAAATTGCATAAAACTCACTCCATCGCTGCTTTCCTTATCACTATGACTGCTCCCGTACATCTAAACCAATAAAATAATAAATAATAATTATAATGAAAGATTGACCAGCTGTATCGCAACAATCATTATTCTTTTGCCTTACGTTAAAGCTATTTCCCTTTTCACTGCGATTCCCAGCTGCAATGTCTAAGCTCCTTTTCCTATTATAACTATCAGAGCCGCTGCTAAATCCCGGAAGGTTCACGGCATTCCTTCTAACTTTCGTTCTGGAATACATCCCTTGGCGCCGATGAAGCTCGAAGAACCGTGAGTCCCGGACCCCGCCCCAACAATACGCGTACGCGTGACGTGAGGACGCCGTGAAGGTCATAGGTCAACACGGGCCACGTGTAAAAGAAGTGCGTAGGCGTTAGCATTTCCCCGTATTGCGATAATGTCGTCACCGCAGAGAAAAAGGCGTCGTACCGGTAATCGTGAAGGCACAGGCGAGAAACACTCCTCCAATTTGACGAGTTGTGCGTCTAGTGAAGAGATGGCGTCGTCGGCCTCCAAAATTAGAGTGGTGCTGATCCTCTGCGGCTCCATGAATCCCATCACCAATCTCCACCTCAGGATGTTTGGTAACTGGTCGATACACATGCATGCACACAGGACCTTCGTTCTCAAATGAAGCTAGAGTATCGTGGCATTAGGCTGCAGGGTTCTCCTTGATAGTCTGGGGTGCAACAGTGTGACCCATGATCGCTTAAAAAGGGAAAGAACTTGTAGAGAGCTAGCTATACCAATAAATTAATATTAAGATTGTTACGCAGTATTAATATTATCTACCCCCCCCCCCCCCAAACACACACACACATACTAATGGCAGAGGTGGCCAGGGACAGCCTACATTATACTAACAAGTTCACCGTGGAGAAGGGTATCATCTCGCCGGTCCACGACTCCTACGGCAAGAAGGTGAATACTTCATTGGTCGATTCTAGTTACAACTATGTCGATACTTTTAATCTTACATCTGTTACTGCAGGGGCTATTAAAGAGTGACCATCGTCTGGCAATGACTGAACTAGCAGTTAAGAATTCAGACTGGATAAAGTGAGCAAAAAGTTTAGCTATGATTAGCTTTTATAATAAACATTACTTGGTGCATACGTGGTTCTCTCTCCTTTAGGGTAGATCCATGGGAGTGTCATCAGGAGGCCTGGCTTCAGACTAAGAAGGTTCTAGACCACTACCAGGAGGTGGTCTCCAGTGACACCGAAGGTCAGGCAAAGGTCAAGCTTCTCTGTGGAGCGGATCTGTTGGAGTCCTTCGCTACTCCTGGCCTCTGGGCCCCACAAGATGTACGATCGTTGTGAAATAATATTACAGTTTTGATCTGCTGTGAGAAAAGGGACCATTTTGGGTATGAAGCAAAATCAATTTTTATCATGGCAATCTCCAAACTCTACAAATGTAGCTATCAGTGTACTTGTATCAGTGAATATCCACAAACATATTTATTAAAATAATATTATTATAGAGCGGATTACAGTACATTACAATCATACTACTATGTATACAACACTGCAAGACAAGTGGTCCCATTTCTCACAGCTGGTCGCATTATTATACTAAGATTATATTTATCTGTGTGTATGAGCGGGAGGTGACCGGAAGACATTCTACCTGAGCTAAAAACTTATCTTTCTCGGCAATTACGAGGCATTACAACATACAGCCCACTGACATAGCTGGCTATGGCCCCAGCAGTGACTAAAGTGAGCTGCTTCAAAAGCCTGGCGGGGCAGAACTAGATTGAAGTGTACACTTACTTACATATGGTGGCCTGGAGAATGCGAATGGGTGATATTCTGGAGTCGATTGTATTATTATTGAAGCTCCTAAATTAATTTAATTATAGATTCAGGATATAGTTGGCAAGTATGGTTTGGTGGTGATTTCTAGATTTGGACACAACCCTGAGAAATTCATCTACGAATCGGACAACCTAACACCACTAAAGGTTGGCCGATCTTTTTGTAGTCACATCATTTTAATACCGTATTTCTCTCTAATTATAGAACAATATCCACATTGCTACTGAATGGATTCCCAATGACGTCAGCTCTACCAAGATTAGGTATACAATCATTTTTTATTCACTTAAAAGTATCATTATTATTTTGTAGGCGGAGTTTGCGTAGGGGAGAGAGTGTAAAATACCTAATTTCTGATGATGTCATCTCCTATATTAGGCAACATAACCTCTACCAGGTATAAAGTAGATGCATAATAGTGAAAATTGTGTCTTCCATACACTCCACACAGACCCCAGATGATGCAGAAGATAATTCAACAAACAATTCCACTTGAATCAAACTTAGAAACATTGAATACATAAATATTTTTTTTGTACTGTATGTTGTCATTATCTGCGACCAGTTTTTCCTTTTTTTCGCTTGCCAGCGAACAGATGTTTAGGCTTCTTAGCTCGGATGGATCGATCCGACTCTCCCTGCGTCCCCTTCCTCGCAAAGCTTCGCTGAGTCAGCTTCAGCTTCTTCTTGGCCACTTTGAGTTGAGCGGCATCTCTCACACCAGACTGATCCCTACCAGTTTGGGGGGGGGGGGGGGGGGGGGGAAGGGAGGTGAGAGGAGAGAATTGAATGGTAGACTATGCACACAAGCACTTACAGTAGTTACTGCTTAAGAACTCATGCAAGCTTACCTAGAAGGAAGCTCTGATGAGGAGGGAGCTACTGAACCACCTACAGACAGGCCACGGGATTTCGAACGACGCTTCTTTCGACTAGATACTGCAAGCGAGCCACCTAAAATGTAATCACAAAACCCACCATCAATGGTAGCAACACAAGCAATAGTCAGTATCATACCTTCTTCCATATCAGAATCCCCACTGTCTTCATTGACGTCCATGGCCTCTGACCTCGTCCTCTTCCTAGCCCTGCTGTCCCTCCCTGGTCCACGTGGCATCATGGGGTAGTTTCTGCTCTTCTTGTCCCAGCTCTGCTTGCGGAGGAGAGACTTCTTCCTACGAATTGCCACAGCTATCTTCCTCGTCTGTACGATCTCTTCGTCCTCGGGCTCCGAAGCGTAGACCCCGGCCGCCTCTCTCATCTCCTCCTCCCTCTCCAATTCCTCTAGTCTCTTCATGATGTCGGGATCGATGTAGTCAGCGATGTTCTTTCCATCAAGAATCTCAGGGATATCATCATATTGTTCACTCTCGTCGATCAAATAGTGTTTCTTCAAGTCTAAGAAGTAGTCGTCACCCATTTCCAGCTCAATATCTCGCTCGAGCTTCTTTCTCGGTTGAACAGATGCTGATTCAGCAGTTGTGTCTTCCGTATCTAGCTCCATAGCTGAGGATGATTTGACCTTTGCACCTGGAGGGATGAATGGTGGTCGCTCGACATTGTCGCGAGGAGTGGGTGTGGCCAAATGCAGCTGGTTGAGAACCTCTGGCATCTTTCTGCTCTTCATCTTGACCTCTACCCTCTGGGCTAGGAGCAAATCGCAAGCTCTCGTCTTGATGTTGATTATCCCCTCCTCAGTCACGGTACTCATGGGCAAGAGTGTCACTCCCTCCTCCTCGAACTTAGCCAGGAGAGCTTTGGTGTCGTCCCGTAGCTCGTCCGGGCTGAGGATGTCGATTTTATTGAGGGCAACAATCAGCGGTTTGTTGGTGAAAAGAGGCTTGATGTTGTTGAAGAGCTCTACTTGCTCCTCGATTGAGTGTCCACACTGCTCTGATATGTCCATCACATAGAGGACAGCCGATCGAAGGTGAGCAAGTGCCGTGATGGCCTGCATTTCGATCGTGTTTCTCTCCTCTAGGGAGTGGTCAAGGATTCCAGGCGTGTCCACCACCTGCCAACGGAGGTAGCGATAGTCCATGTGCCCCACGAACAGAGACTTGGTGGTGAAGGCATAAGGTTGCACCTCGACGTCTGCACGTGTGACCTTGTTCATGAAACTTGATTTGCCGACGTTCGGAAAGCCACACACTATGATGGTACGAGTGTTTGGATCAATGGAAGGCAGTCTGGCAAGATGTTGCCTCACCTACGTTTCATATAATTATTCAAATATAAAGGTATGGCATTATAATAATTCTGGTGATGGCTTAGCCTCGTCCCCGTGCCAGTTTCAAACTTTAATAATGGTACCTAGCTGAGTATGGGTTAACACTGAAAAGCTGGGAGGGCCTTGGGAGGAAGGGACTAGGGTTTAATACCACAGTATATTATTAAAAAAAACCATTGACCTGCTCCAAGTACTGAAGACTTTGGTTCTGTCGCTTCATGATGGTGCACATACGACCGAGAGCAGAGCGTTTCAGCTGCTTGCAGCGATAGAGCGAATCGCCAAACTTGAGCAACCGAACGTAGTCCTTGGCCACGTTGTCGATGAGGTGCTTGGCCGTGTTGACCTGACCCAGCGCCAGCTTGTAGTGGTCCCTGTCATAGAGAACGTTCATGAGGTCGGCGTAGAAAGGATGAACATCGTCGAGCTTCGGAAATTCACTCAAGATGGCCGATAGCTTGTCGTGGAACGTCTGCTGGGTGAACTTGATCTTTCTCGTGTAGAACTGGCGAATTCTGGATATCTTGAAGTGCTTGCGGATGACGGTGGGCGTCTTGCGCTGGGTACGCGAAAGGACGATATCGACGAAATCCTTGGCAGAGGGAACCACCGTGATCTTCTTGAAGTTGTAGTGACTCATCTCCTAGAATATCTATCGCTAGCACACTCAGAAAAATTAATATGTGGTGAGCATGGCATGAGGTAGCCAACGACCTCGATTCCAAATGATGCGCTGTACTCAACACGTGTTTCGGGGGTGCGCATGCGCAGTTGCGCATAATTATTTATTCCAAAATCAGCAAATTCAAAGTAATAAAGAGTGAGATATGGAATAGCATAGATATTTCAGTCATTCTTGCCAATATAAATGGGCACTCATTCATTACTGCTGTCCTAGTAACCAACAAAACAATAAAGAATCAGTCATAAAGATGTTGATGTTATGAAAACACAGAGTATTCACTTACTGACATAGCATCCTCGTTTACATGAGAGGTTGGTGTTGGATCAGCAAACCTTAGGTATATTGATTTCTCTGCACGCTATTGTGAGGGAAAGTAAACTTAGTCATTGATGGGAAATGTGATGCCTGGTCACCGATTAGCAGGTTTTCAAGTTTCAAACTGACTTACTGGGGAATGAGCATCCTCGTACACTTGGGCAGTCGGCGAAGAAGGAGTGGGTTCAGTATACCTCAGGTGGATTGATTCCTCAGGATCCTTGTGGTGAAGAAAAGTAGCTAAGTTAATCAGTACTTTACGGTAGGAAATTTGATAGCTAGCTACTTGAATGAGTGACCGTTTCCTACCAACCTAGTCATGCAATTATTGTTAGCACTGAAGACTTAGTTTGTTCTACCATTATGGCACCATGTGGCAAAGCAGAGGCCAATATTATGCATTTCACTTGAAGCCTAGTTGGCAGCCACACTACAGTACGTAGTCCTTGTAGGTTTCCAAAAGCTAAGCATATGGCATGGACTGTGGAAAGTTAATTACTGCCAATTAAGAGGCATTAAGTCGTACCGGTTCTCCACTGGTACTGGCGTTGGCGTAAACAACTCCTTGGTGACCCTGCAAGTAGATAATAATGAGCACTCTATGAGCTTGTTGTTTCCACACATGTGTCACTGGTAAAGTGTGTGAACATATGCCATGCAGCTTCTTTCATGCTGTTGCTCATGCATGAAAGCAAAATAATATTATACCCCCAGACAGTTAGAAGGAAAGCTGCTGAGAGAGATATCTAGTGTCTTTATTGCGCCATTGCTTCCATACACATACATTCATCACTAGCTTAAAAAGTGTTTTGTGTGTGTGCATGCAGTTACAAAGTGGACATAGTGACAAATAGCGTGTTGTTTGCATACATGCATCACCACTGGTTCAAAGGAAACTTAAGGTTTTATTGTGTAACATAATACTGAAAAACAGTTAGATGGTAAGCATACTGATAAATATAAATAATAATATACATACCTGCTGTGAATTGAGATTTTGGTACTCATGAGCATCAGGAACATACGCAGGCGGCAGTGGGGGAGAGTTGGCTACAGTGCACAAGGTGTATTCTAACAAACTCAGACTTGACACATTATTTAGCCATTCACTTTAAGGGTGTAAATTTACAGTGGGAGGTTTAAGACTGGTCACTCACATTTTTTGTTGACGGTCGAGTAAAGGTCCTCTACATTTGTTGGGTGACCATTTTGTTCATCGCCATTTGCAGAAGAAGGCGGTTCTGCTGTTTGGACTGTATAAAAGGCTGCTGTAGATATTAAATTTAATGCAAAGAGGTCAAAAATTGAAGTGTGCCACAATGTTATTATGATTATAATATTAACTGCTTACTCTTTTTCCGTCTACGTCTACAGACCAAACAGAGCAACAGAATGATTAGTCCCACCAGTAGACATAGGAGTACTGCTCCCCCCACGCCTACACCCACTGCAATAGCCAAGGTGTTGTCAGACTCTTGATCAGATAGACCACCAGGCATGGAGATTATTAAATTTTGACCTTGACTTGAGGTAAGATCGATACCGTCAGTTTCTTCAGATGTGGCATCAGTAGCTTGATTTGAAGTAGATGTGCTAGGATCAGTGTCTGGTTCTGAAGTAGTAGGATCAGTAGTGGGTTGGTTTGATGTTGATAGAGTGGATGTAGGATCAGTGGTCATACAAATGGTACTTGATGTAGGATTGATAGTTGAGGATGCAGTAGGCACTTCACCCTCTCTACAGGTCAGTACGCCATTTATCTCTTCACAGAAGGTGTTGCAATCAGTTCCATTGTAGCCTTGAGAACAAATGACATTCACCGATAGCTCGATAGTGGATCTGCCAAAGTCACCAGTTTGCATTTCGATATTGCTCTGGTCCGTAGCCACCCCGGTAAATTCAAAAAATACATCGTCGATTATTGGGTGACATGGATCATACATCACAGGTGCAACATCATCATGTACAACTCTGATGTACACTTGGAATGATCCCTAAAAATTAATGGCCATGCTGCAATGAATTTGCATCTACTTTGCAAGCAAATATTACTTATAGCTAATACTTACCGCAAAAGGGCCAGGTATTCTTGGAGAATCAATGGAGCTTTGTACGTGGATTGATGGAGTGTTCCGAAGAAATGATCCTAGAGTACATGTTTCAGTATCATCACGAGGGTGCCCGCCCTCTCGAAAGCAGAAGCGAAGTACTGGAGCACATGAATCACAGTTGTCCCTGCAGCAAACACCGTCAGTAGCAAGGTAGTTGTTGGGACTGGCAGAGTACAGTCTGAGCACCCAGCCAATCTGGTAGTTGCCTTGAACAGTGGTGACAGTGATCTACATAATTATTATTCAGGCAGTGTGAATTGAATTTTAAAAAGATAGCTATAGAACTGTAGTCATAATTATTGAAAGTCTTATCTTACCATCACCAAAGATAGAGTGCTAATGAGCCTGGTGAACTTCAGTAAAGTATGCATGCTGAAATCATATACTCATCAACTAATTTTCACATTCAGCTTTCTTCCTATACTCTTCACAATGAGCTAACTCTGACTGACTGTACTGCTAGCAGATCAAGCCTCAGTAATTCTAGCAGACCATGCCATGCCATGCATGCAATTTACTACATTCCAACAGTGGACTTCTGCTGCTCAGTTTACATTCATCATGAATCCAGGAAGCAGGTTAAACACTGACTGAGCGTCATAGCGATAGATTCTGGTAATAATAATTTCTTATTGCATTTCAAGGAAATGAAGCAGGAAAATCGTATCTTGAGCTACAGCAGACTCTTCATAAGTCTGGTACACTGCAAACCGTCTATCATGCACAAATTATTAACACAATAATTATTATCATGCAGATATTGTCGGGAGTGAATAGTTAGTGCACTTGTTGCTCACTATAACCAGTTCTAACTTTGATATTATTATTGTCTTTTATGTCTAATTCAGTTTGTTCAAGCTTCACGGAATGACCAGATGGAATCAATCTCTCATACTCTAAAGAGGAATTAAAACATCCGATGATTGTGGAATACAATGCCATGGTATTAAACTGTTCTCACCTATTAGTTTTTGGAGCAGGTATCGAAACCCAGCTATCAAACCAACTGTCATGAACACAGTAAATAAAACCACTCCAATTGGTACTACCACAGAAATGATTATTATCTCTGTTGTATCACCAGCTGGTTCTGGCCCAGTGGTTGAGGGACCACCCTCGACCTCAGACTCTTCGGCTGTAGTGAGCGGCTGTGGTACCACATACTCAACTGCATGATGAAGTATTATGATTATTGGAAATTCTATTTATTATTAAAATTGATACAGTCAACATGATCCTAGCCAGCCTCTAATATAATACCTTGTTCACAAATCAGAGTCCCATTCCCATTCTCGGCACAAAAGGTACTGCAGTCGGATCCATTGAAGCCTTGAGCACAGATGGTGCTTACTCCAACGCTGATGGTAACTCTGCCATAATCCCCCATCTGCTCCACAAGTACAGTTCGAACAAAGGACACCAACTCAAATGGAAGGGCTGTTAGGTCAGAAAACTCCAGAAAGACATTATCAATAAGTTCAACTTCAACACCATCGAGTCCCTGCTGAAACCGTGCAATGTCACTCACATGGATCACATTGATAAAGAACTGAAAGGACCCCTGTCAAAAAAGATAGAGGCACAATCATTGTAATCAGGACTCAAGTGTTGTACATGCATGGCTATAGCGGGCACACTGTCTCACTGTAAATGCGGCTCTTATTTGTGGAGTGTTATCTGGCAGGAAAGTGAACTTGGTTGTAGTGTCACGTTCCATCTCAAAGAAGCATGAGGAACGACTGGTGTCCTCATGTGGGTGGAGAGAATCTCGGACGCAGAAGAACAGTATTGTGTTGCAAGAGGAGCAGCTCTCTTGGCAGCATGACCCATCCGCCAGGCTGTTGTTGGGATTAGAGTAGAGACGAAGCGAATAACCAATATGAAAATCTGCCACTGTGTTTTCTGACAGAGCC
Organism: Cliona cf. orientalis; assembly: GCA_963930775.1. Lineage (NCBI taxonomy): Eukaryota > Metazoa > Porifera > Demospongiae > Clionaida > Clionaidae > Cliona > Cliona cf. orientalis. The sequence continues at coordinate 8,483,036 of OZ005700.1, read as the reverse complement.
AAAACCTGAAGGTATAGGAGACCAATAATGAATATCATTTAGCTTGCACCAACTAACTATATAGCACCGAGCAATAATAATACTGCACTCACCATTAAGGCAGTGATTATAGTAATGTGTAACATCTCGGATAGTGTAATAATTCTTTGCCACTGCTATATAGGCTGAACTGACATCTTCACTGCCTTGCAATACTAAGGTAGCTATTTATTGTGTAATAATAAGCTATTTACCCAGGCAACCATTCTAGTGTCAAGCTATGCAATACTGTAATAGAGCCACAACAATCATCTTAAAAATACTAATTTTTGCATGATAGTATTAAAGTATTCAGTGAAGGATGCAATTCTTATATATAGCTTGCAGCGTATTAATAATATAGAGAATAGTACATCAGTGGAAAATTTGCAGATTTTAATGCAGATAGCACTATAAGGCTGGTCATCCTCGATTGATGACCTTTACCAACTGGGCTGCAGGAAATTGGTAAAGGTCGCCATAAGCTACTAGACGGAAGCCCTAGCCATGTTGGGGAGCAAGGTAGCGCTGATCACTGGCGCAGCACAGGGGATCGGACTGGCCACAGCTAAGCTACTGCTCAGAAATGGAGCAAAGGTCAGTCTATATGGGCCTACACTCGCAAGATGATGCTATTTAAATCATCCCCCCTCCCTCCCCAACTATAAACTGTGCCACACCCCATGCATAGTATGATTAAATTTCACACTCCTTATTAAACAGTTGATGTATGATGCTGATTGTAGGTGAGCATGGTGGATATCAGTGAGAAGCTGGGCAGAGCCACCTGCACTGAGCTACAGAATGAGTACTCCAAAGACAACGTCATGTTCCATCTCTGTGATGTGACAAAGGTTGAACAATTGGTAAGTTGTGCAGTACGGTGTGGCGTGGGGTAGGGTGCCTGTTGTCAGTTTTTTCCCCCAGAAAAGTGCATTTGCACGGACCAAAGAGGAGTTTGGTGGAATTGATATTGTCTGCAACAACGCTGGTATTGGGAATGAGGTCGAGTGGAGACTGATGCTGGACATTAATCTGGTACGTTGAACTTTCCCATGCACCTTAATAATAGAGACTGTTACGTTACTTGCAATTGAATGCCGTACTGCATTTAATATAATAATTATGTATGTACAGTATGCTGTGATTGAAGGCACATGGCTGGCGTTCAAGTACATGTCAACAAAGAACGGTGGAAAGGGAGGCACTATCATCAACGTCTCTTCAATGGGTGGTCAGTGTTCAATCATTCATGCATGCATGTTCCCGAGTCCCCCACCCCGGCCCGCTTCTTTGTACAACACAATAATATTGTTTGAGCATGCTAAATTTGGAAACTGCATGTCATTGGTCAAAGACACACACTATGTACATATTATGCACTTGGTTATGCTTGTACCTAGCCTCATGCCTGGGCTCCAAAATACCGGGATCATTCAAGGCTCTAGGACCAGGCTGCATGCTGATGTTTCAACTACGATTTAACCATAATAGTACTATTATCCTTATCTAGGTATTGTCCCAATGTCCTGGGCTCCGGGCTACTGTGCTTCTAAGCATGGTGTTGTAGGGTTCTCAAGGAGCCTGCAAGGATGCTCAGCGACGGATGGCATCCGCGTCAATTGTGTCTGCCCCGAATTTGTCGACACCAATCTCGTGAGTGATGGTCTAGCGTTCCTTGATGAAGAAAGCAAGGCATTCATTAAAGCAACAGGGTTACTGAGGTAAGTTTGACCGATGGTTATTTTCTTTTATCGCTGTCCCTGTGCAAGTCTCACTTTAAATTTTGAAAGTTGGCCAAGAAATTATATAACAATTTTCCCATTTTGTATCATCTAGTAGCTAACTTAGTTTCTCTCTCCCTACAGCCCTGATAAGGTGGCTGAGGGCATCCTACAGCTCATAACAGACACAACCAAGTCGGGAGCAGTCATGACAGTGACTCTAGCAAAGGGTATCAAGTATCAGAGACTGTTTGGAGATCCAAAACCCAAATTATAAATAATTATTGTGATCTGTTCATTTCCTGCTATCTACCCCGCCCCCTAATCAACTTTAGCATATAATTACCGTGCTAAGTACGATTTTCTGGTAAAGGTCGTCACACGCTCCCGATCCCTCAGGATTCTACATAAAGCCCTGGAAACCTCCTAAACAGTGTCTACCTTGTATTGATCGTGCCTTGCTCAGCTGAATTATGTCGGAAGCTTCTCCGAAGATTGATGTACAGAATAAAGTCGTCCTGATCACTGGCGCAGCGCAAGGGATCGGACTGGCCATTTCCAAAGCTCTGCTCAAAAATGGAGCAAGGGTGAGCAGTGCCCAGAGCAGGCTTGTCACGAAAAAATTAATTTTGATATTGTGTTCTCCAATATTATTATCAGATAAGCATGATAGACGTCGATGAAAAGACGGGTCTAGCAGCCTGCACGGAGCTACAGAAGGAGTATTCTAGTAAGGGTGTCATGTTCACTCGTTGTGATGTTACTAAGCCGGACGAACTGGTGAGCCAATCCCATGGCATGGTAGTCTCGTGCCCAGCCTCTTTATCGCACGCGGAAAAAGAGTCTGGTGAAACGCGTATTCAATTTTGGTTCCATACGTACGTGACGTATTCTGACACAGGCACAATGAATGTCATTATAAGCGATGGCGCAATCACTGTTTAATATTATTATTCGCGCAAAGTGTTTGAAAAGCACCTACCGTAGGCTATGGCGCCAGCGGGATCCTTGGACAGTGGAGTCCGAGTGCTATGCTTGTCTCGTTGCCTGATTTGTACCCAAAAGGACGGCGGTAAGCTTTCAAAAACAGGAAAAAATTTCTCCTGGTAGACTAAGAGAGATAAACACATTCTTGCTGGCTAAAATGTAGCTTACCACTTTCGCCTAAACTTCACAGACACTAGCATGATTCAAACGTGGGATAGTTTCGATGATCGCTTGCTGAATGTCAGTTTCGCTGTCCAACAACTACATGTAGCCATCTCCTACATGTAAAGTGCAAAGTACACGGTGAAGCATCGCAATCTTTTCTTGATGACGTGGCACCGTTCTGCAATCTGATTGGACGCGGCCAATCAGATTGCAAAATTGAATACGCGTTTCACCAGACTCTTTTTCCGCGTGCGATAAAGAGGCTGGGCACGAGACTAATGGCATGGTGAAAATTGTGCAGCTAGCGATTTGTTTCACACCTTTTCTCTCCACAGAGAAGTGCATTTGCACGGACCAAGGATGAATTTGGTGGCATTGATATTGTCTACAACAATGCTGGAATCTTGAATGAGAAGCAGTGGAGATTGATGGTGGACATAAACTTGGTAATTAAACTATTCATAGCATAAAGACTGGTGTAGACCATAGAATTTTATCTTTTATAGTGTGCAGTAATTGAGGGGACCTACCTTGCACTGGAGTACATGTCAACAAAGAAAGGTGGAAAAGGTGGCATTGTGATCAATGTTGCTTCAACAGCAGGTATAGACTACATCAGGACCACATTCACCTGTCACATGATATTTGGACCCAGCCCCTGAATCTCTGCTATATAGTTGATCACATGTATGGGGGTCCATAAATATAAGGGCCGGGGGTACAAATATTCGAAATATATGGACTGGGGGGAACAAAGAAAGCAGGGGTCCAAATTTATCATGAATTAGGGAAGGATAATTTTAATCTCATGATCAACTTATTCTCAGGGGTTAACCCAACAATAACGTTCCCTATCTACTCCACTACAAAGTATGGTGTGGTGGGGTTCACACGGAGCCTGAAGGACTGCTCTAAATCGGATGGCGTGAGGATCAACGCCCTCTGTCCCGGACTTGTCGACACCAAATTGATCAGGGACTGGCTGGAGGAGCACCCTGAAAAGGAAAAAATGAAGCCATTATTTTTCAGTAAAATGATAAGGTATAACATTGTATGTTAGATAAGCATTAATAATATTTCTGATATCTCAGTGCCATTGCCTGCAGCTAGTCTTATTACTGAGAAGGCCACTAGTTACCTATCTTCTCCAAAGATTGATGTGTGTGAGATTACTCTCTCTCTCTCATTATTGATTCGTTGCAGCATGGAGAAAGTGGTTGAAGGGGCACTAGATCTCATAGCAGACACATCCAAGTCTGGAGCTTCCTTGATGATCACCAAGGAAGAAGGGCTGAAATATGTCCACACCTAACTCAGGATCAAAATTGAATCTCAACAAGATTGTACTTTGACAGTAATAATTGTAATCATTGGGAGTAGAGACAGCATGTAAAGAGAATTAACAGAATCATCATACAATCACTATCCATGTTTTATTTTTCTGCCCTATTATTTTGATTGAATAAACTCCCACAAGTGGTTCTATAAATTTTTTTCCCACTTTGTATCATCTAGTATATAGGTATAACATTGACTCGGACCACTTCTCTCCCTGCAGCTATTAGCTATCAGGGCTGTAGGAAGAGATGAAGTGGTCTGAGTCAACGTGAAAAGGTGAGGGCTTTCTACAGCTCATAACAGCTACAACCAAGTCGGGAGCAGTTGTGACAGTGACTCTAGCAAAGGGTATCAAGTATCAGAGACTGTTTGGAGATCCAAAACCCAAATTATAATTAGTTATTGTTCATTTCCTGCTATTCGCCCCGCCCTCTAATTAAACCTTTGTACAAGGATAATTAAAACGTTTTGTACTTTTTGTACTGTTTCAGTTTGTACTTTGATAGTAATAATTGCTTGCTTTGTATCGTGCCTGCCGAATCATGTCGGAAAGTTATCCGAAGATTGATGTGCAGAATAAAGTCGTCCTGATCACTGGCGCAGCGGGGGGGATCGGACTGGCCATTATTAAAGCTCTGCTCAAAAATGGAGCAAGGGTGAGCCGTGCATACCACGAAATAATGATGATATTGTGTTCTCCAATATTATCAGATAAGCATGATAGACGTCGATGAAAAGATGGGTCTAGTAGCCTGCACGGAGCTACAGAAGGAGTATTCTACTAAGAGTGTCATGTTCACTCGTTGTGATGTTACAAATCCAGATGAACTGGTGAGCCAATCCCATGGCATGGTGAAAATTGTGCAGCTAGCGATTTGTTTCACACCTTTTCTCTCCACAGAGAAGTGCATTTGCACGGACCAAGGATGAATTTGGTGGCATTGATATTGTCTACAACAATGCTGGAATCTTGAATGAGAAGCAATGGAGATTGATGGTGGACATAAACTTGGTATATAATTCAGCGGTGTATAATTTATAGATACAGCAGAAAAACTCATAAAATTTTACAGTGTGGAGTAATTGAGGGGACCTATCTTGCACTAGAGTACATGTCGACAAAGAAAGGTGGAAAAGGTGGCATTGTGATCAATGTTGCTTCATCAACAGGTATAATGATCTATTGATGATACTATGGTAAACTAGTGAAGGAAAATTTAATCTCATGATTATTCTCAGGGATTGACCCACAAAAGATATTCCCTGTCTACTCCGCTACAAAGCATGGTATAGTGGGCTTCACACGGAGCCTAAAGGACTGTTCTAAATCGGATGGCGTGAGGATCAACGCCCTCTGTCCCGGACTTGTCGACACCAAGTTGGTCAGGGACTGGATGGAGGAGCACCCTGAAAGTGAAAAAATGAAGCCATTCATTCTCAGCATAATGACAAGGTATAATAATATTCATTGTACTAATACATGTTCGATATATTATTATAACTATTAAGAATATTTCTAATATCTGCCGTTGCCTGAGAACAAACAGCTAATCTTAGTACATGTATACAGAGAAGGCCACTTATTACCAGGTCCTATCTTCTCCAAAGATCGATGTGTGCGAGATTACTCTCTCTCTCTCTCATTATTGATTCGTTGCAGCATGGAGAAAGTGGTTGAAGGGGCACTAGATCTCATAGCAGACACATCCAAGTCTGGAGCTGCCCTGATGGTCACCAAGGAGGAAGGGCTGAAGTATGTCCACACCTAACTCAGGATCAAAATTGAATCTACTTTTGACAGTAAAATTAATAATTTTAATCATTGGGAGTAGAGACAGCATGTAAAGAGAACAGAATCATACAATCACTATTCAAGTTTTATTTTTCTGCTCTATTCTTTTGAACAAACTCCCACAAGTGCTTCTTGGTCTGAGGATAATAATATTACAATTAATTCAATTTCTGATTGTGGGGAATGGCTGTGTGCATACCGCATCATCTTTGACTTTGAAGCTGTTGCTGACAAAGTTGTTGAATTTCTCCAACTTCTTAGGGACATTTGAAGACATCTAAATCGAGAATGTATAGATCACTGATTACATTAGCTACACTGTAGCTAGACTCAGTGAGTCACAGGCACCTTTAGGAGTTTCTTTTTAATCTCGTCAGTACTCAAAGCACCAGGGGCAGTGGATGAGGTGATCTGTTATTAAAATTAATTATGCTTGAATAGCAGCACTTTTGCAATGTCCAAGTATCAACCAAAAATAATTAAATATTCAAACAAGTGCACAAATAGAACAATCAATTTGGACGAGTGAAAGCAAAATATTATTATTATTGTCACTCCTATGAGTTTATTATTAGTCCTAGGCTTTGTTCTTTTTGAATTTCTTTTGCTTTGCCATCTAGAGGAAAGGATCAGTTAGCCAGGCATACAAAGTAAAAGATTGGCTTTTCATATTTTTTTTTTCATTTTTTGCAATCACTCAACCGAAATCAATTTTCTCTCATTAAATTTCACTTGCTCACCTTTCCACCTGTGCTTGCTGATGGAGGGGCACCCCCCTTCTTCTTGTCTACCTTCATCTTCGGCTACACAACAACAAAGTTTATACAATTACTTATGAGAAAACACAAAGCCTTGCCAGTGCAGTAATAATCAGTGAACAACTGTAGCTATGGTACTCACTGTGGTGGGGGCAGACTGCGTGCCTCTCTGCTGCAGAGGGGGCTTCTTTCCGATCTGAGGCGTCTTAAACATGACTCCCTTCTACAGATAATCACAAATTTCAAGACATCAATAGATATTTCAACACTCACATCTCCAGGTTTAGACGGCTTTCCCTTCAGCTTCCCGTTGGTCTGTTTCAAGGGGAAAGCGAATTTAGCCATTAAAACAAATTTGAAATGGGAGAAAAGATGGCCAGACCTGTTGCTGTTTCCTGGGAGGTGGTTTGGTCTCCTCCTCCTCTTCTTCTTCCTCTTCCGATTCATCCTCCTCTTCCTCCGAGTCGTCTTCCTGGTGGGTATGGCAGTAGGTGTGGTCTATTACTAACGTCCTACAACTATCTAACAACATACCTCTTCCTCTGCACATCATATTGATGTCCATCAAGTTCCATAGATAGGGAATCATCAATTGACAACCAATTACAAAAAAATTAATAGGTTGTCTTCCTCACCTTCCGAGGTTTCCATTTCATCCTCATCTGACTCCTTTTCTTCAAGCTTAGCAACCTATATGTACACATCACACAGCGAATAAGCCATATATACATATATACACCCCCAGAGACTTGCTATAACTATATTATACCTTGGGTGCTGGTTGCTTCTTGGTAGGGGAGTCTGCAGGTCGCTTCTACAAAATAAGAAAGGGGAGGGAGCATCACACACTAATTAATTATATAACACATACCACACATCATCTATATACCAGCCACCTTTACCTTTGAGCCGGATGAAGCTTGAAGCGCCTTCACCTCGGGACTGGATATCTCGGCCTCGTCTTCCGACGAATCCGTGTCGGAGTCCATCAAAGGTCCTAGAGCTATATACAGAGGGGGGAAAGAAGGGAGAGAGTGTACCAGTGCATACGATATGACAAGGGATGCATAGCAGCAGAAGAAATGGAGCTCACTTTCTGTTACTTGACCCACAATGTGAATGGGACCACTCCCTGCATCAAGATAAAAAAAATCACTCTATGCATATTGTGTGTGTGTGTGTCCCCCAACTCACCTTTGACTAGCTCCAGTGCAACTGGAGGATGCAGTGTCAGGAATAGGGAAGTCTGCAGATTGTTATCACCATGACTCAACATTTTTAAGCTCAAAATTAATCAATGTGTACAACGTATACAAATGTAGCTGGCATATGAAATCTCCCAAGTGGATGGTGCTCACTAGCAAGACCAAACTGCCAGCCTAGCATATTATACTATGGGCCAGCTTCAGGATACCGTAAGCTTGGCAACAGTAGCTTCGGTATGGGATGCCAGCCCTGCCCTCTGCATTGACAGGACATCAATACATAATTATGCACACGTATACAATAACTACAGTACTGCTTGCTGTTGAACGTTTATCAATCAACCAATTATGTCGATATAATCATGTCAGCCTGTCTGTCTCCGTGGAACTAACCTGTTCGTTCAGGCCGACCCTCATTGAGAGTATGGTGTGGGTGACCTCCTCTCCCTCGTCGTTCTCGGTCGTCACCTGGACCACGTTCCTCTCACCGTCTTTAGCTGCTGCCCCCAGGCAAGCCTGCAAGGATTAAAAAAAAAGATTTCAACAGGGCATATCAAAAATTGGACAGCATGGTAGGTGCGAATATTAAGTTATGCACATTATTAATGCAAAATCGGTACATAGCTGTTCACCTAAAAATATCACGAAACATTTTTGACACCTGATAAAATTAATTTTTTTGCAAGCTAGAGCATGCTGTCTCACCTGTCGCAATTCCAGTGTCTTTTCCACATCAATATCATCATCGGTGTCCTCTGTACCCCAGTCTAACTTCCTCGTCTTTGAAGAGAGCTCAACACCTGCGCAACGGGATAATTTCGCAAATTTGGGCCACGTGCAAAAAGGCTAGTGACTCTACCTAGCTTCCACTAGAATACCAAAGCACTTACCCCAGAAGTCTTCAACGGATTGGATTGGCGGAATATTCATATTGTCCCTCTCAGAGTCGCTGTCTGTGTCAATGCTGTTCATTGAAAAATCTCTCAAGGTCTGCTCAGATTGGTTCACAAAAAAATCAGGTCGGCCACGTGGAAGTTAGTGCATCACGTGATTAATTATCAATGCGGACGTGGGCGTTGCTGAGCTAGCTGCAATAATATAGGCAATCATGGTGGTGCTGAAGAATATTCCACGAATTCTCTCTCCTCAGCTTCTCTCGGTCCTTGCTAGAATGGGACATGGGGATGAAATTGGTCAGTAAGCCTATTAGAATTTGTCGAAGTTCTGACAGTATCAAACACAATTTTCTTTTTGTATACAGTTCTGGCGGATGCCAACTTTCCAAGTGCCTCTATTTGTCAGCATGGTCCAGAGCTGGTGAGGGCAGACGGCCATGGAATTCCTCCTCTCCTCAAGGCCATCACTTACCTTTTCCCTCTGGATACCTACGTCCCTGCCCCTGTATGTGCTTACAATATGATCTCATAACGATCGAGACGGGAAGGGGAGGGAGATAAATCTCTTCAGTTTCTGGAATATCACTTGTGATAGACTTGTATGCATCTTGTTCTTTATTAGGTGTCTTTGATGGAAATGGTGCCTGATGACAAGGCTAAGGGTATGAAAACACCAATCTGGGACGAGTACAAGAAGATAGTCAATGATGCCGAAAAGAAGGAGGTGGGGCATGTGGAGAGTGTACCATGGCATGAGCTGTTGATATATATGTAAATGATTTATGCTTTCATAATTGTGATATCCTAGGTAGGAGTTGAACTGGTAGAGCGCTTTGCATTCTATGAGCGAGCCAAGACAGCATTTGCAGTTGTTGCCACAGGGTAAGTGCGTGGGTGCATGCTGATTGCCTATATTTTGCAGTGTTTATGGATCTCTATTGCTTATGCAGGGAGGGTGCACTCTATGGAAACATTATTCTCAAAAAGGGAGCTCTTCCACCAGAGTAGAGCACAAGACTGACATTTTAGATATTGTGATGTGCATACATTTAATAGGGGAAATCCCTTGTATGTATTTTTTCTAAATAATGCACATCAGATTGACCAAGGAGATTAAAAAAAATGTCTCGAGCAGGATCTAAGACTAAGCTAAAGGGCAAGGCAGCGGCGAAGGACAGTCCTGCAACTGATCCTGAGGTAAGCTGGGTGGTTTTCTCGCATCCAATATCCTATCGAGCTTGAGGTCTCCATCGGTTGCCATAGAAACCGCATGCTAGTTCATGTAGCTGCATCTCCCAGAGGTACTACTATATCATTCCCCATAATAATAATAACTAGACACGTTTTGTTTTGCATTCATAAACATACAGGTAGAGCCAGAGGAAGCGGCAGTCCCTCAATTAGCCTGGAGGGTGATTGATGAATCAACAGCCAAGCAGCTGCGGCAAATGACTGTGGAGGATGTGGCAAAGTGAGGCAGCCTGATGATGCATGGTGTTAGTAAGCTAATCTAGACCATTGCTTTTGTCAGGAAACTGGCCAGTGTCCTATCCTTGAAGAATCATGAGGTGTGTTTGAAGGAGGCAGCTCTGTTGGACTGCTATGTAGCTGCCTACTGATATCCTAAGGAAATTCTGAATAGCTTTATAGCACTGACTATTTGACCTATATAATAGTTAGACACTGTTTAGGAGGTTTCTACGTGATTTAGAAGACCGAAGGGCTCTGTGTAGAATCCCGAGCGAAGCGAGGGTTCTACTGAGCCCTGAGGTCTTCTAAATCACGTAGAAACCGACTAAACAGTGTCTAACTACTTTAGATCCTAGCAACAATGCCCAACAGCTTTGTATATAAACAACTGCCTAGCAACAAACTAGCCATAGGCAAACAAAATTTACCAGGTTTTTTATGGAGCTTACAAGGTTTTTTATGGGGCTTACAAGGTTTTTTATGAAGGATAGATACTGCAGTTCAACCAATCAGATCACTGTATTTGTTACAAGTAGGATCTAAGTATTGTATAATTTTATCAATCCTTAACTCTCACTGTACGTATGGCACGAGGGAGAAACACTACACTGATGAACAGGCATCAGCCTTCATTACACTGCTTCATACTCTAATAGAGAACATCAAAAGTGAGCAAAAATCTTGCATGCAGCAAATTTATATACTTCATTCTGGTCTTTCAACTGGTATCTATAGGTAAACAGCTTTCTCTTCGTGACAATTATAAGGAGTTTGAACGGACTATGGAGGCCGTTGGTGGCAAAGCCAGTAGCCTCAAGTGCTTCACCAACGAAGTGGGCATAGACGTAATTAGGTATATCAGTCGTAGCCTATTCCAGCACTACCACCTCTACCAGTATCTCTTCACTGGAGAACAACAACAAGAGACCATCACAACAAGAGTAAGCTACAACAATATTACTATAGATTTCTGGTGTATTCTATCTTGATGTCAACTTTTGTGCTAGTTATCAGTCGAGACACTGCCAGACTCGCACAGTCTTGACCCACCACCGTTAGAGGAGGCCATGCCACTCGAACTGTATGAGAGGTGTCTTGCTCCCAAACAAACCTCTCCTATTAAAGATCAGGTATACTATTATGCGATGTGGTGCTGCAATCCATACAGGATAAAAACTTCAAACTTAGGAAGAGGTGGATGCTGTTGACCGTGACCAAAAGCAGGCATCAGAAGAGCAGATATCCGAGACAGAACTATTGATGAAGATATCAGCTGAGGAACTGAAATCTGTGCTAGAAAACTTAGTGGAGAGCAAATTATCAGCACTACAGGTATCGTCTTGCATAGTAATAATGTGCAAGGCTGTACTTCACTGTAACTCATGTAGGTGGATTTGTTGACAAAATTGAAGAAAAAGGAAGAGACAATGAGCAGTCGTCTTTCGAAGCTAGAAAAGAACCTGAATGACTGAAGCTATAAATTTCACCATGGCAACCACATCACATAATTGTATGAATCTATCCATGCCATACACTACAAGATAATAGTTTCAACCTAACAGAGACTGCAAGAGAATGATACAATGTCATGTATAGATATGCAAAAGGAAGGAAGTGAAGGATCCACACGTACATACCATACAAAACCTATAAAGAATGTCCTACAACGCCTTACATTAATGTAATTTACACTCAAATAACATACGCAGCTTGAAATAATAATTTACATGGATTACTGTTTGTTGACTACAGATAGGGGCTGTTTAGAGCCAGATCGTTGTTTTTTGTCACTGCCATTGTAACTCTTGGTGCTACCATTGCTACTGGTGAGCTTACGAGCGCTGATGGGTAACTTGGACATGTTGGGAGTGCGTTTGGGATGCAGTGAATTCTCCTTGTTGATTGGAGGTTTGGAGCTCGAATTTATAGTTCCCTCACTCATAACTGAGCTATCACTCGTATTAATCTAAAAGATCAGAACAAAAGCAATAGTTGACCCACCTATGTACCACACTGATAGACATTGGCTTACTGATTGACTTTTTGTAGAATTACATGACATTGTAGTTGTGTCCAGATTACTCTCATCCAGCGAGTCCAAACTAAGAGGGGGAAGGGGTGGACTACCTTTCTCACTTGCATCAGTACCCTTTAGAAAAAAGTGTGATGTATTTTAGTCGAGATCAATGTTACATAATTATAGGATTTATCTGGGGTCTGTTGTACTCACAGAGGATGAGCTTGTCTCTAGCTCAGAGTCAGACTCGGGCAACTGGGGCAGGGTCATTGCAGCTTCTTGTGCACTCCTGAATTCCTCCAGTAGCTCAGAGTGTGGTCGCGTGCGAGTAAGGTCACTAGGATAGTGAAACTGACGGCGTTGGGGAGTCATTCCTGCACAAATAAAGCACTCTTTAAACTTATACATTGACTAACATTGACTTTACCTACCCGTTGGGATATCACGTTGTAGTTCTTTAGCTACATAGTTGTCGACGTTCTGTTTTGCCTGCTTCAGCTTGTCCTGGTGGGCGACGGCGAATTCATTAACTCTATCTGAAGCATGAGCCAGCCCTGTCTGCCAGTCTGCTGCCGCCTGTTTGAGACCCTGCTCAGCAAAATTCTCCAGAGATGTTTGGATGGTGGTGCATGAATCATTCATCGCAGCGCCGTGAGCCTAAGAGGAACAAATGAGTGCAATTTTGTACATTGATTATTGCCTCTGGTGGTGTAATGACATACCTCAGAATTTTGGATCCAGTTGTCCGTCATTTCTGCATTTGTTGCACCGAGGTGCTCCAACTTTGAGCTCGTGGCAGCAGCATGGTTTGAAACTGTCACCTTGATGGCTTCAAACCCACTGTCCAGTGTTGTCCTCAATTCTGTGGCCAGTTTCTCCTTTTCTCCAGTCAATTTCTTGTGCTAAAAAAGAAAAGCAACATTAAAGCCAGTTTACTTTACACTTTGTTAACTTACTTCAGAAACAAGGCAGTTGAGTGTGCTTGTAGCCTCCTCAATGGCTGTGCTAGTGCATTGGCTAAAGGTGCCAGCTTGAGAGGAGAGGCTCTCAAATGATGTCTGTACTTGTTCAGAGTGAGACTGGTGCACATCTGCACTGCACTGGATTGCCTCCGATACCTGCATAGGATGCACTTACATTAAAACTAATGAGTAAGAAAATTATTTTGAGCGTACGGACCATTCCCAATTGTGAACTGAGCTCCTGATGCTGTCTCTCCCATGCTCTCTGAAGCAGACTGGACACATTGCTCAGTATGGACTCATGTAGTTGCTGTAATAACAATGTTATAATATAATATAATAATAATATTATTATGTGTGCATCATGAGACTAGTGCACATGATGTGAAAAGAAAACACATTACCTTTGTGAGAGCGCTCTGGTTCTGTGTAGCAGTGGAGAGAGAGTCCTGGTGATCCTTCATGGCAGTGAACTGAAACAATTATTATACAGATGCCATAAATTCCCTCCATCACCAACCAATTACATTCTCTTACCATTCTGGCCTTTTCCTTAGTGACCGATGAATTGAGGGAATCCAGTTGAGTCTGCTGCTGACTGACAAACTCTGATGTCCTCCTCCACTGACTGGTGACCTGAGAATGAAAGAGAGGAAAAATCAATACCAAAATTTAATGCCATAGTGAGGTACGTGTGCATCTTATTTGTGATCTACTGTTCCGTATACCTGATCTCTAAGCTCTGTGCTGGTCCTGACAATGCTGGCTGAGTGTTGAGTGACAAGCTCAGTGAGTTGTACGAGTAGAGGTGATATCATCGAAACCATCAACTCAGATGTCTGCTTATCAACTTCAGTCTGTGTGCATCAATAAACCATTATGTAGCTGGATATCACACACTATGGCATTCCAACGCACCTTCAAGGTTTGAACTGTACTTTGTATGCCAGAAATGCTATCCTGACTGCTGGCAAGATTGTGCTGCATATACAGAAGTGTCATTTTTTGTGTAATAATTATGTCTATGCATAACATATACCTTGGCAGTGCCTTGCTGCTGTTCCGTAAATTGGTTCACACACACAGTCAGTGCTCCAACAGCTTGTTTGATACCTTGCAACTCTCTACTCTGAGCTGTTGCCCACTCCCCTGAAATGAAAATGAGTGTAAAAGCATAAAGTATTCACTCAAACATACCTGGCAGTACTTACCTATTCTGTTGGAGAAGTCGTTATAGGTTTGCTGCTGTGAGCTGGCAAAGCCCTCGAGGCCGGCCATCATGGAGGACACCTCACCGTGGAATCCCTGCTGATACTTCACGTGGGTGGCTTGGTTAGAGCTCTCCACATGTCTCTTCCTATCCAGCTTGGAGTGTAGGCCTTCCACATCCCCAATAGCATGTTGGACAGTTGTCACCAACTGAAATTTTAAATTAAACACAAGTCGGTTACACCCTATGTATAATTATGCATAATGTGAAGGTGCTCACCTGTGTAGCCTTTTGGTGCAAATTGTCTTCAGTTTTGGCATGCTCCTCGACCAGGAATCCCTTCTCATCTCTCTCTTGCTTGGTCAGGTGAAGGTCCTGTTTGGTGGTGGCCAGATCCATCCTGGTGGAGCACAGCTTCTCTTTAGTCGTAGACAGCTCCTGGCTGGTCTCCTCAAGGACTCTCTGGGAGTCTGCAAAAAGCTCATTCACCTGGGAAATAATTACAACATTAACAACTCAAGATACTGTACATGCACTATTGCTTAGAGTAGATTGGATTACCTTCTTTAGTTCCTCCAAGTTAGCTTGAATCTTTGCTTCCAGGTCAGTGATGGTTTCCTTTTGGCTCTTTATGAGATTCTCCATACCCCTACACAGTGCACAAAGTAGTAATGGGTGACATGGTAAATGGAAGATTTCAAATTAAGAGATTTACGTATAGTTCTCTGGTGAGAGAAAGATGCCATTTCTCTCTCTGGCTGCAAACAGGTCCCTTTTCAGCCGATCTATCTCCTCTGTATACTCCTGTAAATATGTACATAAAACTGAAATATCAAGGGTCTGTAAGCCATCATAAACAAACATATTTCCTGACCTTGATTAGGGCCTTCTTGGAGAGTTTCTGATTGACCTCTGGCCTATTGGTGATATTTTTAGCCCTGTGTGCATAGTCGAGAGTGGAGAGGGTCTCGTCGAGGTTGCACTGAGCCGGGGAGATGGTGGCAATGATGGAGGTCTTGGTACGACCACCAAGGGAGTCCTGTAAGATCCGTGTCAGCTTACTCTCCCTGCAAGAAAAAAATACACACACACACACACACAGGAATAATGGACAACATAATCAAATTTTGATAATACTATGCGAAGTGATATTTATGTACCTGTATGGGACATGTGGTGCCCTCTCAACCAGAGCAGTGATGACTCGACCCAGTGTGAGCAGGCTCTGGTTGATATTGCCAGCCTCCCTGGCCCGCTTGTCCACAGCACCCGACCTACCAATGTTCTCACTACCAGCAAGGTCAACCTATGTATGCCACAAGTATGTATAAATAGAAAAGTGATACAATCATAAAAGTAGCATAAGTAGTCTCATATTGACTTTATATACAAGGTTCTAGCTTACAAGGTTTAGCTTTCCAGTCTTAAGCATTTCCTCTCCCTCGATGGAGCTCTCCTTCATGTGGACGGTCACGGAGAAGACGGAGTGAGAACGTGATGAACAGGCATTGAGCAGCGTAGCGGCAGTTTGACGACGTGATGCTCCACGCTCCAGGATGGAGTACACTTCGTTCTTGTCGCGGACAATTAGCTCTTCAAGCCCGTGAATCACAACAGAACCCTATGAAATGATAACAAAAAATAATCCAAATATTATGGGTATTTATAATTGAACTTGCATACTAGACTCACCTTCCTGGTAGAGTCCTCGAATATTCTCAGTTTTGAATTATCCTCGGTGGTGCTGAGCAGATCAAACAGCTCTTCGTTGTAGAGCTCCAAGAAGGAGACTCGCACCGAGTACTCCTGAATGTTGTGGGACTCGAGCTCCTCAAAGAGTTGGTGGAGGGAGCGAGGGATGATACCAGCCAGAGGATCCTAGGGTAGCAATGGGTGTCAAAGTATTCGTACACAAAAATGTTTATGCTGTTTAATACTTACCTCCTCCCACGAGAGTGCACCTCCTTGGCTCCTCTCTCCCTCCATAGTGAATGTCTTCCCTGTTCCAGTTTGCCCATATCTACAGTGGACAAACACAAAATTATTGGGTGGTGTACTTTACTTCTCATGATGTGAAATAGACGTACGCAAAGACAGTGCAGTTGTATCCTTGTAAGACTTCATTGATGATGGGGCTCACCACCTCCTTGTACACGTGGATTTGGGTAGAACTTGGGTCAAAGACTTTGTCAAAGGTGAAGGTTTTTGTGCTCGACTTTTCTCCCGAGTCCTTCACCTTCACTTGAACCTCACCCTTCTTTGAATGGCTTTCTACGACGCTCACCGAACCAGCTTTCTTCTCGGCGTAGCTACGTGGCCTTTAGTATCAAGAAAAAGTCAGGTAACTATCTCAGGTCGGTAAGTGGTCGCCTCGCGAACGTCTAGTTGAACTTACCTACAACGAACCACCACTTGAATATTCTTCTCCTGGGGCCCGTTTTGTCCTTTTCGTGACTTTCCTCCCCTGAACTCCATAGCGCTTTCTTGTTTCACCGTACAGACAGTCTAGTCCTCCCAGTCCTCACATACGACTTGTTGAAGTTTTTGCCTCTCAAATTTTGAATTTCAAATTTATGAGCATGCGCACTAGGATACGGTAGCACGGCACGTGACCTTACCGAAAATTCGAGAAATTTTGAAATCACTCGATGTTTCGTTATTGTTTGACCCTTGGTTATTCGGTCAGCAGATGCATCAGAGAGTCCGATTAGCTACTATCTACACCTACTCGAGCCAATTTTTGTGTTCTGGGATGCCAAATTGTCCAAGTGGTAAGCTTTTCATTGACAACTACCTTGTGTTTGCTAGCCCATTGCTAGGTTTACTGCTGGCCGCATGCCTGTATGTTGTTGTGCCAACTGTCCAAATTCGGATAGCGGGCCCTGTTTTAAAACAATTGGACCAAGGTCACTCACCCACTGAAAAAAGGACCCTTTGTACTGTCCAGTGGCTGCTAACTGAAGTGAGCGGTCCACGCTTATTGCATCCCCTGCGTAGCCTTCTAATGGATAAGGTTACCAAGGCTATTGTTCACCGCATCTCCCGCGCTCATACTTTGAAAAATTATAGAATGTGGGCCTTCTCTCTATCTTTGAGTTTTGAGCTATCTTATAGCTAGTCAAAAAATCCCCCCTGTTTATTAGCCTGCTTGTTTGTGTATCCACCTATGTCAAGCCTCATTGGCCAGTAAGTGGCCCTCTACAGTCTAGTCATGGTGGTTTTCTGCTGGCAAGAGCATGGGAGGGAGCCTTCTGTGTTCTGAACAAATTGCCAGCTGCTCACTTGAAAGTAACAACAGCAAGTGTTGTTTATAGTGTACAGATGGGGGTGGGGGGAGGTCTAGTTAGTGTCCCCCCCATAAGTGTTAATTCTACCTTCTGTTGTCCCACACAGGGTGTTGATTAGGTCCTGCAGAATCTCTCAATCCCTCCTCGAGGAAGGAAAGAACTACTACTAGTGTGGAAGCTACACCCTCTCTTTGTATGTAGGTCATGCACACACTCCTCTCTCTCTCCCTCTCGTAGACACATTGGCACATACAGCAAGGTAGAGAGACCTTCTCTGACAAGTGTGTGTGTTGACTATTGGTGTTTTGGATAAACTTCTCTTAGGGGATTATATTATACCTTCTATTGACCATCTTGCTGCGTCTGAAATTAACACAATTTGCATTCATCAATATCTTCACCTTGAAGACTGAGAGCAGAAGTCGAGTCACACCTGAGCTTCCTTTCATCACTATTTTGTTATTGTTCCGAGAAACGAGTTCCTCTATTCCCTCCTCATAAATTCCATAAACAAATTCTCAAAGTCATGTCTGCAAGTGACTACACAAATTGGACAGTGGACGATGTCTCCAATTGGCTGTCTCAGATTAACTTATCGTCTCTAGTGCCCACATTTGAGAGACTAGGCATCAACGGCTTACAACTAGCGCAAATCGACGAACAATTCATCAAAGAGCGATTGAGAATGTCTAAACCATCAGAGGCACTGGCGCTGAGAGGAGCCATTGCTACGCTCCGGGACTCCTCCCCTCCTAATCCTCCGCCAATGACAGGGGCAGGGGGAGGAGGGGGTACCCGGAAGGTGAGTGCACAAGCCCCTGGACATATATCATCGAGACCTCAGTCAATTTCAGCGCCTGCATCGAATAGAGTCCGGACCAATTCCTACGAGAAGCCTAATGCAGCAACGGGGATGGTGTCGACAAGGACGCTGCCTAACCGTAGTCTGACCACACCTCCTGGAGGATTCAAACAGCCAATGTTATCGACAGGATCAGCGCAGGTACTGCTTGAAGACTGTCGGCACTGTGGCTGGATCATAAAACAGGGAGGAGGATACAAAAATTGTAAGTTGTCGGATATTCTGGACATCTCTCTCTCTCCCTCTTTCTCTCTCTCTCTCTCTCTCTCTCTATCTTTCTCTCTCTCTCTCTTTCTCTCTCTCTCTCTCTCTATCTCTTTCTCTTGTCCATCGTATAAAGTATGTTGGGATGTTATTGTTTCTCTCTGTTTTAGTAACGACGACATGTTGCTGTTGATTTTATCCCAATATGTATATGGCATGTGTGTGTATGTGTACATAGTGTATGTCTGTCCCACAGGATTAACCTACAATTCCCCGTTTCTCCTCGAGTTATCTATAAACCTGAAAGTGTAGGCTGATTTTATAATCAAGGGATGAAGGAAAGTGCTGAATAACTTTTCAACCTTTCCATTTTTGTTTGTAGCCTCTCTCTCTCTCTCTCTCTCTCTCTCTCTCTCTCACTCATATCTATGTATTAATTAACTTAAATGTGTGTGTAGATCTGTAAGCTCATCTGTAGTACTAGCTCCTCTTTGTCTGCTTGTGGTAATGTGTATACATGTACACTTTGTGTGTGTAGTAAAATAAACAGCCTGTGTATGTGTAGATCGAATCTGTCCAATGATGTGAGCTTGGTGCGCCCATGAACTGGATCAGTATGTGGTGTGTGTGTACACACCCTCTGACATGTACTGTGCATGTGACACACTTGTACGTGTACATGGGAAGTGTGAGGAAGTAACTGAACCTTATGTACTGACTGTGCAGATACTATTTTCTGTGGGTAGTGCTTGTATGGTATAGTTTGTATGGGTCTATCTTTAAGTGTATGTGAAGTACGCGTGTGTCTCAGTATGTATGTGTGTGTGTGTGTGTGTGCACGTCATCATGGACTTGCATTGATTTTACATGCTGATGCTGACGCAAACGTGTGTACATAATCTTAGCATCTGATAATGAGTGTATTGTAGTGTTATAACCGTGAATCTGATAGTCAGTAGACTACTACTCTATGATAATATGCCCTATATAGAGGGGGCTTTATGAGAGGATCAGTTATGTGATTATAATATTGTTTTGTAGGCAGGTATCCTATACAGTTGGTGCTTTCATCTGTCAGGAGTGATTGAGACTTGTATGAAAAGGGCTTTGTGAAAGTGTAGCTCTAGGTTGAATTTTATCATACTTCCTCCTTAGATAGTATTTTCAACATGATGGGTGAGGTAGCAGCCATTCATACAGTGCACACTGTACATCTTCCTTCTATTTGTGATCTGGTATGTGGAGAGAGAGAGAGAGAGAGAGAGAGAGAGAGAGGGAGGGATGAGTGGAGGGGGAAGCTAGGGGAGAGGGAGGGAGATCGAGGTACGTAGAGAGAGAGAAGGAGAGAGAGCAGCTGGTCTGTTGTTGGAGAGTATTCCCTAAGCAGCTGCAATAATCTTCCACTTGCCGTCCCCTTTGCCCATAAATGGAAGCATATCCCAATGTTTTTTGAGTCTCCATTTAGAGCCCTATCTCAGCTGTATACATACACAATCGTTGCCTTCAAACAGTATCAATACCAATCTCTACTTGATATTCACACAAGCTTTGATAATTATCATACTGTGCAACGTACAGTGTGATACGAGAGTATCCAGCATGTAATATGCATGTACCTACAGAGTGTACATGTACAAGAACCCAAACGTAAGATTTATGTTTCATAACCAATCCAAAAGGTAGTCTTAGGCCGCATTGGGGGGGGGGGGGGGGGGGGGGGGGGGGGTTCATATGTGATACAATACTGATGCATGGTTGCATAATGCCTATCCACCTGACCGGGCCAATATACTTCCTTCCTGCCCCCCTCATCATGTTGTATAATTACTACGTGAAGCACATCCTTGTGCTATACCCTACACTATACTACACTACTACTGACCCCAGTAATATGCCAGCAATTCACTCTTTTTCCTGATCATATTTCATTTCTAATTTGGTTAAGAGCAGAAAGTGATATCCTAATCCTGCATGGGGACGTGCCTCAGGTGAGAGCATTTGTATACTCATTGTATCGATCGTTGTAGTGTTGCCTGAATTGGAGGATAGAGTTATTTGAGTACATTGACATGTACGTGTATGTGCACTAGTGCATCAGTGGCTGCATGTACTGTACATGGCATTCCTTGGGGTGTGCATGGTACTCCTCCCCCTCATGCTCAGCCGTTAATGATAATTACATGTACGTCAGAGATTGAAAAATTCTAATATACATTTAAGACATCATGCTCTAATTGTGCTAGCTTAGGGGGAAACCATCAGGCATAATAATTATTCATGTACACGGAGACACTGAGCTGAGATTATATAATGGATATATGGGACTATCTATGTGATCATGTTATCTTCTGATATTTATTGGACTCCTGAGCTAGAACCAAACACACACACACACACATACACATTAGCTTCCCTGGTGCATTGCGTGACTTTTCACTTCATCTCCTTTGCTTTTGTGTCTATTTACACACACTGAACTGACTGAAAGAAAGCCCATTCATGCATTCATTCATTCATTCATACATTCATTCATACATTGATTCTCCCCGTCGCATCATGAGCTGACCAGGTGCAGTGTTTGTCATCCACTTCCGTAGCAAAACTCAAAACTTTGTTGTCTATCCCACGTACATACGTCATGTACATATATAGGTGGGTGGGCGGAATATCGTAAGCTCACAACCATTATCAGTCATATATAGCGTACTTCTCAAGCAAGCTACTGACTTATAAATTTCTAGAATTATCTTTCTTTCTCCCCCCCCCCCCCCCCCCCACCTCTTTCTCCCTGCCCTCCCTCCTCCCTTTATTTGTTTTATGGTACGTACAGTGAGTGTACATTAGTCGTATGAGTTCCTTGCGTGTGTGTGTGTGTGTGTGAGAGTTATGCTAACATCTGGGAGGTGAGTGTGGATTGGCCTGTGTATAGTTTGGATAGCACTTGCCGCTGCATACTTAGAAATGAGACTGTTGTATAGTAGTAATGGGATGTAATTAATAATCATTATAGCCCCATTCCCTGTTCCCAAGTTTTTCAATACTCTAGACTAGTGCTTTCCAATATTCCACCGAATGTCAAGTACATATGAAGAAGGCTAAACGATTTTATCGCAAAAAAAAGCTACGCTTGAAATTCTTTTGTATGCCATATTAAATTGTTCAATTTTGTTTGATGTACATGCATATGCAACTGTTTGGAAACTGCCCCCCCTCCCCCCCCCCTCCTTGGTATCGACAAGGCCTGCCTGTGGAGTGCGTATTACACAATATCATGATTGGTAGGTGTGCTTTTTGTGCGCAATTTGGAGTTTATCTTTCTCCATCCTGTTCCTAGTATGTTGGCTTGCACTTGGCATGTTTTGAAAAGCTGTTCAACTGTTTTTCTTTTTCACAAAACCCCCTGATTTGTACACATCGTATACTCACAATCATTCTCGGCCGACATGTACATAAATCTTCCCATGAAGTGCAGCTGTGTGTACTACATAATAATATTATACTATGTAAGAAGTGGGGATTAAAAGGATTTGACTGTTTTTATGTTGTGAAATATCTAGGGAGGAAGCTGGGATCCAACTTGACAAAGCTAATGGGAAACTTACAGTAGGTGTAGACACTCGAATTGAGCTAGAGAGCAAGAGAGAGGGGAAGAGAGAGAGAAAGGGGGATCGAGATGTGTGTGTGTGGGGGGGGGGGGGGGAAGGGTCCGATAGATATGTACGTGAGTGCATGTACATCAAGTATGTTTTTGTGTGGATGACCTTTGCACTTGTTTGTGGATGCCAGTGTAAACACTCGAATGGTTTTGTTTTCAGTCATCAGTTCACTTCCTCTCTGGCAGAGAGCCACAGCTCTCCATACTAGGGTAGCTACCAAAAGCTTTGAAATGCTCTGCATCCATTCCAGACCAGTACATTTCTCTCTATAGTATAGCTCTTTCTCCCTCTCCCTCCCTCCCTCCCTCCCTCCCTCACAGATGTGCACATACATACACTCACTCAATCCACATGTATAATTTTACATATGAGTGTGCGTGTTCACGTATTTGTATGCACAGTAGTTATACATACTATTTTGTAGGTGTGCAAACAGTGTACTAGCTCTAGCTGTCATGAGCATGCATGTCCTCCCATCATATGACTTCTGTTTATTGAATGCAGTGACCAAGAAATATACACACACACACACACGGACACTTTGTATCGTTTTGATGGACATACTTGCTATGTGTAGCTATGATATGTGGAATTTGAGCGTGCTATATAGCTACGCATCATAACGTGAAGCCAAGTGCACTAAATGATGTGTGAATCATCACATTGCTGTTGACAGTTACGTACACCTAATCACAAATAATACGTGTACGTATGTATGTACGGGTGTTGACCAATAATACTATAGAGCCTATTCCCTCAATTCACTTGCAACTCTCTGGCTGTACTAGGGCTAAAATTAATGTGCCCCTGGGTAATTCAAATAATATTATGTGTGGAACCTCTGAGTAATTAAGTACTGGGAACACAATTTTTTTGCCCACTATATACTATATAGAGAGAGATCTAGACATAATGTATGTACGTAGCAAGGGATTGACTTGATCCTCTCCCCCCTCCCCCTCTCTCCCCCTCTCCCCCTCTCCCCCTCCCCCTCTCCCCCCCCCTCTCTCCCCCTCCCCCTCTCTCCCCCTCTCCCCCTCTCCCCCTCCCCCTCCTCCTCTCCCCCCTCCCCCCTCCCCCCTCCCCCTCTCCCCGTGGTCTGCAGGGAAGCGTCGTTACCTGATCCTCAGGAAAGGTTGTCTCTACTACTTTGCCAACGAGACGGCTAGTGCACCAAAAGGACAGTTCATTCTCACCGGATACAAGTAAGCAATGACAAGAATAATTACTGATACTAGCACATCAAGCCACTCATGAATGGAGAGATTATGATGGGGAGCCCCGCTTGGGATTTGGGATTTCTCATCCTTTACACTCCATCTCTTTTTCCAATCTTTGTACTATTTGCATAGTCCCCCACCCAAATATCACAATTCTGGATGTAAGGCCGCATGATCTTGGTTCTTATTTGGAGCAAAAGGGGAGGGGGTTAAATTATGCTTGTTTGTGTGTATAGGTTTGTGTGTGCATACACACGTTATGTCTACGATAATAGCGCAATGCGGAACTATCTCAGAGCTCGAGGGAAACGCTTATTGGAACTATAGCTGGGGGAAAACCCTCGCGTTATCGATTCTCCCATTTTTGTCTCACAGTTTTCTCCCCAGCATGATTGTTATGGAATAATGTTAATTGCGTTGACTGTATACATTGTACGTAGCATTGTACATGTACATGTGTCTACGAGTACAGCAATAGAACAGTAAAAGAGTTGACCAGGGCCGCACTAGACTAACTTGTGGTCCCTGGTCCTTTGCTATCGATAGTCCAGGGCTATGCACACAGTGTATATTATACTCCTTACATGATCATAATGCACACATACACATACACATACACATACACATGCAATCATACAAGTTACATATATAATAATATTATTATACATACATACAAATACATTACAAATACTGTGACACACTTACACATAGAACTGAAATCTGCAAGGGAGCTGAGATCACCAAGAAATACAAAAACATATTGAAACTGGCTCCGGTGAACCCTAGTATAAGAACATACTACATTGCAGTTGGCTCGAGGAAGGAGCTCGATGTGAGTGGACAGTCTGCTACATGTGTGCTACATGTACTGCATGTCACGTACATGTACTTTAAATAGTGGCTACACTGGTTTAACATAAACCTTGTGGCACGTGTTTAAGGATGTCTGTACTTTCTATTTCTTCTCTAGGCTTGGAAGCAGGTTATTGATGAGGAAATTGCTTCAGTCGCTAGAAGGTGAGTCATGTACGATGTATACAACAGTCAAATAGTTTTCTGATTCTTAGCAAGAGGGTAGGGGCCGCGAGGAGCACAGGGATTCCCCCCCCCCTCACCCAAGGTTGATTCCCCCTCCTCCTAAGAAATCATACTTCTAATCCTGTATTAACCCTGCATAATATTATATTCACAAATTTTTTGCTGACACAGCGGTCTCTCTGGTCGCCTTGGTCCGACACCGATGGGCAATGGAGGTGCGGCAGGTCACAGTGGCCTCCCAGACAGGAACCACTACCAGCCGGAGCAGCAGGGGACGGACCTTAATGATGATGAGGACGAGGACGACGAGACAAAGATCTACGAGGACATGGACGACAATGATGAACACAACTATGAGTAAGTCCCTTCTCTCATAATATGTTAATAGGAATATCGATTTT
This sequence comes from Cliona cf. orientalis, assembly GCA_963930775.1. NCBI lineage: Eukaryota > Metazoa > Porifera > Demospongiae > Clionaida > Clionaidae > Cliona > Cliona cf. orientalis. Next base: position 8,457,826 of record OZ005700.1, on the reverse strand, counting down.
TTAGTATTGTGTATTCTGCTGTAATTTTGGTCAACCGTGGATTCTAATGTGCGTTTGGATGCGTCAGTTTTAACTTTAGTGAATTGGTTTCAGTGAGTTGATATAATACACACAGCTGTCTCCAAAGTCTCCACTATTCAACAAACACAAAGTGCTTTGGGAAATGGCGCTGTAGACTGTGCTATTGAAAGACCCTGCATGGTGTGCATACCCTAGCTGCTGAGGAGCCAGGCACCATAGCCTCCTCATTCATCACAAAACCACTACCATAATGAACATTACATACCCATCCATCTCGTACAGAGACAGGAAATGTATCTAATTTACAATTAGAACTGGGTGTACACTGTGCACATACTCAGTGGTAATTTGATCCCATAGTGTATGTCCTGGTGGCCTTGCTGGGCCTGACTGCATGGTAACTCGATATGTTTTGAATATTGCTACCTGATTTTTGATTAGATTGCTCTGGACTTCTTATTGACCTTATATGAACCTTAAAATAATACATGCTTGTACGTGTGTTGGATGTCATGTGACATCCTGTGCCCTGGTCTCCTGGCCTAAAAATTAATATGATTATGTACTGTATACATATTGATACTTGTATCTTTCTACATGTATGTGGCAAATATGGCTAGAAATTTAGTGGATAAATGTTTATCGTCTTGTGATCAATTATTCCAACATTAAATAAATACAAATGGTAGCATATTCACAGGTTTAGTATCTATTTTGGATAAATGAGCCTTACATATTTTAGAGATACATCCTGTAATAAATTTTTCATAAAAGAAGCAACATATGATTCTTAATTCAATGTTTGGACGAGTCTTCCTGTTTGTGAAATTTTGTACCTTGCTATAATGCAATGGCCAAGTCATACATTGTAATTCAAGAATGGCACGTGTATGCTACCGTACATTGTGTGTGTTTTGTAATTCTTCTGCCTTCAGTATTCCTGAAGATGCTACAGAGGCGATCTACGAGCAACCCCCAGACCATGACGACTCGTCCAGCGACGATAGTGATCCCTACTCTAAGATCGATGCTGACCTCTCCCCCCAGCATTTATTCGGTATGCTATACATAGCCTCTCTCTCCCTCTCTCTTTCTCTCCCTCTCTCTCTCACTCTCTCTCTCTCTCTCTCTCTCTCTCTCTCTCTCTCTCTCTCTCTCTCTCTCTCTCTCTCTCTCTCTCTCTCTCTCTCTCTCTCTCTCTCTCTCTCTCTCTCTCTCTCTCTCTCTCTCTCTCTCTCGCTAATGAAGCAAATTTGAATCCCTGGCCAAACACTGTGCGGTTCTGTAATGTTATGTCTTGATACCTGATTGTTTGTATAATTAAGGGGTTTGGGATGGACAAGAAGCAGCTGTGTTCATTGTATGCGTAGCATGATTATTTATCCCCAATGTTGACCTTTCATCCCAACACTTGTAATACATTGCAATTATGTGACTGTAGTAATTATTCTGCCCATTCTGTCTCCCACCCGTCCCGATCCCGCAGGTGCTGATGGTCGTCCTGTGGTTCCCAGACGCTCTGAAGTCTCGTTACAAGAATCCCCTCACCACCAAGGTCCTGGATACACATCCAGGAGCATAAGTAAGTATACTTCCAGCCTTTCAATGTTGCACTGTGTCACTGCAACATGCATCATTCTGGATCTCTGGCATGCTTAGCTTAGATTGCGTACGATATACATGTATATTGTTATGTATCACGGGTAATAAATTTTGTTGTTTTTCCCCCTCTGTCTGTCTCCGTGTGTGTGCGTGTGTTTAGACGTTCCAGCTGGACTGGATGAGGTACCAGAAGACCCCACCTACCTGCCGATCATCGGCAGTGGCCCCGCCTCCAACCCTGCCGCCTCAATGCCTGGGCCCTCTGCAGCAGCTGCAGTCAGCGAACCAAAGTATGCACTCAGTCTAGTAGCGTTTATGTTAAACTGACGCTCTTTTTGACTTGAAATTTCTGTTGTATAGTGAACTACGTAGTACAGTAGGCATTGACGACCTTTACCTATTTCCTGTATCTATATCTAGGTTCCCTACACACGATAGTCAGAGTCCCCCAACAGTGCCAAGACCCCCGGGCACCTTAGATGAAGACTATGAGGTATGTCAGCACATCATGGTAACATTATGCCTATCTCCTCTATGCAAACAGTAGCCAGTATATACTCATGCCCCTTGCCGATTGTCATGAAAAGTTGAGATTTCCTGTTCTTGTCATGAAAGGTCGAGATTTCCCATTGTTGTCCACTCTCTCTTGCAGGATGATGGTAACTTTAACCCCGATGATGACGATAACGATGATGATGATGGAGATCCTTACTACATCATGATCCCCAAGGCAGACGAGCTCATGCCAAAGGAGTGCATCTTTGACAGACTCGAGAGGGCAGAGGCAGACAAGTGAGTAGCTAGCTACGTGGTAGTTGTGGACATTTTGTTGCAAGATTCAGAGAGTCAAGATCATAAATTATTGTTATGTACACCTGACATTTACTATGTAGGAGCTTATGATAAGTTGTGCATGCGCACCATAGTTGTATTGTGATATGTCTATATATAATAATTGAGCTTTTAAGTGCAGAAAAGTGATGTTTTTTTATTCCATTGCAGACTTCTTCGATCGAAAAACCGTGATGGTACATACCTCATTCGTGGTGGCTCACACGCAGGGGCAGACAAAGTACTCTCAGTTTGGCACATTGACAGATGCCGTCACTATAAGCTCTTCAAAGGCTCCGTAAGACATTAATTATTTTCAGTCCCTTCTCACAGTTTTGATCCCCTCCTCTCTCTCCCCCCTCCTTCCCTCCCTTCCTCCCTCCCTCTCCCTCCATCTCTTCCATACAGAGTGGTATGTTCTCGCTAACACAAGGCCAATCATTCAGAACGATTCCCGAGCTGTTACAGTACTACTCCCTTCAGTCTCACTTGCCACGATCAGATTTCTACCTGGGGGACCCCTACTACCCCAGTGACTACTAGATGCAATGAACACGTAACTACACATAGAAAGTTTTGTGCCAGAGGCAGAGTGAATGACATAATAATTATTAATTTTTCTCTCAGAAAGAAAGTACTTTCCTCTTCTTATGTGTATCCTAGCACTTGGGTGCATGTGTGTGTGTGTGTATGTGTCTGCGTGTACGTGTATGTGTGTCTGTCTGCGTGTAATGGATATAGCTGCATAGTTTCTTGGTCATGTGTATAACAGCTATATTATCATTCTTTAATTGTTATTTCTTAACTCTATTTTCAAGAGTTATAATAATTATTATTTACCGCTCACTTGGCAGTTTCAAAACCAAGTGCGTGACCTATACTTTGTTTCCAAAAGATTTTTCTTCTTCACCTTGTCCATCCATGTTTTAATACCAGTTCAGAGTTTAACACATTGTCGTGTACTACAATGTTATTGTCGTTCTTTCGTTTCAATGTACTTTAGTTGTTTTACTTTCAGGTAGACAGTCTGTGCAGATCGATCAGTGGGTGGCTCTATGTACACATTAATTTTATTTTCTTGTATATACAATTTATTTTGTTTTGTTTTTTGCACTTGTGCAAGCTATGTAAAATTGCCTTCAGGTTCTACTATTATTGATTGTGCTCATGTTGACGTGTGCACGTTTATTGAGAATTCTTGCAAAACCCAACGCACATGCGTGACGACCACGTACCATTTCCCATTCGATCGGGTAGGTGTGGTCAATCCATGACCGGATATGATTGTAGTGCATGTGCTAAAATTATCGAAATCCAGGGCGCATACATGTACATATACATGTAGCTACATGCATGTAGCAGAATGGCGCGAGTTGGACCAGTGAGATTTCTCTGCTACCTTGGACTGATCTTTCTGATCGTGAGGATTGCACTCTGGGATCCCAGCCAAACGCTATACAGGTATGCATGCGTGCATAAAACTATGCTCTCGCTGTGTGCATACTAGATCTCAACACTTTCTACATGTACATCATTGGTCTACTAGGGTGGTTTATTTTTCTCTCTTCTTCCCAGGCCAGTTAAACGGTTTGATGACTATGACTACATCATAGTGGGGGGTGGGACTGCAGGCTGTGTGCTGGCTAATCGTCTCACTGAGAACCCCAATGTCACCGTGCTCCTCATCGAAGCCGGGGGGAGGGACGTCAATCATAATATTCACATCCCCCTCGCATTCCCCCAGCTCCAACTTGACCCCACTCTGGATTGGCTGTACATCACAACACCTCAAAAAGACGCCTGTGTTTCGCTGAGGGGTCAAAAATCTGCGTGGCCGAGGGGTAAGGTGCTGGGGGGCTCTGGCTCCATCAACGCTATGATGTACTCACGTGGGAACAGGGAAGACTACGACAAGTGGGAGGAGCTAGGTGCCAAGGGGTGGAGCTACAAAGATGTGCTGCCTTACTTCAAGAAAATCGAAAGATTTAGTGGATTTGATGTAGACCCCAGCTATCACGGTTACGACGGGCCTCTGAGTGTTGGTAAAGCTAACTTCTTCACTCCCTTGGCTGATGCTTTTATCAAGGCTGGGAAAGAGCTCGGATTCAAAGAGGTGGACTATAATGGTGCATCGCAGACTGGCTTCAGTCTTGTGCAGACGATGATCGATGGAGGTAGTCGCTGTTCGTCAGCCGGTGCATATCTCCACCCCGTCCGCTATCGGGACAATTTATTCGTACTCTTGGATACATCTGTACGATATTTGAAGCTAGAAGAGGATAGGGTTGTTGGCGTATACACTGTTAAAACGCCTGAGTATAAGACTGGGATAGAGAGACTGATCAAGGCTAGAAAGGAAGTGATTCTCTCTGCTGGCTCTATAGACTCTGCAAAAATTCTCATGATGTCTGGAATCGGACCGGAAGAGCACCTCAAGAACGTCCCCATTCCAGTCGTGAAGAACCTTCCAGTGGGAAAGAATCTACAGGATCACATCATGATCCCGTATCCTGTTATGTTAGACGATTTCCCGGTGGACAGTGGTGTCAGTCACACTCAGCCATTTTCAGAGTCGTTTCTCTCCGTCCTACAGTACTACCTCCTCGGTACTGGGCCTCTCTCTTCCAATGGTGCTGAAGCTCACGCTTTTGTGCCATCTGGACTCGAAGAGAAGGGGAAAGAAAGTTCTCCTGATCTTCAGTTGATTCTCTTTAGTACCTTTCTCTACCCTCACCTCATAAACATGTTCCGTTTCACCACACAAGGTGCAACGCAAGTGTGGAGCTACGAAGCACTCGATGACGAACCAAAACCCGGTTACATCTTGTTTCCTGGCCTTCTTCACCCTCGTAGCATTGGAGACATCCGATTGGACGAAATACGCTCGCCCCTCGAGATCCCGTGGATCAATCCAAACTATCTGAATGACACAAATGACGTTGAAGTACTTGTAAAAGGCATACGCTTTGTACAGAAGCTCCTCAACACTAAAGCTTTCAAAGCTTACAAAGGCCGGACTCCAATCGAGGGAGCCACTACTTCCTTGAAGTATGACTCAGATGATTTTTGGCGGTGGTACATTAGACGCACCACGCTGACCATCTACCACCCTGTGGGTACGTGCAAGATGGGAGACCCCAAAGATCCAAGCACTGTGGTTGATCCACAGCTGAGGGTGAAGGGGTTCAGGAACCTGAGAGTGGTGGACGCGTCTGTGATGCCAAAGATTGTGTCAGGAAACACGAATGCTCCCATTATCATGATCGCTGAAAAAGCTGCCGACATAATTAAGAAAGAGATGTTATAGTTTTATATTAACTTTATCATTGAAATGATACAGCATACATGCTGTGGTACCATAACACACCGAGTATATAGAAGAAATATTATTATTATTATTATGTGGAAATTATTGGGCACAAACATTAAAAAAAATTAGTACTTACTGTAGTGTACACAAAACAACTACCGCAACCCTCAAACATGTGTGCTGAGGCTTTAAAAAAGGGTAACCATAGCACTGGAAATAAATAGTTGGGCACAAACAGTAAAAAATTAATGCATGACATTATCAAAATACAAAAACACCGCGATATAATTCATCACATACAAACAAGAACCCATCTTCGTCAGCTACAATGCCACTAGGATCATTCATTGCATTGGGTACACTGAATTCACCGACAAATTCGCCATCAGTCTTAAAAATCAGTACCTGATTGCTATCACGTTCAGCTACATAGAGGTAGTCTTTGTGAATATACATTCCTCGTGGTGACGCTAACTGTTGTCCATGGTACTTTTCTTTGAAAACGTAGCATAGATCTCTATTCGAGTCATACTTGAGGATTCGTCCTCCATTTACATCACTCACATAGCAATTGTTTCTGTTGTCAAATTTGATGTCGACTGGTCGCTGAGCGGAAGTTGCGAACGTTCCAAGCTCCTCCCCTTCCTTGCTAAATATTTTAATTTTGTGGCTTCCTCGCTCACACACGTAAATCAGTCCATCCTTGCCGATTGTAATCTTTCCAGGTCTCTGAACTTTTTTGTTCAACTCGCCAATATTTCTCCAGTTTTTATCGTAGATTAAAACTCGATTTCTAACACAATCGCCAACATAGAATATTTCCAATTCCTTATCAAGAGCAAGCCCACTTGGCTGGATTTCACTATCATCATCAGCACTCAATTGTACCCTCCTTTTGCGCTCAAATATGCCGCCTACCCTGGTAATGTACACAATGCTTGCAGACTCTTCTGTTACGATGATTTCTCCATTGAAGCCAAGTAAAATACTGTATGGTTTGTCGATTTCTCGGATACAGCAAATTGGTTTGGTTAAAATGAAGTTCCTGGGAGGGTACTCCACAAATACTGAAGACGGTATGTGTCGGAGTATTTCTCCATCAACTTGAATCGATAGGCTATGGCGTCCTCGGATTCGAGGATGATAGACAATTGTGTACACCCCTGTGCTCTCTTTTTCAATTTCTGTTGCAATTTCCAGGGTCTCGTCAATAAGCGACTTCAATACGACCACAATACGCTTGTCCTCAAGGCAAATTCGACCATTGCGATACTTTAAGTGAAGAGTAAATACGCAGTTTGCCCCACATCTTGGATTTACGATACCTTCTCCTTCAACAAGACATTTTGAGAGGTCAATACTGCTTGAAATGGAGGTACTTTGCTTTAGAAATTCAGAAATCTCTTCTGTTGAAGCCCTTACAGTCATATCCGCGGTGGTTACCAGTTGCAATTCACTCTTCTCATAATGCTTGATGGCTTCCTGGATTCTTGACGTTAAATAATTGTTCATAGACAGCAGATTGTCATCGGTGCAGTCAACCTTATCTTCAGTGAATCGGATTACCTCGTGGATATTTCTGTGCATGCATTCCAATTCACCTCGTTGCTGTTGGAGATGTTTCAGCTTGGTGTCTGCAATTTCTTGTGTGTGGTGAAGTAGCATTTGCTTCTGATTCTCGATTATATCAGTAATTTCCGCAAACTTTTCGTGGACTTCCTTTCTTGTTTCATGCAGTTGATCACTTACTTCGTTCTCCACCCCTTTCACTTGCTCTGCAGCCTGCTGCACTTCAGTATGAAGTTCCTTCAGAAGCGAAAGGCGGTCACTCAAGTATCTTCGACAGCTTGGCGCCTGTTGTTTAACTGCTACATAGTCGTGCCCTTTCGGCTGATGATCCATAGTGTAGCAGTCTCTACAAATAACTCTCTCGCACTGGACACAGTAGTATTCAAGTGGCTTTGTATCAGCATCAGTGCTGTGCTGATGACAATAATTCGGGATTTGAATAACGTAAGAAGGGTGGACTCCCTCTCTTATCGCCTCGATCTTGGCAATTTTGTGGTCTTTGAATTTCTTGACTTTCTTTATGGTATGCATTTCCAAACAGCTGTTGCATATAAGTGTGGCACAATCAAAGCAAAAGGCAACTGCATTGTCCCAAGTTTCACAAGAAGAACACTGAACATCCTTTCCCTCCTCTATCCGGCATACAAGGGAATGTAGCTCCTCTTTTTGTCGTACGAAGTAGGCACAATTGAGGTTATTAGCATCATTGTCGGGTAAATCCGTTTTTCTTCCACACGTAGGACAGGTGAATAAGAAACAGCTCCCTGGCGGATCGGGTACAGGACAGTTATTTTGAATGCATCGCTTGCAGAAGAAGTGGCAGCAGTTGAGCAGCCTGGGATCATTGTACAGTTGGCGACAAAAAGAACAGGTCAGGTAGTCTTCAACTATTTTGTCTGAAACTCGTTTTCTCGAAGCGGTCGAGGTCGAGCCACGAATACCATCCGATTCAGCCATGATCCACCTCCTCGTTGGGGAAAATGTGTGTAGTAATATAAAATCCACCTGAGGAGGAAATCCTATCGTCGAATTAACCAATCAGATCAGTTCAATTGGTCAGCTGCGTGCGCACACCCCTGCACCGCCTTTGAGCCGCACGCGCGTGTGCGCGCTTGCTCACATGCTAGCCTCGTGCCCATCCCTATTCCCACCTTTTCAATGTTGCGTGCAACATTGAAAAGGTGGGAATAGGGATGGGCACGAGGCTACTCACATGCTACACAATAATTATACCATCACAATGGTTATTTGCTTGTTTTATTAATTAAATCAGCTGCCTTCTCTGCAATCATGATCGTAGCAGCATTTGTGTTGGCAGACACAACCTTGGGCATCACCGAAGCATCAACAACCCTCAAATTTTTAAACCCCTTCACCTTGAGCTGTGGATCTACAACAGTTGAGGGGTCGTTGGGGTCACCCATCTTGCATGTTCCAACGGGGTGAAAAATGGTCAGCGTTGGGTGTCTCACATACCAACGCCAGAAATCATCTGAGTTATACTCATAAGGAGACGTGGCATCCTTGCTGGGCACCGTTCCACGATAAGGCTTAAAAGCAGTCGTATTTAGAAGCCTTTGAGCATGTCGAATCCCTTTTACAAGTACTTCAATGTCAATAGGATCGCCGTAATAGTTTGGGTTGATTCGAGGCTTATTGAGTGGGTTGCTTAAATCCAGACCTATCTCTCCGATACTCCTGGGACGGAGCAGTGTCGAAAAGAGTATGAATCCTGATTTTGGTACATCCTCTATGACATGATGGCCCCATAGAGTCTGGGCACCTTTTTCCGATATGGAATATGTGCGCAGAAGATCGGGTGTGAACCAGGAGCTGAGGATAATTAGCTGAATATCTGGAGCAGTTGTCCCTTCCTCCTCAAATCCAGAGCGGAAAAACGCATGTGCCTCAGCACCACTTGAGCTGAGAGGCCCACTGCCAAATAGCTTGTACTGCAAGACTGAAGAGAGAGATTCAACGTATGGCTCCGTTAAACTCACACCACTGTCCAGAGGGATGTCTTCTAGGAGGATTGGGAAAGGCATCTGTATGTGATCCTGCAGATTCTTGCCCACTGGTAAGTCTTTCTTGACAGGAATCTTGACAGCTGTTAGGTGGTCCTGTGGCCCAATTCCAGATAGCAAGAGGATCTTAGTGGAGCCTACTGAGCCTGCAGATAGAATGACTTCTTTCTTGGCTTTTACGAGCATTTCTGTTCCAGTCCTATACTCCTTTGTGTCGACAACAAGTACACCTACAGCTCTGTCTCCGTCAAGCTTCAAGCTTCTCACTGATGTATCAGTCAACACAAAGAGGTTGTCACGATATCGTACGGGGTGGAGGTAAGCCTTTGCAGTAGTGAATCGTTGCCCCCTGTGGATCGTACTCTGCGTTAAGCTCACTCCAAGCTGAGATTCACCATTGTAGTCAATCTCCTTCAGTCCCACCTCCTTAGCAGCTGCCACGAACGTACGACCAAGTGGAGTTAAAAACGGTATTTTTTCGACATTCAATGGCCCGCTATAGCCCCTATAGCCAGGATCCCCATCCACTCCGTTATAAGTCTCCATCTTTATGAAGTATGGCAGCACATCCTTATAGCTCCAACCCTTTGCTCCCATCTTCTCCCATATGTCAAAATCCTCCCTGTTCCCGCGAACGAACATCATTCCATTTAGTGCGGTGGAACCACCAAGGGCCTTGCCACTCGGCCATATTGATCTCTGACTCTTGAGAGCAAGACATGATTTGTTTTGCGGCACGGAAGTGTACATCCAGTCTACGTATGGATCCATCCATAGTTTATTGAGTGCACGAGGCTTGTAAATGTTTGGATTTTTATCTCTACCTCCGGCTTCGATCAGGAGCACGGTGACGTTGGGGTCCTCACTGAGACGATTGGCCAAGACACAGCCTGCAGCACCGGCTCCCACTATGATGTAGTCATACTCTTTGTCTAGTGAGACTGGTCTGTAAAAGTCATATTTTTTTTATGGTAATCATTGCACAATCATAGGCTATAATATATTCAATTGAAGTTTCGCGAAATTTTGTATAGCTCACCTGTATCTGGTTTGGCTAGCATCCCAGAAAGCGATTCTCAGAACTGGAAAAAGCAATCCTAAGCAGCAGAACAGAGACAATCTTCGCTTTGTGCTCATGTTGACTCGGGCTCTTGACATTAAATTTCCGCCCAGCCCCACCCCCTAAATATTGGTCATGTGACTATAGAATGCAGCAATATGCACATAGAGAATCTGATGCAAGTATCAATTTTTTATATAGCAGCATTCAAAAATTGATGATTTGAAAATATGACATACAATAAAAACAGCATTTGTTTGGTATCAATATAAATTAAATTAAAATATGAGTGGAGCTCTTTCACTGATGACAGCAACATGGTCAGTGGAGATTGTGGTAGAGTGGGCAACAGTCGTCTTACAAAAGGGGCAGAGAGGGGAAGTTTCTAGGCAACTAATCAGGCACCTGGAGGGAGGGAGAGGGAGGAGGAGAAAGAGAGAGGGAGAGATGACATTTTGCTCAATAGAAATGAAATATAATGGCTACTAGCACTAACATTTTGTGGTAGCCATGTCTACAGGGAGTTACAACAACTTTGCTTCTCGTCTTGAAATCATCTAGACATACTGGACAAGTCTGTGAGAGAGAAAAAGAACAAGTTATCATCTAATTTAATGTACATGCATCACATCTATCAATATTGGTACAGTATGAAATTAACCTCATTTTGACAGACTGGATCGCCTTTGTACCTGTATCGATTCTGCATACACAAAACATTAATGAAAGGTATCAGCACACATTTACAACATTTTCAAAGTGGTACGTACAGAAGTGCACCCAGAGAGGAGGGAATTCTGTCTCCGTCTCTCTGCGCAAAATTCTGAACAGCTGCTACACACATACCAACAAGAGACAAGAAACAGTGATATGGAGTATAGCTAGTGGTGCGCATTAAATAGAGTGCTCACCCTCTTGAACTCAGCATACACAGTCCTAGGACGCACGCACAGCAACACGCTGCGGCACCAATAGCTCCCACCACCTCCATGCTCGCTCAAGAACTACTTTCCTGTGCGCTTCAGACCGGTCATATGACAGTCCAAGTACACAGTACGTGTCGAAGTACTTCATATTCACATCCATGGGCGTGGTTCCGCGAAAATTAGTGCTTTTATAAATCTTTAGTCGCATAAATAAACAGTACTACAACCACAAATTTGTATAATAGACACCGGTACTGGTACACTTGTGTTCACCGACTATTTGAGAGATTGTCTTAGTTAAATGTTATCTGTTTTCTTCGGCTATTTGCTTTCTGACTCGCTCCATCATTTCCGCTTCTTTGCGCTGCGTTTCAGCCTCTCTAAGCCTTTCTGCTTCTTTGAGCTGTTCTTCCTGCCTCGTCTTTTCAACCGCCTTCTTAGCTTGAATCTTCTCCTCCTTCTTCTCTAGTGACTCTGCAATTTATCATAAATAATTTACATTTTATTATCACTAAATGCCCCTCACTTAGCCTTGTGTCTCTGAGGGACTACTTCTATAACCAAATCATACTATAGATGCATAAAAAGGGGTTCAGGATATCTTCTAGGCCTTTTGAAACAAAATTGGAAGCGACGCACGATATTAAAAAAAATTATGTTGCAAAGTTTGTAATTATTTCGATCCACAAAACTTACTACTTTTCCTGTAGCCATAGACGATGCCCAGCGAGAGGGCGCTGTACCTGGAGAACTGTGTGGTCAGAGGAAGCATGAATGAACACAAGTACTTCATACAAAAGTAAGCTAGTTACCTTTATTAGAGAAGAAACAGGCATTTTCACCAGCCAAACAAAAAGTGCCCAGAACTCCAAATAAAGCGCACCTAGATTCTACCTCCGTACACGCCCGGATACTTGCTGCATACCTCCCCACATGGAAGTACTACTGTAAGGGCTACACATCATGTCTGCCAGGAGAGCAAGACAGGAGTTGAAGGCTGGCATGCAGGAGTTTGAGAATATGATTGAAACCATGGTTGAAAAGCACCTTAGTGAGTTGAAATAATTGGCATGAATACCAGGATTTGATGATGTATGCCGGTACATGTCTGGCCGTAGACCCTGCTGACCTCAAGCCTCGTAGCAACCTCTCCATTGCCCTGGGCTGCATCCCTCACCTGATCATCCTGGCATTCGCAGTCATAGTGGTGTGGACAGCAAAGCCATCAAGTAGTAAGATATACAAACAATTCACACCCCCCTACCCCAACCCCATTAAAATTAATGATATAATTGTCACTTCTCTCTACAGGTCTCTTCTCCTGGCACCCAACATTAATGACCCTTGCTGTAAGTCTGCAGCCCCTGAACTACTCCCCTTATCTTGATGTAATATCTGACATTCCAGAATACTAAGCTATGTTTATCCTAATGCATTATGTGGAATAACTAAAATTTGCCATTTCTCCAGTTCACTGTTCTGATGACTGAAGCTATCTACCTGTTCTCGCCGTGGTCCTCCCCGATGGTGCGTGGTGGAGACCGAGCCAGCAGGGTACAGTGGCACTGGGTCCTCCAGGCCTCGGCCGTTGTCTCAATGTTCACCGGATTTGCCATCATCACCGCCAATAAGATGATCAACGGCACTCGTCACTACGCTTCGTGGCACGGTTTCTCTGGACTCATCCTGTGTGGGGTGGTAGCAATGCAGGTATCTGGCGGAATTCTCGAGCAGTACCCGGACATACTGCCGTTCAAAGTTCGATTGGTGATACTAAAACGGCTCCATGCTTTCTTTGGCATGGTGACGTATTTTGGTGGTCTTTCGGTGTTGACCCTTGGCCTCTTCTCGTCCTGGTTCGTGGCTAACGTGGACCAGCGTGTCGTCTGGAAGGTGTGTTTTGTGTGTCCTGTGTTACTGGGGCTGACTGTCTTGGTGCAAGTAGTCAGGAACCACTTCTGGTGTAGGAAACGTTGATCTTTAAAAAAATCCATTCTTTTCCCCCCACAATATTAGTTTTTGTACAAGTCATTCTTAAGATAAAAAGTTAGTACAAGATCACAACATAAATTATAAACTCAATATTGGAAGCTGGTATATATTATGATTGTATTATGTGTACGAGTGTTGTCCCTATTATTAGTTCATGCAGGAAGGGGTTGTAGTTTTTTTGTTGAAGCCCGAGGCTTGTCTCTTTTCTCCAGCTCAACCTGGTCTGAAGAATCTGCAGTTCCTTTTTCTCGCTGACCAGCACTGATCCTCAGTGCAGCCAGCCTAGCTTCCAAATCGTCTTCATCAGTTGTAGTTTGTTTTATAGGAGAAATACCACCACCAGTAGTGGCAGAAGGTACCTCATTCGGGCCAGTCTTGAGCAATGCTGTCAGCTCAGCTTCTAAGCCTTCCTCATCATCGATGCCTTGAGACACTGGGAATAAAATAGAGTACAATAATATAACACCCTGTAAATAATTGATTCACGCATGCAATATCCAAGTTTTTTTTATAATATAATACCTGGTGCATTTATTGCATGAGATATCTCTTCATTAGCTTCTAGAGCGTCTTGGAGGCTCACAGCTACTTCATCAATGTCATCTACCGTGAATCCAGATGACTCTCTCAAGCTTTTCAGTGCCTCTGCTCCTCTCTTGTAGGCTGCATAAATCTGTAGAGTGCACGTAGTGTTAGGTAATAATGTGTATCATATTATGATGGATGGGACTGGACTTGTGTATGTATAATATATACCATGGCATCTGTTTCTGCCATTTGGATTTGGTGTAGAATGTTTTGTAGATTGTCCAGAGCCCCTTCTCTCTTGTCCAGTGAAGATTGAGCCACTTTGTACTGACGAAGCAACTTTAAAGCCTGTAGTGTAGAGTGGTGAGTCGGTGCATGAATCAAACTTATGGATGACTTGCCTCATTCTTATTCTTGGCTTTAAACTGTTCAACAGCTCTTTGCTTGAGCCTGATGAAAATGGAAAATACATTCATGTCTACCCAGGTCAGCCAACCATGACTTACTGGACACTCTTTTCTTGTAGCTGGCGGACTTGGTGAGAGAGAGCATCTATTGATTCTTTGATACTAGATGGCAGAAATAAATAATTAGCGACCCCCCCAAAAAAGACAGTTACCTTAATATTCCTCTGTCTGTTTCTGTTATGCTGTCCCCCTTTGTACAAAACTTGACAATTTCTCGGTCACCCTGAGGGGTAGTGGCCTTCACTATTCTCTTCTCTTTGAGTAACCACATCTCCAATACAGACACATTATCCACACCAGCAGTGGATTTACACAAATCTATAAAGCTGCTGTGTTTGAGTACCCGGTCTGTGGACTGGAACTCGACCGTCTTCTGATGTTCTGCAACTACTCTGTCAGCAAGCTCCTAAAAACAATAGCACATTGTACACAAAGATGGAACCACCCATCTGCAGTTGCACTGCTCTATTACATGCAAGTTAAAGCACGATTTTCATGTGTATGTCTACCAAGCATTACTGAAATACACTGTGGCTTACTATATTATATGTGCCACACACCTTTATAGCTGATACAACCACGTATTCCTCATCCACATCAGCACTGGCAGATGAGCTCAAATAGTTCCTCAATGCCCAACCCACCGGCTTTTTTATCATTCCCACGCCCCACGAGATCCACCCTACATCTTGCCGAACTGACTGGCGAATCTCAGCCATTTTTGTGACCTCCCCTGCACTCTCCATGGAGCTAATCACACTCGATAGGCAACTAGGAGAGGTAAACTGGTTCCATTTGAAACGAGCTTGGAGTTCTCTCTCAGTAAACACGGGTCTTTGAAGTTCTTGAGAACTGGATTTGATGAGGGAGACCCAGAAAGTGATCTTGGGATCGTGAGAGGAGAGAGATTTGTTTGGAGGGATGGGAGCGAGGAGGTAGTGCATCCGCTCCCTGTCCTCCCATTCTGGAGGGTACCTGAACTTGGGAGGCTCGAAGGCTGACATGATTATCCTATTTAATGCACATCTTCATAGAACACGCCCCTACAACGGATTTCATTCCATTCCGTACCGTTCCGTTCCATTCTGCTAAAAATTGATTATCAATGCGGAAATGATGAGGCATGATAAAAATTATTATGTACAGCATGATATTATTAGTATGATGAGCAGTCTAGGAATTCTTAAATTGCACTTCACTATAGGTTATCTCCTGCATAAGAATGTAGCAATAGCTAGTTGTATTGCATGGCATGCCACAATATTAAATATAGCTACCTTGGAAGTCTCTCCTTTAGCTTCAGGCTTCTTTTCGTCTTCATCATCATCTTCAAAGGACGACTGCTGAGACCAGTCACTATCTTCCTCTTGAACATCATACAGAACCATTCTAGTGCCGAGTGGAGTGCCAGATTTGAATGTGACATCTGTATACGTGACTTTCTCATCCTGAGCGTCGCCAAGTATCGTGGAGATGATGCTGCTTGGAGGACTCTTACTCAATTCAGTAATACCGTCATTGTGTACCTTGTCGAGTTTATCAGTCTAATAGTATAATAATGGGAAATTAATTAATCATGGGTATATAGCAAGGAGGTAAATACCTTTTTCACTGGTACGGATTTTGTTTCGAGCCCCGGTGAAGCATTGTATGGATTTGGTACAGTGGACACTGGAGGTCTGTGACGAACTACTAGAAAATCTGGTGCTGAATCTCTATTTCCTGCAGAGGGCCCTGAAAGTGGTTCGGAGAGCATTCATGATCAATAATAAGACTTGTTTTCGACGGTCAGACTGACTTAGTGATCCATTGGTGTCTTCAAGCAGGTTGAAGATAGAATCCCCTTCAAACGATGTCTGTGCCACAGGATTTTCCTGAACATACCAATGTCTTGTGCTCCCTTGAAATTATTCAGCATAGATACAAATTCATCGAGCTACATATTAAAATTAATGATAGTCTTACTCTCGATTTTCTTTTCTTTCTTCTTCCTCAAAATGATAATCACCAGGAGTACTATGACTATGCTTGCAGCTATTACCAGTATCAGGAACAGAAATACCAACCCAACAATTAGGCCAGTATTGGAGGAATCTGGATTGCTATTTAATCCAACAGTTGTCACTATAATCATTGATGACTCTTGTCCACCATCAGACTGAGTCTGAGAGACACTGAGCGATGTGACGATCACCACTGATGGCTCGCTTGTAGTGAGAAGTAGAGAAGTAGAAGTGGTTATCGGAAAAGTTGAAGATGCAGTGACTGGTGATGTTAATGTACTACGATCAACTTCATTTGTACTGAATATGAAACTAGTGGTTGGCATTCTAATTGAAGAATCGGTTGAAATCAATGTTTGAGTTGGAGTGATACTTGGAATTTGAGTGGTTGCTGAAATGGATATTGTTCCAGTGACTGCATGTCATTGTATGTGTGTGTTTATAACAATACCATATCATAATCATAAGTTTATTATTACCGTGAAGTGCATGACCTCACATACAATGTGATACTGAATGTCAGGGTATCATTTATACCTATTGATCGTATCATGCAGCTCACTCCAACGTCCTCATTGTGATCACAGTTGTGTACTCCTATACCATCATGCCCACAGTTGACCAATCGTGCCTCATTCCCAGTGCAGGCAACACGGTCAAGGAGAATGGGTCCAGTCCCCTGGCCGAACGCAGCAAAGGGCAAGTCCAATGCTCCTATAATTATGGCATAATAATTGAGACTCAGTGTGGTGGACCAATCTTAGCTAAAAAAATTATGTCATGCTTGGATATTACGGAATAATATAGTTACTTGCCTTCGTCAGATAGGCCCAGCTGTCTACATACGACCGTTGCATCTTCAATTCCAAATCCGTTGTCACAGACTGTACCCCACGTGTTATTGTAACAAAACTCCACTCGCCCCTCGGTGAAATTACCACCTCCCACCAGTCGAAGATCCCCAGGTGTCTGACAAGTAGCTATATGCATACATGGATAGTACTGTACACAATTATTGTAACACTGTAAGTTTCTACTATGCAACTGATGCATGCCAGGTCCATTCATATGCATAAAGAGGTGATAGTAATCCTATCCATAGGTATCCATTACTTATAGTTTGCCTGATAAGATTCCAACTCAAATTGCAAACATCAACATGTTGTGTGCAAAGCGCCTTGGGTGAATTCTGATAGTGTCACTGATAGCGACCACTGTTTATGTATACTGTAACTATTACCGTGCACTTTCAATTAAAATTTTCAGCTGAAAATTATGCTCAAATGCCACACAGTATACTGCTGCTACAGGTTTAATATTACTTCCTCTGTTATTGTACCTCCACACTAGCTATGGACTTACTGCAATTTTCTTGCATTGGTGCACACGTGGGTGTCTGTGACTGTGCTGTAGCTATGTTCTATTGTGGCAGATGAAAAGAGAGAGAGAGAGAGGTAGCTTCAAATAATGTATGGCATGATAAACGGTACATGTCTGAGAACGTACCATGTGAAAGATTACCAGAATCAGGGTTAGCCCCAGAGAGAGCATCCGGCAGTAAAAGAATGCTTTCATTCTGCGTATGGCTGCCACCACTTGGAGCTCCATTGCTATGAACTGCAGTATTAAGATTTCATGCAGTGAATCCTCTGCTTCATGGCAATATGCCTGGAATCTCAGGCCAAAGATCATACACATTCATCCATGCAGAAAAGCAAGAGCCATCAAGCAGCACATGCATTACAGTATGTCCCCAACTTAGTCTGCAGCTAATTCTACAGAGACTCAGGTCGAAGATAATATTATTTCAATACCACAGCTACAGCACAAACTTAATCATGCACTGTAGCTAATTACACTCATAATAATTAGTTAGCTACGCATGCAGCTAATAGCTCATCAATCACTACTGATTTGTGCTCACCTCCTTTAAGGGATTACTTCATTAGATCAAACTCACAGAAACTGCAAGTGGCTGAGTGGCCTCCTGCTTCAATTCAGTTAGCGGACGGTGCAGTGCAGAGCTAGTATGACTGGCCTCTGCCTACTAGGAGACACTGGAATGTTTATTGATGAGTAGGCAGGGTTATTACCATCATCGCACATGATCACTTATTGAACCCAATACATATCATTTTTGGTACAATAAGATGCTGCTAAAAATGATAATAATGTGGATAGCTACTAGACATGATGATGTCATGGTTGAGCTAGCTAGCTATAGATCAAGTTCAGGCGACACTGATGGGAGACGGAACTCATTCTCATCCACAGCATTAGGTCCCTCGTCTATGTGGTCCGCATAGATGAATGATGGTGCAAAATCTGACTCTGCAGTCTAAGATAATACCATGATAGATAATAATACCACAAAGGTCAAAGAAATAACTATATATACATTGCATATGCAGTATAATTGATTAAGTGATGCAGATGTGACAAATACTTACACCTATTCATGCACATGCACAGTCACGTATTTGAGGCCATATAGAATAATGTTCTGCCATGGTGCAGAGATCATTATGTGCATCCTCATCCCCAGTTATTTAGCATGTAAATTAGAAATGCTGGGAATAGGGATGAGGCTGCACACACTGAGAATCTCATCTTATTGTACCAGTTCTTCTTCGTTCATGTCCGGTTGGCTAGAGAATGCTGCTATCATTCCTGGGAAGTAGTTGTTAGCTTGGGTGGAGTGAGAGAGAGACTCCTCAATGCAGCTCAGAAGGTCACTGCCAAGCTTTGGTTCTGGATCTTGGAAAGAGCTCTCATCCATCATTACTTTAAAGTCTGGTTCCAAAAATTCATCTTTGGAATTCTGAAGATGTGTATGTGTATGTGTGCTCAGTAAATAACCACATCAGAAATTTCCTAGCATTGTGGGCGCACCATAGTTCCATGAAGAGAACTGAATTCCGGCATAAACTTCTCCTATTATAAGAATTAACATCAATACAGAACAGTGACATTAAATTTATAATGTACACCTGTTTCTCTCGAGGAAGAGTATCAGTCTGTATTGCTACACTATTGGTGATTATTGAGCCATTCACTTCTTCAATGTCTGGCTCATCATCTTCAGTATACAGACGCTAAAGTACATTGACAAGAATAGTGAGAGTACTACTATCATGCACACACATCGATATCAATCGTACTTTTATTGAGTAATGTCCACTGTCCTGAAATGTGCTGTATGTTGCATTGGGCATGCCTCCAGACTGAGATGACAGGCCACCGTTCATTTGAGCATAAAAGTGTGCATTATTCTCAACAGCTGCAACATCTCTGGCTACAAGGAAGGTTTAATACGTAGAGCTTACATGTATCGCAATCTTAATCATGATCTATAGTTACCATTGTTTAAGGTTTCAGGGACATTTTCCGTTGAGTTAAGGCTATTGCCATCAACGTTATAGACGAGGCCAAAGAACTGACTTCCTACAGTAGCAAACACGCATTGTTTATGTCATCATGCAAGTAGCAACAGCAGCATACGACCAAGTGCATGCATGACAACCAATTAATCCATTTGGCACAGTCACACCCATACAACAATTGATGTAACTTTAGTCAACTGAAACTACGTTGATTATGCTTGTGCACAGCATGGGGAGGATTCCATTTTGTTCTCACCTGTCTGTCTCTTCTTTCGTCGCAATACGCGTCCCTTTCTGTGTGAATACGTGAGGGCAAGGCACATAGTTGCTGACACAGCAATGATGATGCTTGTTCCAACTGTGACAGTGACCGTGATCCATGCAATTCTGGCATTTGACGCACGAGCACTAACTCCTCCCATTGGTATGTTGGTAGGTGAAGACAACTACATATACATAATAGGAACTGTAAAGACATCTTATCAGCTTCCAATATTATAAAATTTTCCATGGTCATTTTGCAGCTCACTGTGTTGGAGTTCGTTGGCTGTGGAGTCAATACTGCAGATGTGGAACTTGCTCTAACAATGCTTGGCGTGATGCGGATTGAAAGCTCTCCTGTTAACAAGCCTCCCATGAGGGATGTTGTCTGGAAATCATCAGCTGCAGAAATCGTTGCTGCAGGGCTTATTGGAGTGACAACAGAATCTATGGATTGAGAGTATTACAATAACACAAGCTAGTTTATCCTGGCGCACGCAATTAGAGGGGATCACTTTTCCTTATAAGAACCAATAAATTCGTAATTTTCCTATGTTATACGTTCTGCTTACTATTAGCGTTCTCCATGCATAAGTCTCCAGAGTAGCCGCTTCTGCAGATGCAGTCTCCTGGGTCAACACAGAAGCCACCAACGCTCGCTGCAGGGGTAAACATAAAATCTACACCCATGGACAGCTGAAAGTCCAAAGGGCATCCTGCAAGCTATATAGGGCTATAATATCATTGTTACTGTGATAACTGAAACTCATGCAAGCGATGTGGTACGGATAAGCTATTGGATAAAAATTTAATGCAAGCTATTTACTCTACACACACTTGTGCCCCAACATGCATGCATTCATACCACATCTGAGAAACTCACAGCATCCTTCCAGTGGAATACACTCTGTGCAGTTGACGGCAAGGTTTTGGTATCCCGGGAGACAGACTGCACTGCCATTTACGGGATCACACGTGAAATGCCCTAGGGCATCGTCCCTCCCTTGACAGACACTGTTGCAGTCAGGTCCAAAGAAATTGACTGCACATGTCACCTGGAATGATAAGCCCAGAGATGCTCGAGTGAGATTCCCGCTGTACTCCATGGCTGGCGACTGTGGCACTGAGGCTGCAATACTCACAGTGCTGATGTAGACCACATCTATCAGGTCCCCCGGTGGAATGGGGGAACCAGGTACCAGTGCACCCAGGGCCTCCGATTGATCATCGAGAACCAGTATGTCCACCTGAATGGATCCCTATGATGAGGAATCAGAAATGAAATAGGCTTAATATCTCAAAAATTTAGCTAGATTACTCCAGGCCATTCTATGATTTTATTGCCATCAAATTCATCATCTAACACAAGAAATATTCAAGTTCCTACTACTGGCATATTCTATTCTATTTTCTTACTGGCCATGCTCCTTGGGAGAAGAAGGTGAGAGAGCTGAGTGACTGTGGAATGATTCCCATTCCAAATGGACACGTGATATCGCTTGGTGGAGCACTGACGTCCTGGACACAAATCCAGAGAGTTGTATTGCAAGAGCCGGGGCAGACTGCTTGCTGTGGGAGGGTGCTGTTGACACAGCAGTCTCCTGCTGCATTCCTCTCTTCAGGGTTGCTGAATGAGGTAAGGGATATTTGGAGGGAGTAGTCACCAAGCACAGTCACCTGCAAATAGTTAAGCATAAAAACTAATTAATGTGCCACGGTGCTTTCTTGCATAGATCTGTCAGTATCTATTATCTACTCTAATCCATCTCTATAGACCTCTACCATGCATGCAGTACAAATAATTAGAAAACTGCAAAGCATGGCTTACTGTTTTGATCAGCACACAAAGTGCAATCAACTGCAAACTTTTCATTCTAGCTGCGGCTAGCTATAGAACTCCGGCTAGGTTAGCTTGAAAAATTGCAACCACTCGAGATTCGAAACTATCATGCAGTAAGCAATTTCGGAATACACCACTGCTGAATGGTGGTGTAAACTTGTTATTTTTGTGGTAAAGAGTTGCATGGCATCTGTTGGCCCCATGGCCCAATGCCTCCGCAGTCATATCACAATGTCATACATTCTCACCACAACGCATAGAGTAGGAAATGGTCGTCAAGAGGCCGCGTGGTCAGGTGAAGAAAGATGCCCAAAAGAAAGAGACGATCTAAGGATCGGAGAGAGGCTGTTCTAGCTCCTTCCTCAGTGAAGGACGGGGAAGACACCAGTAGCAGTGAGCTGGATGAAGAAGCTGAGGATCTGGAGTTTCTCCAGGACAGCCTTGCTGAGGGCAGGGCAGGCTTCCTCAGCAAGATGAAACTGTATGTAGCAGTCAATGATACCTCTTTAATATGCATCGATCTTTTGATGCTTTAAATTATATGAGATATTATGGGCCTGGGGATAAGGCTATAATATACATGTACCCACTCACACACACCCACCTCTTGTGATATTCTAGTGGTGGATGGTCTGAGAGTCAATCGGGAAAATCTAAGCGTGTTACCAAACAGGTAAACTTGACGGACGATGACAAACTTCACACCCATCGCCTGGAGGGAGACAGCGAGGAAGAAGCGGAGTTTGAAGCCACTCCCCGAGCTTCAAAGTGGGAAGGAGGAGGAGAGGGAGGGGAGAATCAGGAGCTGCATTATCTGCTCCCTCTGAAGGGAAAGCATGGCCGACTGATTCAACAAGAACCAACTCTCATCCCAACAGCTCAAGACAGTAAGACCAAGTAAACATTGGAAGGAGAGAAAGATATCTTCATAATTAATTTCTGCAGGTGATGAGGAAGCTATTAGTTCAGAAGGAGAGGAATCAGATCAAAGTGAGAATATAGAGACAGGTGATCAAGATTAGCATGATGACTACATCATAGTGCATATCTTCACTAGGTTATCTGTACACAGATGTCCTTGAGAATTTGACTACTGCAGAGTTGTTTGCCCGGCGACAGGTGAAGCTGACTGAAAGAAAGGAGATGATCGCTGAAATTGCACTACTTGTGATAGAGAACCCTGAAGAAAATGTCCGTTCTAAGCTATGTACAGGGAGATTCTGGCCACTCTTTTATATGCTGGTGCAATTTTATACATAGATTGATAAGCTGAAGAAGCTGAGAAGTTTGTGCAGTGAGCGAGATCCAGACATTGCCATAACCATCAGAAAGGCAGCCATGGTGTCACTGATGACAGTGATCAAGGACATCGCCCCCAGGTATGTGTGAGCGTGTGTTGTCACTGTGCATGTTCAGATATAATCTTGAAGTACCTCTCTTCCCAGTTATCACATACGCGAACTAAAAGAGTCAGAAAAGGCTGTGAAGGTATTGTAGCATCAATAACTTTATTGGAATGAAATAATCTTGTTCTTGCATTTGCAGGTCTCTAAGGATGTTCGTAGATTAAGGCGATTTGAGCAGACACTGTTGATGGACTATCAACTCTTTCTGACCCTCCTTGATGATACTGTTAAGAGTAAGTCATTTCAATGACTACCCCCAACCTGCAAAACTCAGCCCTGTGTAGCTACAGTTGCTCCTTACATGTTGTAATTTCTTAGTTGGTCTAGGAGAGAGTCAAGGAGACAAGAGGAAGAAGAAACGAGAGAGAAAGAGACCTTTAGCTGAACTTGAGAGTGGACAGATTCTACCTCAACAAAGCTTGGAGGTATGTTACCTGTGATAGCCACACCCCCATGCTAGGTTGTGATTTTCAGCATTCTGTATTGAAAAATTGGGAAGATCCTGGGGATGTGCAATATTATAGCTTGTGATGGAGCAATCAGTGATGGTAGAAATATTTCTAGAACCTAGCCAGAGCTGCCTTGAAGTGTCTGTGCGAGTTGCTGGTCTCTCTGCCTCACTTCAACTTTCGCAACAACATCCTCACCGTTCTCATACCAAGGATGAACTCCAAAGCTTTGGGAGGAGAGGTACCGTCGTGCCATTGTTTTAGTTCACCTCTACGTTGTGATGATCTGGTGTCTTGGCAGGTATCAAGACAGTGCTGTGAGGCAATTGAAACTCTTTTTGATAATGACGCTGTAGGAGAAGTATCACTGGAGGTTAGGATATCTCGTGTTGTAATACCATAGTAATAATGTTCCTTATTATTTTTACAGGCAGTTCGACTCATCGTCAAGATGGTGAAAGCCAAGAGCTATAAGACTAAATCAGCTGTAAGAAAAAGTATACATTAAGTCATCCTGCTGAGTCATCATTAATTTTTTTGATTAGGTTCTGAGGACATTCTTGCACCTTCAGCTGCACAGCGTTGACAACCCAGTGGCAGCTGCAGGACGGAGGAGCACCAGCACCAGCAAGGAGGAGAGAAAGAGAGAGAAGGCCATCAAGATGACAAGCAAGCGAAGAAGAGTGAGTGTTTAGTAGACTTACATTCTGTCTACCATTGACTTACAGCATCGTTGTGTCCTAGCGCCTAAGGGCTGAAGCTAAACTGGAGAGAGATCTGAGGGAGGCAGAAGCTGTTGAGAATAAAGAGTACAAGAGCAAACTAGTGAGATAACCTCACAGAGAAAGACTACAATAATGAATTATTTGAGTCTCTCTCTCTCTTTCTCTCTCTAGCAAACAGAGATACTGAAGCTTGTCTTCTTAATCTATTTCCGTATTCTGAAGCACTCTCGTCACTCCCCTTTGCTGCAGCCAGTGCTCGAGGGACTGGCAAAGTAAGCTACCGTACCTACCTATTAATAGCTACTGCTCAACATAATTATTATTGTACTGTGTCCAATCCATGCAGATTCGCTCATTTGATCAATATTGATTTTTTCTCGGACTTGATGAGTGTGCTCCACTCCCTGGCTGAGACAGGGGTCAGCCTGTTATAATTAGATAGCATGTCATTACCACTACATTTCACTTGTTGAAATAATATTCTTCAGGGTCTATCGAATCGTGAATGTATGCAGTGTGTCCTAGCTGCCTTTGAAATACTCTCTGGACAAGGTATGGCACAATAGGAACACTGATACTGCTATACATAGTGCTACAACCCTTAGCTACTTTTTGGCTAAAATTATTATTACTCTGCCTGTTGGTTTTGATAGGTGCTGCACTTCAAATTGATCCCAGGCAGTTCTATACACAGCTCTATGGTGCAATCACTCACTTAGATACCTGTAAGTACAGTACAGGTATTGTATTCTTGGTGCAGGTGTGGTCAAAACGTTGTAGTGATGTAAATAATTATCATTAATGATATTCATAGGCGCAAATTCCTGCGGGTGCCTAGTGGCTGCAACCCACAAGTTGTGTGAGGCCCCTGGCAGTACTTAAGCCAGGAAGCCAGCGAGGAAAGTTAACTTACCTGGCATAGGGGATACCGTGATCAAGCAGGCGGTTCCTCCGGGTGGAGACTTGTGCATTGCACTTGGCCAAGTTGAAGCCTGCGATCTCCCCAAACGTGGGAGGCTCGGATGCGCAATTTTTGGTAGTGGGGGACTGCGTTCGCGCGTCCCCCTTACAACAAAATTTATTAACGAAAGGAAGTGTTGCACAGTAATTATTGTACTCGCAGGGCCCTGATGTAATTGACTGATCTGTAACTATGGGTTACATGTCAGTATAACAATCATAATACTTCTTGCATGCAGTAAGTGGAGACCGTGATGTGAAACTAGCTGTGGAGTGTCTCGACTGCATGCTGCGGAAGAGGCGGCAGATCTCCACCCAGAGAGTGCTCGGTTTCGTCAAACGTCTCTCAACAGTCGGTTGCCAGCTGCATCCTGGAGCCTGCCTCAGTGTCATGGCTACCATCAAAAGATTCATTCAGGTATATACTAAGTATACATCTTGTTTCCACAATGATGTGGCCTTTTTGATGTACTCGAACATTGCCACAGATGTACAGTCAGTGTGAGCAGCTGCTTAATGTGGAGGAGTCGGCAGCTGGAGGCGTCTTCAGACCTGACGTGCCGGACCCGGAGATGAGCCACGCCTCTTCCACTGCCCTCTGGGAGCTCTCGCTACTCAGGGTATGTACGTGGTGAGAGTAACCCCCTTCGTTATACGTCAGATTTGGCAGCTCAGTTGCCAATGTGTGTGCTAAGTATGTTCAAGTATGATTCAATCATTGCATAAGTACTGCCAAGGCTTGACTGATTCTGTGATGTTCATTGACACCAATCCACACAATTTAAGTGTCGCCAAATATGTGTTCAATTCCTCATTAGCTGTATCCCTATAAAGACCACACACCTATTTATGTAGAATACTTAGTCCAGGGCAACTCACACTCACAAGAAATTACGTTGTCCAATCTCTTTACTATGATAGTACTCTCCCCCAAGCCTTTGGGTAGCCTTAAAAAACCTGGGATCAAAGGAGGACCTGGGGATGAGGCTATTTCCCCCAGTCACCTTTGGTATAGGAAGTTTTTGGTGTGGTGGTGGTGGTGGTGGGGGGGGGGGGGGGGAGGGGGGGAGACCAGATTAAGACCTTATCACAAATAATTCTGATTTCCTTCCTGCTTATTAAAATTAATATGCTGTATTCACGCACAGTCTCACTACCATCCTGTGGTGTGTAGCTACGCTGGCTTCTTGCTGAGTGGAGCTCCTTCCCAGGGCAAGGGATGCCTCCAGCCTCACCTCTTAAGGAAGTAAGTCGGCCATATTGTCTCCTAACGCCATTGTGATGGACATATTATCATCTGACATCATGACATTGTGTATCTCAATCCATCCCTTCAGTAGATTGTGTGTACATAGTATGCCATTGTTGTAATATGGGGTGTGGGGGGTGGTTGGCGAAATCCCAGTCTTATTGTGACTAATGTGTTGATTACGCATGCAGATGGGCTTGCCAAGTTAATCTCGTTCCTCCCCATACTTCTGTCAATTAGCTGTGGAGGTATTACAGCATCTATGATTAGCCAATAGGTGGCCAGATGTCAGTGTATATAGTTACGAGTACTCGAGTATGTTCAATTTTATGATGTACTAATTGTTTTTCAGAAATCCAGCTGAGCTACTTGCTGACTTCTCATTGGACGACAATTGTCACGTGACCAGGCCACTGACAGCTGTGCCATCCCCACCCCCACATCCTGCCACAAAACGAGCCCAAAAGAAGAAGGTACATGTACATGTGCACACACTAACTCCAAACATGTACACTCCCCAGTAGTAACTGTTGGCAGCACACAGTGCAACAAAAATGAACTCTCAGTACATAATATCTGCTGTATATATAGCCTTTGACAGTCATTTGAGGGGTTCATATCAATAAATTTAAAGATTTATCCCACTCTCCCTCTCTGTCTCTCCATGCACACACAGAAGGAATGGTCCGAGTACTACTACAGGGACAATGGGATCTCACTGAGTGAACTAAAGCAGTTAGAACAGGAGGCATCACAGTTTTGTGATGGAGTCATTTTTGCCATAAACTAGGTGGATATGTTCATTAAGTTTTATCACAATAATATCTCCATCAGCCCTTGACGTATGTATGTATGTACCCAGGAGTGGTTCTGGTACCCATTATGCCACATTATGCATAATTGACATGTGAGAAATCAGTGAAGTGCACGCTCAGAGATTGTGATTAACGAGCATATCCGCAGCGCTGTTTGCAAAACAAACACGCCCCCAAGGCTACCAAAAGACCACTTCAGAGGATTTATATACTAATAATCACACTGCTAGACATAGCAATCACGGAGGAAAAAAAGAGAAGTAGATTTGTTAGAAAATTGTACAACTTACACCTCAAAAACACAATAATTAACGTGAAGTATTATTATAATAATTTATGCAGCATAATAATTATAATAATTATAGCAGTGTAAATAATTATGATAAAAAATTCACTATAGGCACTATAGGAGAAAAAGAATTGTCCAAGGTATAATAATTAAATTACTCTACTATTACTTTTTTGAATACCTAGTCTTCCACATTGTCCTGTCCGTGTCCGGGCCACTCTGTGAAGTCACTCTCGTCCGTGTGCTCGTGGGAGAGTACGTGTACCCCCGTCTTCAACAAGGGGTTCCCCTGTTTCGAGAGGATCACGGTCGCCTTCGTGAGAATGACCTTGGTCTTGCTCTCCTCCGCACGGCTGACCAGTTCAATGTTTTCTCGAAATTTCCCCTCCTTGATTGTCCGCACCTGAACGATGACAGTGGTAAGAAACTCGTCTCCGTTCGCCATCGGGGTGTCCAGCTTCTTTGTCGGTTCGACATCAGTCACTCTGACGTAGAGATTGGACTGCATGTGTTGGGCGTAGACGTCCATTCCTAGGGAGTGGGGGACAGGGATCTCAACTTTGTAGGTGTGGTGGTTTCGAAGGATGCCCATGTGGGCCTCAGGGAGGAATTCGGGGATGTCTTCATTCTCCTGAACGTGAACGGTGTCCGGCTCCAGCTGTGTCCCCGCAGCAAACTTTACACGATGATCTCCTATAAATACGTACATGTACACTAAATTTAGTTCGAATCTCACAGATAGGGTGCAGTGGTATGAAAAAACAACAAGGGCTACGCAGAGACTACAAATCTAGACTCGAAAACTCTACCTATATGTCTTCTTTTTCCCTTCAGTATGCTGTTAGTTCTACGTATCTCACCTTCAGCCATGTTGTTGCTTGTGAGAGGATGTCGACAGCTTTTAGGCTTGCTCGCTTGGCGCCGTGTCCAAGTGTTGTCGGAAGTGGAATTGCTTAATTGGGTGCGCTATAATTAGAAGTAACGCGCAAACAAGGGACTGTCTGGTATCCCACTGCACTAGCACTCCAAGCAGACAGCAATGGCTTCTCAAGGATCGCTTTTGGAGGCTGTGTGCCTTATCGGTAAGTCATTTTCCATGTTCTTTTGGGATTAAATCTTGTTACAAAGTTTACAGAAGCTTATGAAAGCATAGATAAAGGCATATTTCTCTGAATGCATATTTATGTTTGAGCTACTATTTATTTTTGAACTAGAGCGTGATGTGAACAACGAAGTGCTGTGGGTGTGGTCTTACCCTGGGGTGGACGGTGGAGTCAGAGACCTACTGATGAAGAAGTGCAGTCTGGATCAGAACGAGGACGACAGCAGCAAGGAGGAGGAAGCCCTCGTCCCACCCTTCTCCTTTGGCCACACCTCTCGAGTCTGGTACTACCTCTCTAACTTTCAAGCAGCTGAAGCTGAAACCCTGCCAAAGGTATGGTACCCTCCCCCTCCCGTTCCTATTTTGGCAGGTGTATCGAAAATTATGCTTATTCACTGCTTGGTTTTCTTCCATTTGGTTTGTTTTGTAGAGCTTCTCACTTGAGCCCACTTAACTATAGCTTGAATCAGTAATTCTGTTTATTTGAGGCGGTCATTTGAGCCTACAAGACCAATTACTGTTGATCATTTGCCTCTATTAACCACTTTGCTTTATATGCCACTTCCCTGGACCTTATCCTTTAATACTGTCACTGTAAACTATGGCATTCCTAGAGTAGCTTATTGTTTTGAATTTTTCTTCATTTCTAGGTTGTGTCTTTCAGCATTGTCATCCTTACGAAGGTAAAAAAAAAATCAAATAGTTCACATAGCATAGTATCTTGACTTTTTGCATTGATTTCTCATCTCTGTGACACAGGATTTCAACCCTGAAAAATATCAGCACTTGGCGGACATTTTTGGCAAGGCATACCTTGAATCAGGCACTCCTGTATCCATCGTCTCTCACTACCTCAGTGTCTTCACAAGAGGTCATGTGACCAGCCCACCAGAGTCATGTGACCCATTCTCTGTCAAGGCGTATGACATCAGGAAAGCTTATGTGGCCTGCTCATTTAAAGGTACAGGTGGAACATGTTGACCATGATGACTGAAGGGACTGCTTGTGTTCTCTCTCCCTCTCTCTCTCTCTCCCCCTCTGTCTTTATTTCATCCCTCATACACAGATGTTGTGCAGCAGTTTGGTATTGAGAGTATCCTCATCTACAATGCTCTACTGCTGAAGAAGAGAGTGGCCGTGTACGCCTCAAGTGTTGACACCCTGCTGAAAACTTGCAGGTTTGTCAGACACCACAAAGCTTATCTATATCACACACACTCTGAATTCGATATTATAATATCAATAATAAAATTGTAATGCCTCCAGAACTCTGCCCTTGTTTGTGTGGCATCGACGAAATTGGAATATTGTCTACCCGTGGCTGGAACTGGACGATGTGGAGTTGGCTGACCTCTCCACCCACGGCACCTACATCGCTGGGTTCACTGACCCAGCCATTGAAGGAAGAACAGACCTCTATGATCTCTTTGTAAACGGTAAAATTATTGCAGCTATATTATTATAACTGCTCATACATACTACTGTAGTCTTTGAAGATGTGGACGTGTCTTTTTTTTTTCTCTCTAGTTCCAGCAGCCAAGCTGTCAGTGGCCCCCCAGGCCAAGGAGGCATTTGCAATGACAAAGCTGCACAAGGACGTTGCTGTGAGGCTGATACAGTGCACAGAGGATGAAGAGTTCACTGATCAAGCAACCATAAAGGTATAATATACTTATCATTTTGAAATAATATTCTCTAATCTTGTACATCTCACTTGCTCCCTCTCTCTCTCTCAATTGCAGGACCTATCTGTGAAGACACTGGAGTTGATTAATAACCTTAAGAGCCTAGCTCCTGAGGGGGAGAAGCTATCCCTGGATGTGCTTCATGCACGTAAGCTCACACCAGCCACAGAGAACTTCCTTTACTCCCTAGCCTCCGTTGAAGGACTCACACAGCTGTAACTGGTTAACTTGTGAGCTCTGGTGTGCTTCATACCTCAGTGGTCAACGTGTGTTAGTTTATGTTCACCTTTTATGTTTGTTTGTTTGTGTGTGTATTCGAGTATCTAGGTACTATGGTAATTTTTTTATTGATAGCAAGTGATATTTGTTGCCAGTGCAGTGAGTGGCGCATATACATACAACAACATGACTTTTTGGGGGGAGGGGTTACTGTTTTCTCCTTGTTGATTTTTTGGAAGCAGCTGCTGGTACATGTAGCCTGCTTCTGGTCATTGTCTGGGCAACATAGAGCTCCTGTTGAACTTTTAGTTTGAGTTCCTCCATCTCTCTCGTGTGTGCTGCCTTCATGTGTCGTATCTTCCTCTGGAGTGTCTCAATCTGTCTGCTCTTGCTGGCTAGCTCTTCATCTTTCTTTGCACATAGAGTCTCTAAACCTGTAGAATTGAAAAATTTGAGGATGAAAAAAATTTTTGGGTGTGAAAGTGGGGTGGAGGTGGGCTGCCAAAACTTGGGTGTACATTTACCTGTGCATTTGATCAGTATTTGTTCAGTTTTTGAGCTATCTGAAAGAGCTTGAGACTTCGCCAATCCAAATCTGCATGTGAGAAAGAATATTAATTTTACTAGATTCTATGAGCTCGAGGGTGAGCATATCTAGTGGCAACTTACGCCTTCTCAAATGTGGCCTTTTCTCTCTCGAGTTGCTTGCGTAAGACATCCACCTCTGTCAGAGCCATCTGAACCTTCTCTCTTTCTGCCTCGAGGGCTAGCAGTGTCTCAGCATGCCTCAATCTCTCTTCCTGAAGAGGGAGTGAGAAAGACAGTAATCCGACACAGACCACTGACCCAGAGAGGTATCATATTAATTCGTACAGGCTTACATCCAGCTGGGAGTGGACATCTTCACACTCAGTTCTACTAGTCTCGTGTCTCTGTGCTTGCTCCCTCTGGCGTTGAATCCCCGAGAGAATGATGCTCTCTTGCAGGGCCAGTAGTTCACTGCACTGCTGCAGTACCAGCGGAGCGCTAGCTCGGGCAGCCTCTCTGTTTTGTATAGGTGACGCCACCATAGGAGGAACGTTCTCTTTCTGAATCGACCCTCTTCTCACACTTGCCAACTTTCTCTTCTCCATGTGTGTACACAGACTTCCAAAAGAAGTATGAGCTCCACCTATTTTTCTCCAATAAGAGCACACTTCGTGGTGGAGAGACGATGCCTGATTTGAAGCAGTTTGTGAGTATTGGCAGGAAGATAGTGGCCGTTGGAAGGAACTACAGGTAATCTTGTAGTAGTTGTATTACTATAATAGGTACAAATTATTCTACTCAATTTTTTGTGCAACCGTGCAGGGCCCATGCTGCTGAACTAGGAAATGTGGTGCCTGAGGAGCCACTCCTCTTTCTCAAGCCAACCACCTCCTACTTGCAAGAAGGTGGCCACATTGTGGTGAGTAGATATGCCATGGATGCATTAGGCCCATAACTTCTCATTTTATTCGTCAAAAGAGTTGAGAACAGCCTTTAGACTAGGACAGTAGCTATATGCACACAAACACATAATACTATGCATGATAATTATTTTGCAGGTTCCTACCAAATGCTCTGAACTTCATTATGAAGTCGAACTGGGTGTGGTGATAGGCAAAGAGGGCAAGAATATTCCTGAATCCTCCGCCATGTCTCACATCGGTGGCTACACTCTAGCCTTGGACATGACTGCCCGCAACATCCAGAGCCAAGCCAAAAAGAAAGGCCACCCTTGGAGCGTGGCCAAAGGTTACGACACGTTCTGTCCCGTGAGCAGCTTCATCGGTAAAGAATCGATTGCCCTTGATAATACGAGACTGTGGTTGAAAGTCGATGGAGAACTGAAACAGGATGGCAATACAAAGGATATGGTCTTCTCTGTCCCATACCTGATCAGCTACATCAGCCAGATTTTCAGTCTTGAGGTTGGAGACGTGATTCTGACCGGGACACCAGAGGGTGTGGGACCGGTGAAGCCAGGACAAGTTATCACAGCTGGAGTAGAAGGACTAGTAGAAATGACGTTTCCTGTAAAGGAAGTGTAGTGGTTTTGATTGAATAGTGTTAGCATTGTGGTATATATTATTAGTTTGATGACCTTATAATATTATGACAATGTTAAATAATAACCACCTGCAGTGATAAATAGCTGCACTGTCTTTCTCAAAAATCAGTTGTTTAGACTACATAGCTTGTGCAACAGGATGGCTAGAAGAGTCCTGAGCTATAGCATGAGAGCTGTGATACTTGTGATATTTATGATATTTTCTTGTTCTTCTGGCCAACCAGGTAGCTATAGTATTAAACTACAAATAATCTGTATGATTTCTTATGGTTTATGATTCAGGGCAGAAAGGTGAACCAGGACAGAAGGGAGAAGTAGGCCCACCTGGGCCACAAGGGGACATTGGACCACCAGGAGACCCTGGTCCCCGTGGACAAGATGGAAGGGAAGGTCCACAAGGACTTCAAGGTGATGTGGGAGTGCCTGGAGATGAAGGACGACCTGGGCCACAAGGGATAGAGGGTCAAAAAGGTTTCCCTGGAGATCCTGGTATTCCAGGTGCTCCAGCAGAGCCTGGTGAAAAAGGTGCTATCGGACGAAAAGGAGAAAAGGGTGCCATAGGAATCACTGGACCAAAGGGTGAAATAGGATCATCTGGACCAGTAGGGCCACAGGGTTTGAAAGGAAATCCTGGCTCTGCGGGAGAACCTGGACCACAGGGTAAATTTGGACCACGTGGAGTGGCTGGATTCACTGGTGTGCCTGGACAGAAAGGTATAGCTAGCTATATACTAGCACTTACAATCATTGATATAGCTAGTAGTAGCTGATCAGGCAGCTTTTGAGGCTACAGATCTATAGTGCCATAGGAATCACTGGACTAAAGGGTGAAATAGGATCACCTGGACCACTGTGTACATATTTCTCTTGCAGGTGCAAAAGGAGAGCCAGGCGGATCCAACCAAGCTCCTCAGCAGTGTACGTGCTTCCTCAGATAATACGTTTCTATGATTGTAGGATTGTAGAGTAGCTATAATAATATTATGATTTGTGGTAAATGATAAATAATTACTTGTGCACAATAAAATTAAACACTCCAGTTGGTTTGTTTGGAGTGGGTCCTCCTGGGCCGCCTGGACCCGTTGGGCCAACTGGGCTGCAAGGACGTGCTGGACCACCAGGTAGGGATAACTGTCAGTGTGTACGGTCATGGCTTGTATTGGTTCTCATGTTGTCTGAATTGATCTATACTCTGTCTGTACGCAATAAAGGTCCCAGTGGTGATAATGGTCCTCCTGGAGTACCAGGTAAATCAGAAGTGCTATTCTAATAGTGAACTTAAGTTCACTACATGAATACTCTTGAATATTATTATACTATAAGGGTATCTTTTTTGTATGTAGCTAGATAGCTAAATCGTCTAACAATTAATGCTGGATACATTTTTTTATTAAATGCTCTGCCACAGGTCTGCCTGGCTTCCCTGGACCTCCTGGATCTTCACTCACTGGTTAGCAATTAGCACTATCCTTGTAATTTTATTTGCCAGATTATTCATTATCTGGACACCCTAATAAACCTCATTATTATTATTATTCTTGATTTTAGGTGTGATGTACACCCATTGGGCTTCTATGGACTGCGCTTCTCAAGCTGATAATCACATGCTGATTGTGAGCGGCAACCTGCTCCAGTCTGCAGAAGAAGTCACTCAGTTCTCTCAGCCTCTTTGCCAAACCATGGAGGTGAACAATACCCTCCGAACTGACTTTGAAGGAGTAAGGCCAATACGAACAAGGGTGTCTAGTGATATCACCTGTGCTCAGTGCTTGATACCGGATCACTCCATAATCTTCACTCAGTATGGCAACAGTGACTGTCCCTCTGGGTGGAGTCTTGTCTACAATGGCCTAATGATCGTACCCACGGGTGCAAATTTCATCACTCCTATCTGTGCAACAACTAGATCTTCTCTCTCTTCAGCAAGCTTCCTCGTCGATGATCAGGGAAATAATCTTGCCTGCTCTGTCTGCTCAATGTAACTTTTGACTAGAAAAGTTGCTGTTGAATTAGACACCATTAGAGAGAGAGAGACAATCTATTGAACTCTATAACTTTTGATTACAATCTTTGTAAGCAGGAATAAAAACAATCTCATACATACATGGTATGAAGTTGATTGAAAAATGATTAATTTCTCGTGCAGCAGAGAACACTTAGCCAATTCAAGTAGTGGGATAGTACACTGTATTGGGCTGAAATGCTGGATTGAGGTAGCCAGTGGCCTGCTGAGAGGGTTGGTCTTGGAATGGAGCGTTAAAAGTTGTCGGAAGTCCTTCATCGTCGGCGTGTGGGTTGGCGAATGTGTACCTTGGAGAGGGATCACTCTCATCATAGCACTCGTAGTCTGTAAAGTAGAAATCATCGGAAAGCATAATTGTATAACCTAGTCTTGGCAATCTGGGCATTCACTAAGTGGTTGTACTCATAGTCTACTTGAGAAAACATCGATGAAGAGTGTGAAAGCACGTATGTGAATACCAGAGGTTCATTCATGCACAAAAGCCATTACATGTAACCTTATTTGTTGAATAGCCTCAATGCTTCTCTATACTGGTGCATGCATTAGCTAAAATGAAGCACTTTATGTTGTGTATAGCTACCTTCTATATTTGCTTCAGCCGGTTTAGCTCGAGCGCGTCTTCGAGGTACCTTCCTCCTTGGTCTGGTGGTTGTGCGTCGTCGATAGACAAAGTAGACCACCAGACACACCGTGAAGAGAAGCCAGAGGCCAAACGCATAAATGAAGACCATCCACCATCTGATCCACACTGGAGTGGCTACAAATGCATTAATGATTATAATATAGATAGTCTAGCAGCTGCAATTTTATTAATTCTATGCTCAATCTTATGCACCTTGTGTAGTGATGATAGTGATAATGGTTGAATGAGATGACTGTCCAACGAGATTGGTGCCTACACAAGTGTAGATCCCCGAGTCACCAACGGTGGCTCGCTCAAGATTCAATACTCCTTCAGTAGTATAGAATGGTCCACTCGGAGGCTCTTGGCTCTCTGTCGGAAGTCTGCATGAGGTAGCATAATTAGATTCTGAGTATTATGACTACTTATGGTGGCTACTTACTGTGTTGAATTGAGCAGCCAAGAGATTGTTGGGGTGGGATCTCCATCAAATGCACAGTTTGTGAAGAGCGGTGAGATGCTGGGATTTATGGTGTAATTTTGACGCAGACTCTTACCCAAAATTGGAGCTGCATACAATTAAATTAAACATAAATTGGCTCAACTTGGCAAGCTATGGGCTAGATGATGTAGCGAAGTTTGCGCGCGCATGCTCTTCCGATAAAACAATTTCATATTATCATGGTGACGGTATTATTAAAACTTACGTGTTTGTTGAGCAGACAATGTAGGTATAAATATGGCCACACTGAGGCCAGCCAAAAATGGATTCACAAACCGTCTCCAATCCATAGCTGCTAGTCCATCGAAGATAGCCGTGTGGACGTGGGTGTGGCACGTCGATTGCGTGACTGTACCACATTGTGGTGCGCGCGGTACGTGAACGAGTTTAATTTCTTGCCTGACATTCCATCAATTACTTAAAAATCATGGTGCTGGCATATTATAGCACACTAGCAGAGCACCTATAGACTGTACAATCATGTTTACTACAGATCCATTCATGCCATAGTACTGCGTAACACGAGAAGGCAAGCATAAATAAACAACCATCAACTATCCCTTCATGCACTAATAGAAAACAATTATATTAAATTTTCTGATATACAGTCTGTAATTACAAACGTCATGACATTGTATCATAAGTGCTGCATAATACAAAAGCTGTTTATGTTAAATCAGTTGCCAAGCCAGGGGTCTGCAGGGGGGAGGTGCTTATGGAACTTTCTCTTGGTGTAGAACCACCACCCAATAAACGCTGGAATCAGCAGCGCCCATACGACCAGAGAGTAGATAAAGATCATGTACCAGTCCACATACCAAGGAGGACCTATAGAAAGTGATGATGATGCAATTATGACATCATATTTAAGAGTCTCGGACCATTTCCAGAAGTAATGTGGGATGTCGATGTAAGGACAAGGATATCAAGTGTTAACTAGCTATTAGTATCAGTGTGGGATGGCCCAGGAATTTTAAGATGGCCACAATTATAGACTACCCTCTCCCTCGCAGACTTCCTTAATTCAATTAGATGGTTAATGATGTGAAATTAACCACAGGACACTACTGGAAGCCAATTCTATGAAAAGTGTAATGAAAGTATGAGAAAATCATATGTACTGAGTTCTTAGAGCTGGAATAGTCTTGGAAATTGGGGCCAGAGCCCAATTTTTTGGTGTGTAACTGTGGGAAATTATTTCACAGTGTTGGAATAATATATTATCACTTGGAGTACATGTGATAAATGTTGGAAATCTTTTTCTAAGTAGTCTATAAAAAGTATAGTAATTTTTGATGTGTTGTTAATATATTGGAAATTTTTCATATACAATTCTAAAGTATTGTAAAACATCGAAATAAATGTGCGATAGTTTTCCAACGTCTACAAATAGTATTGTAATCTACAGATTGTGTTTGAAAGGTGTGTTAATCTTTTTGTACAAAATTCCAAGGCTATGGGCTAATCTCGAAAGAAAGGACCAAAAGGATGGTGCTCATGACAACCTAATAATGACTTCTGGAAGTAAGTTTGGCATGCCTGCTTTTCAAGTTGCAGATCAAGTGATATCTAAACCCTGCAGCTGGCACCATGCTGGCACAGCCATACTGATGTTTACTCCATCTCTTCTGACTCAGCTCACTGGTTAATCAAAGGATTGCACCAGCCTTCTGGTAAGCAATTTAAGATAGCTAGTTACGTACAAGCCAAAGAATATTTAATAGAGTATAAGCCACACACCTATAAGATATTCTGATCCCCTAGCTACATGCATATCAAGGACACAAGGGCATCATTGAGGTATTACTGACAAAACACATTAGACACCTTTTAAGCCCTTGATATAGCTATTAAATATATTATTATAGCTGCTTGCCAACCATGAACCATGACCCATGACACTAAAATTAATATGCTGGAGTTTCTGATAGTGGCTATATTAATTTAAGGTTTGGTAGCACTCGTTGGTTCTCTAACTACCGTATTCACTCGAACAGACGCCTCTCTCAATTAGTCGCCGCATCTCCGGAAGTATTGAACGAAAATTAATA
The DNA here is from genome assembly GCA_963930775.1 of Cliona cf. orientalis. NCBI lineage: Eukaryota > Metazoa > Porifera > Demospongiae > Clionaida > Clionaidae > Cliona > Cliona cf. orientalis. The sequence goes on along the minus strand of OZ005700.1, from coordinate 8,419,820 downwards.
GCTGCCGCTCTGCCGTACCACACCTACTATTTGAGAAATACATTAGCATTTAAACATGACTCACGACTCATTCTAAGTAACTAAATACTTAGCAGTCTTCTAGAACAAGCTGTAGCCTTCTACATCGGCAAAGGGGTCCGAATCAGTGGTGTCAATTGACCATTTCTCTATGGATTGCCTCTCTGGCAGCTACTGGTATTAATAAACACCGCTCTCAAATAGAAGTCATCACTTTCGAATTAATACCACACAAACTTGGGTAACGAAATAAATACCGTATAGCTCCAAATTTTTGTGGTTCAAAATTTTTGTGAAATTGCTGAAAATCCCATGATTGAAAATTTTCGTGATAAAAATTTCGTGATCGCCAGATTTTTTCATGATTACCACCGCGCCACGGCATCGGTGCGGACAATTTACCTTGTCGCTCTGCCCACAATTGCACGTGGCTCAGCGTTAGCTAGCATGCTAGTGTGGACGTGAAGAGAAAAAACTAGACAAGACTTATACTGGCCTCTCTTTCTGCCTTTAGCACCTTGTCTGTTTGGCCATTTCTTCAATGTGGTTGTTGGCAGATTCGATACAAGATGAAGGATGTTGTTTGGACAAAGATCCTTGCAGATTTGGTAGGTATCTTTTGCTCATTTTCTGAAAGTAAGCGTACAGAGTCTGTACATCGTTAGCAGCGATTCACAGTTCAGGCGTTCATTAGCCGACTAGTATCGCATGCGTACACGTACGCACAATCGCGCTTGCAATGCACATGTGCACACAGAACGTAGCCACACTCACAACGATACTAAATTTTCGCGAAGGAAATTTTCGTGATCAGAACTCAAATTACGAAATTCACGAAAATATTGTGCCATGAAAATTTGGAGCTATACGGTAGGATCAAAAGTGAACACTGTATCTGGCTGTGTGCCATACACCCAGCCCAGATAGCCGGCCACTACATAAACCCCTTGGGCGTCTGAACATGTCATCAACCCACTGATGCCCTTATACCTTCTATGATAAGCACTCTTATCCCGACTATAGATTATTATTATGATTTAGTATATCCCCTCCCTGTCTTACATTTAGTAACTACAATAGTGTCGTCCTCTGCCCATCCTGGCGTGTTTTTCAACATGCAATGTTGAATAACATGGGATGTCCCTGGTACAAGCTCAAGGCTACGCTAAAGCATGATATAATAATATGCATTATTTTTTGTTGTATATACAGGTTCTACAATATCGTGATGACCCACGGTTCTAGAAGATGATATTGTGACTTATGTACTAATTGGTGTAAGCCTCAAGTACTAAAATTAATGTATTGTCGAAATTCTGTATTCATAATAATTACTACTCATCATCTAAGTTGATTGTGTTCTGTTGTCATTAATTTTTATCATTTTTTATCGTTGGTTTCACTCTTATTATTTTAATTATCATGTTGATTGGTTTTATTGATCAACTTTTCTAATATTATTATAATATTCACAATTGAATAGTTTTACCATACTAAACCTACATTCAATATTATTCCAACACTATTTATGCTGATACTTTCCCACCTATAAGATTGGAATAGTGTGGGAAATTCCAATACTTTTCCCAAACACTTTTGAGCAATTTCCCACAAAACGGGGTCAAATTCACAGATACATTACCAGTACTTCTTTGATGATATGAAATGGATCATACGCACACACACTTTCCTATATTCTTCACATCATTTTCTTATACCTACTTTCCAGTAGTGGGAGAGGGAGGGGGTGGGGCGGAGAAGAGTCTATATACCCAGGCAGATAATAAAAATTACATGAAGCGTACAATTTTGGAGGCACAAGTGGACAGTATCGAATTTCAAGCAAATATAATTCTGCACAATGCTCCCTTTATTGACCCATAGGATTACATTTCTCAAAACCTTAGACTAATTATTACTGCTACAGAGAAATGCTGAAACTGTATATAGATCAAAGAAGTTTTTACACTAGCAGATACGCATTTATATGCAGTAATGTTGCATAGAGCGACTCACTAGGTGCAATCCTATAATAATTCAAATCAGAATTCACGATAATACATAAATCCATTCCAATCCCAGACTAAACACAGTATACTCAACACTGATTGCACCTTACAGTATCAAAAGGTAATCTCTCTTACAGAGTCAGTATCTTTAAGAGAGGAAAGGGAGGGCCTGGGGCACGGTTGCTAATCACAAGGCACTAAACGATGACAATACTAGACAATAGTGTTGTATTGTGGTGTGCCTGAGTGGGTGCAACCCACTTTTGTTAATTTTGGAAGTCGGCCACGTTCCCAACATAAACGTGCAGCTACATGGCTAAGCCTGAACCATCATAAAAAGTGTAGATGCATTATCTTCCACAAATAATCCTGCCTGATAAGACACACACCTAATAAAGTGAACACACAAACAAAACGCCAGAGCCACCTATGAATGTACTAGCTATATATATAGGAGCCTGGCCTCGAGAACCACAATGGGTGGCATAGGCATGTGCAGGTTTACTTTAGAAAATGCTCACATATGCAGATATGAATGCACATCTGTCACTGTGTCAAAAATGCTCGCAAACAAATACACATCTTAGTATATTATAGCTGACTCTACCTCTGTTTCTGATGATCACAATTTCTGTTGATGCTGAGTCACTGCCAGCTGAGTTGGTAGCTGTACAGGTGTAGGATCCTGAGTCACCAGGTGTGGCTTCCGAGAGCACCAGAGATCCTGTGCTGGGATCAACATACGGACCACTTCCTTGTGGCATGTCGGGAACTCTAGGATTTAGACACAACACAATGAAAAATTTCTTACTATACTTTTAGGTGATACAAAACACTTCATCTCCCACCAATGCTTAGAAGCTAATTACATGTACGTCTCTAAATTTTGCAGCTGGGGTTGAGCGGGGAGAAGCTACTCACTGTACACTATTTATTGTTCATTGTATTGTCTCTCTTTATGCACCTATCAATGTAATGCCCCACTACCCCCCTTACGGGCAGCACACGGGTCATACAGGGGGGTTCTTCAAGAAATCTGTGCCCCACATAGGGGGATTTGACTTCCCCCATCATCGTGACAAGTTGGCCACGCCCACACATTGTTATAGCTAGCACCCCAGAACTATCACTTCCCTGGAAACTTACCCTCATAGCAGACACTGGCGAAAACTTTGTAGATTCGATTTATAATAGCAAGAAGAGCTCAAGGCTAGCTATAGCGCTATAAGCGCGCTAGATCTATAGAACTGCTGTGCTACTAGTCTTCCATGTGCTTCACTGGGAGGTCATAGGTCGAATTACATCATGGTAAGTCACACCCATCATACTTGCAAGTCAAATCTCCTTGTTATTCCTTGTTCCTTGGTGGGGGTGGGTGGGGCAGTTGACAGAAAGAGGAAGCCCCTAGTAGGGGCAATTGATTAATTATTCTGTCAAATCCCCTGTATTGCCCCACATGTCCCGTAAGGGGGGTAGTGGGGCATCACATTGATAGGTGCATTAATCAAACGTACCTCTGTCCGTTGTAGGTCCATGTGATAGTGAGTGGAGGGTTGCCGTTGAATAAGCAAGCTGTGAATCTGGGCTGGAGGGAAGGGTTGATGGTGTAGCTCTCACGAAGAGTCTTGCTCAGTCGAGGAGCTTCAATACAAAGGGGAAGATGAAAATATTAAATAATTGGGAGGGGGGTCTAATAAAGCCGAGATGGGATAGATCGATAATTTGTACGAAGCGCCAACTGAAATTAGACCTCCATATATTATATACACGTAGTAACTACACAAGTCTTACCTTGTGAGATGGTTGACGTTAGGAAGGAAAGAAGAAAGGCCCAAGAGACGAGCAGCTGCTGCATCGTGGTGTGCATGACCTGCTGACGTTTGGTGTAAAAGCAGGCGTGGCTATATAGCATAATATCCGGAGTGCAGTGAAAATATACGGAGATTCGTGAAATAATTTTATTCTGATTGCAGAGTCACATGGATCACACAAAATTTAGACATTAAATCAAACATGAAATTAATTTTTGTAGCACATAAATGATTTCTTCCTGTGGTGGTTTACTGAATTTCGAACAACAGTTTGAGATCGTTCAGAGAGAGCTTGTTATTTCTCTTGAATCTGGCTCTGCCCTGCTCAGACGCACTGTACAAAATGAATTTTAGGTATTATAGTCTACATGAAAATTCCGCAATTCCAAATCTAGAAGGATCCACCCTACAGCCTGCTCAGGCGTGACCTAAATTATTAATTTTAGAGGGAGGCCCCTAAGGTTGATCTCCCCTGAAGAAAATAGCACTGATCCATGAATAATTATTATTACTGAAAAAAAAAAAACATCCTGATTTAGAACGAGCAATGGATACTCTTCTATTATAATCCCCGTGAATTTACAACGCTTAAAATTAATTCTACTCACCCATCTAGGACACTCTGAGCCAACTCTAGCTTCTTTCTCTGCAGCATCAGTATCCTCTCCTCCACCGTGCCCTCACAGACAAACTTGTGGATGTAGACGTCTCTCTTCTGTCCCATTCGATGGCACCTGTCCCCGGCCTGCGTCTCCAGGGCGGGGTTCCAGTGCATGTCCAGCATGAAGATGTGATTACCACCGATCAGGTTCAACCCCACACCTCCAGCTTGGAGAGAGAGGAGCATCACCTACGAAGAGAGTAAAATCCTCTCAATAAAGTTTTCAACAATAATGTTATACAATATCACATATATATACTCACGGTAGGGTTCTTGTGTGGTTGGTTGAAGCTGGCTACTCGCTCCAAACGCTTAGCAGGAGGAACTCTGAAACAAAGATGACACAACTGTTTAGATAATATTGATCGTGTGTGGCAGTACAGTAATGTTGTAGATGGACCAGTGTGTGCTGGTGTAAACTTACGATCCGTCAATGCGAACGTGAGATATTCCAGCCAAGTCCAAGTGATGCTGCATGATGTTCAGCATACCAGTCCACTGGGACACAATCACACTGCATGTATAATGTACACAAAGTTTAGTTGAATAAGTGTAGATAGCAGTGAAGTACTCTACCTTTTCTCTGGGGGACTGACATCTTTGGATGAGATCGTTTCAAGCTGTCGGAGGATTTCAACCACCTATAACATACAAACAACAGTTGGTTGAACTACACAATGTACATACAAATATGCATTACTAGCTGCATTGTACATGCACATGTAGTGAAATCCATCACCTTGGTACTTGTCTGTTGGACCATAAACGAAGGTGGAATCTCCTACAGAAGCAGAAAAGAAAAAATAACATAATAATACTAATTCACAGGCCACCAGCTCAGCTCCCAAGCCAAGGGAAAAGAAAAGAAATCAATGGTTGCTTACAGGCATGCCATCATGGTAGCTGCTTTCCTCCTCTTCTCCTCCTCCTCCATTAGCCCCTGAGAGCGTGGGCCGGCCATCGAGGGAGAGGGCTCCCATGGCTAGCTCGAGGTCAAGGTCATCTTGGTCCTGCTCTGACTCAGTTCGGTGTAGGGCACTAGTTAGCAGAGAGAGGTGGCAGCAACACTGACGAAGCCTGCAGTGCACAAAGCGGAAACTTAAAATATTAATGCATACACAAGTAGAAATTATTCCAGGATCTCATTGGATAGCCTGGGGACGAGGATAGTTTTATACCATGTTATACTGAGCTTACTTACCTGAGCAGCAGTCCCAGGACACACCTCCCCTTGGACGATCCTATGAGGTAGGGCCGCATGATGGTGTTCACCAGCCGCTGAACCTCCAGAGGTAGAGTAATCTCGTCATCGGCCATGGCAGCGGTGGCTCCATCGGTGCCCTCTGACTTGTCCGGGGCTTGCTCAGTGACAGGAGCAGGTGACTTGCCAGCTCCATTGTCTGTGGGGTTCTTCATCTGCACAGCCTCTCCCTGCTCCAGTAGCCATCGGTACATCACCTAATATCCGTGTTTCATACAGAATTGCAGTCTAATAGTTGGGAAACCATTATTTGGTTAGGGAAGGGGGCTAGTAATTTTTTAGAGAAAGAATCCATGATGATTTGGGGGGGGGACTTGGGATGTGGGCCATCTCCTAACTCTAAAAATGACATATTCCTGACCTTTCTTGCTTCTGTGAAGAGGATGCTGTAGACTTGCTTCTCCTCGTCCTGCAGGGTGATGGTGTGAGACTCAACGCTTCTCTTGGTGAGGTTGAGCGTCTTATCGATGTCCTCCTTTGTTCGACGGAGCACAAGACTGGACACCACCGTGTCAAGCCTCTTCATACCAAGAGACCCTAATGTCAGTCACACAAGTGGCAATGAGGCATAAAATATGTGTGCTTTAAATAAATTTGCCTGTGCCAAATTTGACCATTACAAGTGTAGCATATTATTATCATAAAATTTTCGACTTTCTTACCTTTCCGTTCCACAGTATCTCTCCACACTCGGAAATCATCGAATGGAGCGAGACGGACAAATTTAATGAGGCTGTAGAAATCTTTGAGCTGGTTCTGTATGGGAGTCCCAGTCACTGCCCACCGGTTGTCTGTATAATATTATGAGAAATAACATAATCCATACTCGCATGGGGATTTATCAGTTATTGCTGGTTCTTTAGAGGGGGGGGGGGGGGGAATTGGGTAATATATTCCAGTAGTTAATTTTTATTTCAGGGGTCTGTATAGTGAAATACAGGAAGGGGAATTGATTAATTTATGATGAAAATGTAGATACGCCCCCCCCCCCCCCCAACTAAGTTATCGTCACGAAGTAGCTTCTACTTTTCATCCTCTATCCCTCATCGAGAGACATGCATCCTTACCCCCCATGAGCTTGCAGGCTCCCAGTGAGAGGGCAGTCTTGTGGTTTCTGATGACGTGAGCCTCGTCCAGGATGATCCGTCGCCAGTGGATCTTGAAGAGGGTGGTCGTGGAGCTGGTACGCTTCTTTTTCTTCGGCTTCACTGCAGCTCCACTCTGAAATGGAACCTCATCCTGAAATATGATTTAGGTATGGTTTGATGTTGAATAAAAAAATTTTATAGTGTACCGCACCCCCCAAAAATGCATCTGACATCCAAGACTAATACATAATATGTCGAGTATTTATAGTATAGATGGGTCATATATACATAGTTGTTTGATTTTTTTTATTACCGGTTGAGGTTCACACGACTCTCCCTCAATCCCAACAATGTTGTAGGTAGTTATCACCATGTCATAGCCAGCAAGTCTGCAGCCATGAACACAAAGACACAACAAAAATTAGACACCACCCCCCTCCACCTCTCTCTCTCTCCCTCCTTCCTCTCCCTGTTTCTCTCCCTCTCTCTCTCTCTCTGAAGCTCACTCTTGGGCGAAGCTGGTCCTGTTGCTTCCATGGTAGATCTTTGTGCTGAGTGTGCCATGGTGAAGCTTTGTCTTGACCTCGTCCGCCCACTGCATCATCAGCGATGCCGGGCAAACAATAAGAGTCCCTGGAGACTTGACTAAGCCTGACAAAATTAATAGCAAAAAATCAACCATGTGTGATGATGAGAATAAGAATGATCAAGTTATTTGTTATGAGGTCTTACCCTCCTTTGAGGGAGGCTTGGACATCCACTCCTCCACACCTTCATCTTTCTTTCCAACGACCAAAGATATCAGTGACAATGTTTTACCAAGACCCATATCATCAGCTGTACCAATACAAACACATACACACATAATACAGAAATTCTCCGTACAGATTTCTCTCTCTTGATGAATATGTACGAAATGAGAGAGTAAGATGCAAAACGCTTGTTATGTCTTACCAAGAATGCCAGCACTTGGTGTCTGTGTCTCCCGCCACTTCATCCAGGCAAGCGCCCGGCGCTGGTGCCTCATGAGAGTGACCCTCAGGTCCTCCGGGCTGTCATCCAAGGTGTCCTCCGTGGGACAGTTGGCCAGGGACCTACATGTACAGCAAAAAACATACGTACATCAGATACCACATCAAAAGATACATGCATCAAGGCATAAAATGAATAATTTACAGATCTAGATATTTTGTACGACAAACTTCAAAAAATAATCCTGTACCACATTATTTTTTGTGCTGCTATCGACTACAAGAATAAACACCCAGAATAACAATAAGTTTGCCTGGTTCCATAGCATAAATTCTATGCTGCATTTGACTCACGAGTGTAGGTGCTCGACTGCACCAGCAGTGAGGATCCTGGCCTGGTAGGTCAGCTTGTTCTTGTGGTGAAGCTGGAGCGCGTCAGGTCCGGGATGGGCGAGGTCTGGAAGTGGCCTCTTGAGCTTCTCCAGCCTGGCTAGGAGTGCCTCCCTCTGGCGCCGTAGCTGAGCTCCACCATCAGGTAGCTTGTCACTCAGTGTCTTGATCAATACCTATGATGTAGTAAGGAGGTCGGTGGGGTGATATTTAGGACACTGCTTGACTGGAGGCATGATTACTCTTATGTCAACGAATTTTGAAACAAATCACTAAAACACCTAAAATATAACTCCTCACAGAAAGTATTGTGAACCGGGTGGTAGAGAACCAAAGGTGTAGGCACATTCAGTAAGCGTCGTCACCAACTGCCTTTCAAATGAAAAACAGCTGGCCAAAGTTCAGACACGTGCTGTTTATGCACCTATCCATTATTTGCCCACCTGGGGCTGTGGTAGGGGGTATCACACCAAAATATGGCCCGGAAAATGTCATATTATGAGCCTGAGCAACTGCCATACTGACAACAATTTTTGTCATCTATGTTGTGAACTAGAAGACTTAAACTGCTCAATTCATCTTAGGATTTGTCAATGTTGGTCTCTCCATCAGGAAAGTCAAGAAGCTAGCTAACTATCAGGCAGTAGCTTTACAGGAGTTATAGTTGGAATTTCTTGCACTCTTGAAAGAAGTCTACTGTTGTTCATTCTGTCCATCAAAAAGCTGCCAGCTAGGGTGCGTGCAAGGATGGATCTATGGTGAAAGTGTTATAAGATTCTTTATGGCTTCAAATGCATGTATTGTGTGGATTTCGCTGAAAACGCTCTGGCAACATTTACTCAGGACTGCTACCCGTGCTCGAGACTTGCAAAAAAAGTATGTAGCAGTTAGAGAGTTAACAGACAGACACACGGAATGACTACCGTATCCCTGCGGCGCATGTGCCGAGGGTTAACAATTAAATAAGTACAGCTTACTTCATTTTGCATCAGTTGTCTTTCGACCGTCCGATACTGGTGGCCGACTTTGAACTGAGGCTCTGGCTTTGCACTCCTTTCATCCTCCTCCTCCTCTTCCTTCTCCTTTCTCTCTTTCTCTTTCTCCTTCCCTGCTTCACTACTGCTGCCATTTCCCTGAGCCACCCCAGCACCACCTGGACCATCACTACCCCCACCACCAACTCTCTTTTCAGGATCACCTTCAAGTTTGCTTTTGCTAAGGGAAGTACTCCTTTCACTCTCTCCTTCCCCACTACTATGTGAATACAGTGGAGTTGGATTTGCTTCACTTGAAGGAGATGAAAAGCTGTCAGACTTTGCTTCCTCATAAGGACTACCTCTTTCTTCTTCATTCCTTCTCTCTTGCTTGAGATCGTCGGGACTTCGGAGGACTGGAGAATTGGTGAACTTCAGCCCTGCCATACTCCTTCTCATCTCCTCCACACTCGTGCTTAGCTGACGATCTTTTATCAGACTCTGCTGCTCTGTATCACTACTCTCTTGGTAGTCACTCGCCTCGTCCACGAATAAGACACTCACATCTTCAGGGGGCTCAGGAACATGGAAACTCGACGCAGTCTTACTACAGGCACTTGTGTCCACTCCAGAGTTAGAACTCGACTCGCTATCGGGTGACGTTGAATTGCTGGTGGTTGGGTAATCGTTGCAATCGGGAGAGCCACGTGTAGATGCGACAGATATGGGGCTATCCTTTGATGTTCCAGTACGAGTAGAGCTTCTTGCGCTGCTACATGTACTTGTAGACGTCACTGAAATGGGGCTATCCTTAGATGTTCCACTATGAGTAGAACTTTTTACACTGCTACTTGTGCTAGTGCAGGAGAGTTTGGATGTGTTGGGAGAGCTAGATACCACTGAAATGGAGCTTCCTTCTGAGATTTTGGTGTAATGAAAGTTGCTCTTTACGCTGCTGCTAGCACTGTGATAGGAGAGGTCTGACACATCGGGAGAGGAGCTAGACGCTACCGAAAGAGGGCTCTCCTTTGAGGTTCCAACTAGAGGTGAGATCTTCGTGCTGCCGCTCTTCCCAACGCCACCATCATTGTCGTCGTTGTTAGCCAGCTCTGGTGTATCGAGGGAAGGAGGTGGAGATGAGAGGTCAGGGCTCTTGTCAGCTGAGGAAGCTGCACCACTGCTAGAACGCTCTATTTGTGACAACAAATTTACATGATTTTTCTTAATGAAAATGGCAAGATGCACGAGTTCAAATATTATGTGTCACATGCAGCTAATTAGTATTAATTTGGTGTCTAGTATCACAATTATTAGACACCCCACAGAATACATTCACACAAATCCGTACCTTTGGTGACAGAAGAAGTTGGATTAGGATTAGTGTTCTCTTTTGCACCCTGCAAATAATAATGTTAAACATTACCAACTTCCAATTACACACACACAACAGTGACTCGTACCCGAGGCTCAATGTGACCACAAGGCTTTCGTTTATCTTTTCCACACGAGTAGGCCAACTTGCCTTTGGCCCAGTATCTCAACCCAACCATCTCGCTATGATTAGGACATGTCATTGGGGGGACCCTGCAATAATTTACATAGATAGCATAATAAATTATGATATTATACAAGTCTACACATGTCTTTATGGTATTATCCATGCATGCGCATAATTTATAAAAGCAAATGAGTATGGTAGAACTTACTTGGTGTGACTTATAAACTTGCACTGTGGCTGTAAGCACATGTAGAAGCTGAGTCCATGGGTTCTCCCAGCTTTGGTACCCGTTTTCAGTACACATAGTTGCCCTTTGGAGTAGGAGAAGATAATAGAGAGGGGGGGGGGGGGGGGGGGAAGGAGCGAGGGAGGAAGAGAGAATTATTAATTATTAGCGCGTGTGACGAAGGAAATTGCCTTACCATGTGTTGGGCACAACACTTTCTCCATTTCAGTTGTTTGAGCTTGTATCCAGAGAACTGACAACCACACGAGCAACTTCAAACTTTTAAGCTCAAGCATGTGGATTTTCCCGCCAAATTCTTGTTTCAAGCCCATTCTGGATCCGGGGCGTGACACATTCCAGATTTCTATTCCAAAATCAATATCTTCAGAAATGCGTGACACAGCTAAGTACTAGTGTCTTGTGAATAAAAGGCAACCCGATCACTTACTAGAAAAATTCGAAAATCATCTCTCAGAGGCTCTTTAACATGGCTACTGTGGTGAGTAAGATCAGTAACGGGTTTAATTCCAATTAAAGCCCACCATCATGTATCTTCGTATTTCCTCCCATAGAGTCAAAAACCAGCCGAGTGCGTGAAAGTGGTAGTCAGGTGTAGACCACTGCTCCCCAAAGAGACAGCTAAAGGCTATGAAAAGTAAGCAGTGCATGTGAATCCTCCAGTACCTGTTTCCATGACAACTAAAACATCAAACACTAGCCAGTTATCTTCATGATGTTTTTGTTTTTATACAGGGTTGTAGCAATGGACTCCTCTCGTGGAGTTGTGGCATTACGCAACCCCAAGGGCGGCAGGTCTGATGATCCCAAACGAGAGTTCACCTTTGATGCCGTCTATGGCACCAAGTAGGCGGAGCTTCTAAATTAAGTCCCATGTAATTATTAATATTATATCAACCCCCCACCCAACAGATCTAAACAGCTAGACCTCTATGACGAGACCTTCAGACCTATTGTGGATGCTGTATTGGAAGGCTATAATGGTTAGGACAACTGCAATGTTTTTTTTTTGCTTGGATATATAGTGCATGTGAATCGACTACATTAGCTACAATACCAACATTACCTATATTACCTACAATACCATACATATTTAATTTTAGGCACAATCTTTGCTTATGGCCAAACGGGGACTGGCAAGACGTATACAATGGAAGGTAAGTGGGGACACTATCTCATGGCTTATGATTGAAGTGAATCTGGTGATAAGTTTTTCTCTTGTGTAGGAGTACGTAGCAACCCTGAAGAAAGAGGGGTGATTCCTAACTCTTTTGAGCACATCTTCACTCACATTGATCGAACTGAGAATGAGAAATACCTCGTTCGAGTGTCCTACCTGGAGATATACCAGGAGGAGATCAGGGATCTGCTGAGCAAGGACCACAAGAGCAGGCTAGAGCTGAGGGAGAAACCAGACACTGGAATCTATGTCAAGGTAGAGAAGGAGAGAGAGGGAGAAAGAGAGAGAGGGAGGGAGGGAGAGGGAAGGAGAGAGGGGGGAAGAGTGTCACTTTATATCTTCTGTAGGGTCTTTCATCGATTTTGACGAGAAATGTGAAAGAGATTGAAGGTGTGATGACCTTAGGAAATCGGAACAGATCAGTGGGGTGAGTTTAAAATTACTCTGTATGCATTTCCATTCATGATGGACTGCTTCTCACAGGAGAACAGATATGAACGAACACTCCTCTCGCTCACATGCAATCTTCATTGTGACAGTAGAGTGCTGTGCAGTAAGTTGCTTTGTATGAGAAAAAAAAATTACTTCACAGTATGATTATTATACGATTTCCAGGCTGGTCCAGATGGGAGTGAGCACATCAGAGTGGGGAAGCTGAACCTGGTGGACTTGGCTGGAAGTGAGAGACAGTCAAAAACAGGATCCACTGTGAGTTGGGAAGAATTGAAACAACCGACACGTAATGTACGAATACTATGACCCTTACTCCTACTATACTGCTTTATCGACCCAGGGTGAGCGCTTCAAGGAGGCCACTAAGATCAACCTCTCCTTGTCTTCCCTCGGTAATGTCATATCTGCTCTGGTAAGTTATGTGTACAATAGTCTTTGTACATCATATTTGCAAATTGGAGCTAGTATTAATTTTTGTTAATTTTGACCTGTAGGTTGATGGAAAGAGTTCCCATGTCCCATACCGAGACTCGAAGCTGACACGCCTCCTTCAGGACTCACTGGGAGGCAATGCCAAGACTGTCATGGTTGCCAATGTGGTAAGTTGACACAATCACTTCGGTATTCACTTTTGAATTCATGATATCTACCTATGATTATAGGGTCCTGCTGATTACAACTACGATGAGACACTAATGACATTAAGGTACATGAAAGAGCATTGCATATAAATTTTAGTATTATTTTTATCGTAATAATATGTGTATGGGCTGTGACAATCCTGCATATTATTTCTTTTTTAGATATGCGAATCGAGCCAAGAACATCAAGAACAAGCCCCACATCAACGAGGACCCCAAGGATGCCCTGCTCAGGGAGTACCAGGAGGAGATCATGAGACTAAAGACGGCTCTGGAGAAGAGAAGGAAGGGAGCTGGAGGGCCTGGGGGAGGGGGGAAGCAGAGAAGGAGAAAGGTCAATGCTCAGGGAGAAGGTACATGTAATATTATGCGATTTACCATTTGTGCTAGCCTTGGAATTAGTTTCGGCTATTCACTTACACATATCACCTGAATGCTCTGTATACTCTGTATAATTATTATTCATTGCTATTTCCTATCTCTCTCTGTTTCTGTGCAGTTGTGAGTGGTGATGAGAGTGAGGGGGAAGAGGGAGAGGGTGAGAGTAGAGCAGAGGTGACTCTAAAGATGAAACAGGCTCTGCTTGAGGAAGAGAAGCAGGCACTGCTTCAGAACAAGGAGCTGCTGGATGAAGTAAGGACTAGAGGCTGCTTTAGCTCAAAAAAGTCGTATGACTAAAATTTCAAGACATCTCCTTAATAATGCATCAGGAAAAGCAGAAACTTCTTGGTGAGGTTCAAAAGAAAGCTGATCAGTTAAAGAAAGAGCAGAAGAAGAGAGACCAGCTAGCAGAGATGATCAAGAAGATGGAGGGGAAGTTGCTGGTGGGTGGGAAAAACATTGTTGACAGAGTGGACGAGGCTAAGAGGCAACACGAGAAAATGAGACAAGAAATGATTGAACACAAAGTTAGCTGGAGTGTGGTCTATAGGTAGTCCGTCTTTCATCTCTCTCTCTCTCTCTCTCTCTCAGCGTCGTGAGCGTGAGATTCGTCAGCAGCTTGAGGCTAAGGAAGAGAGTACCTTGGAGATCAAGGGCACCTTCACTTCCCTTCAGGAGGAAGTTGACATAAAGACAAAGAAACTCAACAAAGTATGTCAAATCCATTCATTATAGTTCTCTTAAGAAGTATATAGTATAATTAAGCCGATTATAATTTTTATCTCTCAGCTCAAGTCCAAGTTGAAGGCTGCCCGGGCTGAGATAGCTGACTATAAGGAGGAGCAGGTCAGCGTGAGAGAGGAACTGGCACTCACCATAGAGGAACTACAGAGGGAGCTCAAACTGAGGTACCGGCATAACAAGTAGTCTTACAATATGGGCCAAATTAAAGTTGGTGGACATCGTCCACTCATCCACTGCAGGTCTCAGATAGCGGAGAACTTTATTCCCAGAGAGGAGGTAGAGAAGGTGACACAAAGGGCCTTCTATGATGAGGACATGGACGAGTGGAAGCTCAGGCCACTCAAACCACCAGCTAGGTAAAACTGAATATTGAATTTATGCAAGCATTTCAGCTTTTATCTATATATCTGATTTCTCCCATAGTGGTGAGGTGACTGTCGCTCGACCTGTATCAGCTGTTGGTAACCTCAGGCCCATCTCAGTGTATGCCCGCATGGCAGCCAGCAACGGAGACCCAAGATATATGGTAGGTCCTATAATAGGATATCGAGGTTCTTGGTTGGGTAATAGATACTAATTTGCATAGCAAGTACGCTCGTTCTTGTTACACCAACATGGTAACAAGAACGAGCGAGCATACTTGCTAGGCAATTAGGTCCTATAGTATTGGCAAGATAATTCAATGATCTTTGAGACAACTGCTGTACCGTTTGTTTAGGCCCAGAATATCCTGAAGGTGGAGTTGGATATGCCTAACCGGACGACGAGGGACTATGAAGGTCCCCTCATGGCACCCACGCTGCAGGACGCTCTCGACGCCGCACTGCAGGATGAAGAAGAGATGGTAGTGGATGCATTGTAAGTACATGTACGGTGATCAGGATTGCTAGAATTTTAGTGAGGAACAGGAATTTGAAAGACGATGGTTTGACTAATTGTTGTGTGGCAGTGGCCAACCACAAGAATGGTTGATATTGTATTAGATATCCTACCCTCCCTTCCCAAATCTGTTTTGCCTTCGTATTATGTATGATAATATTGTATGTTATAGTGCCTTCACATCTGAAGATCAGCCAAGAGTGAAAGGTCCGCGAACCAGAAGGCAGGGAAAGGAGCCAGGAGATCGTAGAACATTGAGAACTGTTCCTGAGGAGGGTGAACCAGATGAAGGTGGTGGAGGGGTGAGGGTGCTGAGGGGGAGGGAACCGAGGTCAACTTCTGGATCCAAGAGTGGACAACAACAAACACAGCAATTCCCAACTAGCAGAGGATTAGTATCAAGACCTGTTCGATTTGCCTAGTCTAATTATTGTTATTGCATATATACCACAATAGTATAAATTTAATATTATTATAGATGTTTTAATTTATGGATAATACAAGTATGTTTGATGTAACAATGATGGGATAATGTGCATGAATTATTCACAGTAATGCCCTCCAGGTATTAAGGACACTGATTGTCTGAAAAATATTTTTCATTAGATTATGAGCTACATTTTGGTCTTTGTTCCAGCTCCATAACTATTACCGCTACCGAAATACGTTTTTTGGTCTGAGTGTATATAAATGTGACAATCATACATGTAAGGTTGTCTTTGAAGAAGCTTGGTATGTATACTATGGCATAGTCTAACATGTTCAGAACCATGGTAGCTGCTTTCATCTGCTCAAGAGCTACAATTTGGTTTTTGTTCCAGCTCCATAGCTCCTTCCGTTGCTGAGATACACTTTTGCGCGCGCCGCGGTATAGAATTAATGATATTCATAGCTTTTAATTAATTACGTCACGGTCTATACATTCCAACGTGAAAACCATACGCGTTTTGCTACCCCCTGTCCCAGCTCAATAAATAGCATTTTCTGGGAGGGACTATCGATAACGGGGCTAGACGGTGTCAGGGGTATCCCCTCTGGCACCTGCAGCTGAAAACTGCACATGGTCCTGGGCATATATGGCTTAGGGGTCGCCCAGGTTCCTCCCTTGAATACCCCCCATCCCTGGAAGTATGCCAGCTGCGGTAATGTCCGCAGGGTCACTCCCAAACGGATCACCGAAGCTGCGGCACCTCAGCCCGGGGGGAGGGATGATTGGGACTATTTTTTTTTTTTTTCACTTGTTGAAATTACGTATGTAGTACAGCGTGCATGCCAGCTGCAGCAGCACGAACTGACCAATCGGATCACAGTATTTGTTATAACTATAGGGTAATGTAGATATTGTAGGTATTATAAGGTATTGTATGGTATTTTAAGGTATTGTAGGGTAATGTAGGTCAGGAATCGGATTGGTCAGTTGGAGGTCCACTATTTTACTTTGCTTTGCTCGGGATGCCTCTGAGTGACCAATCGGATCACAGTATTTGTTACAATAATTGGTGGACACTACCACAGCCACTTACTGTATCGCAGCCCAAGGGGGGACCATTGGTGGACATCACTATAGCCAGCTACTGTATCACAGCCCAAGGGGGGACCATTGGTGGACATTACCACAGCCAGTTACTGTATCGCAGCCCAAGGGGGGACCATTGGTGGACACTACCACGGCCAGTTACTGTATCGCAGCCCAAGGGGGGACCATTGGTGGACATCATGATAGCCAGCTACTGTATCACAGCCCAAGGGGGGACCATTGGTGGACATTACCACAGCCAGTTACTGTATCGCAGCCCAAGGGGGGACCATTGGTGGACACTACCATGGCCAGTTACTGTATCGCAGCCCAAGGGGGGACCATTGGTGGACACTACCGCAGCCACTTATATTACTGTATCGCAGCCCAAGGGGGGACCATTGGTGGACATCACGATAGCCAGTTAGATTTCTGTATCGCAGCCCGCTTGAGCTCCAGCATGCATTGTAGCCTAGGAGACTAAATAATTATGTCACAGGATGTAAGCTATAGAGTAATGAGAGCAAGATAAAAGAGATTTTGATTGATTATTACCACGGAGAGACCACAGATATCGCAGAGCATAGTAAACACAGCCACAAATGATACTTGTGGCCATCCTCACACAGCAAGAGCAATCAAGAGACTGGCTGTCTGGAGCAAAACCAAATCACCAACCACCAGGGCCCCAAATATGGGAGATAAAATCATTACAACATAATAATATAATATTACGGGTAGCTAGGCAACCATAATAATTAGATTTTAACAGTGATCATCACAGGCAACTTTTCACCTTTCTCTCTGAGCCTCCATCCAGCCTATATAGATATCCAAGCATGAGCACCTACAGCCCGGACGGGAGTGATACGACTCGGCCCGGGGGGAGGGATGATTGTCTTCTGAACTTGTAGGAGAGCGCATCTTTTAAGCCCTCCAGGTTAGGACGCGGACTATATAAGAAAATTGATCGTCTGAAAAATATTTTTCGTTGTATATATATAATCATTAATACCAATGCAAGGGCTTGTCGAGCTGCCAACTATGTATACATGTGCCTTTGTAACAAAGCTGTCATCACACAATTACACAAAATCACGGATAAAAAAAAATCATGGTACTATAATATTATCATACAGCTGCATAGGAAGTGCTATAATATTATACACAAATAATAATAATAATAATAATAATTAGGATGCAGGAATTGAATTGTATAGTTACTCGTTAAGATGGACATTCGTATTTGAGCACTGTTTCCCCTCCAGACTTGAGATGGAGGGGCTGTTGCTTGTGATGAGCTACTAAATCCATTACCGTGACAAATGCCTGAGGGAGAGCGAGAGAGAGCAAGGAGAGTATAGATGCAAATAATTATTTGAGTTTAGTTGGTAAAGGGTCACTAACCAGTTCATCTGATTTCTCCTCTCCCAGCACGAACTTTTTGTCACCTCTTAATCTGATCCTATGGAGAGAAAAGAAATATTTTCAACACCGTACAAAGAACTAGCTCCTGCCATATTAAATATTATTCATTTACCTGAGATGTCTGACTCCCCCACCAAACCACAGTGATAGCGAGTACTCCCCCTTAATCTTGGTGCTATCTCGGACGATAAACGTACCATCCTGTGGCACATTAAGAATACTCATGGGACTTAAATTTCTGCACACTGATACAACAGTCGTACCTTGGTGTATCTTTTCAGCTTGCTCTCTGCCTGTTTCCTGTCCAGGCTGTAGTGGTACCACGACTGACCTGAGGGGGAACCGGAGGGGGCAAACGACTTCGGAGGACGACTAGGAGGGGGTGGCTCCTCAGACACAGGGGGGATGGGAGGAGCCTAAGAAATAGAAAACGATTGATCACACATCTCTCTCTCTCTTTCTCTCTCTCTCTCTCTCTCTCTCTCTCTCTCTCTCTCTCTCTCTCTCTCTCCAACTCCCTCTCTCTCCCTCTTACTTGATTGTGCCATGGCCTAGATGGTAGTGGAGGTAGAGCCTCTGGGGGTGGTCCAGGAGGAGCCTACAAAGAGTTAAAATTGCATCGATCAAATTGGACCAAAGGGTCCCCCCTTTGGTTGGTACAAGAACATGATACCTGTTTGGTAGGCCTTGGAGGCAATGAAGGCATGTCAGGTTCTGGAGGGGAGAAGGGAGGTTTGTGCTGTGGTGGGGGGCGGCTGGGAAGATCCGGGGGTCTACCCATGTCCCCCATGCTGGGGACAGGTGGCTGGGAAGGTGGAGGTCGAGAGGGCAAAGGTGGAGCACTAGAATCTGGTGCTATAGGAGGCCTGGAAAAAAAGTAAAAAGTATAATTTTATACCGTCCAAAGCAACATTGACACCGGAATAGAAAGATTCTGTAGTTGGTTCTTTTTCTTAAAAAGCTGATGTACCTTTGCAAAGGTGGTAAGTGTGGCGGTCTTTGTACTGGAGGTGGCTCTGGGGACAGCTCCTCCTCAATCTCTGGCGTGGGAGGCTTGGGGGATGGTGGCCGCTTCTTTACAGATGCTCTATAAGGTCTATAGACATGTAAAGGGATAGATAGATCAATGCACCCGTAAATGAACAGTTCTCTTGATTTGTAATTGTGTGTGTATGTGAATGATTGTACATGATGGTTAGCCTAACAGATGGAGGCCTTCATGTACACGTAATACATGTAGTGGTATGGTATTATGGTATTTCCTTTTTGGTTTCAATAGATAAAGGGGGCTCCACTGTAATACATATTCACTGTCATTCATACGCTACTTGGCTCACTTGTACACAAAATTCTGTTGTTTAGCTTCTGATGTATCTTCCTTGATCTTCTCGCTCTCTGCGGCAGCTGAGGCTGGAGGGGGAGGGGGAGGAGGGGATGGCGGTTCGGGAGGTGCCGCAGCGGCTGGAGGGGGAAATCGTCTGCCTGGACTCGGTGAAGTCTTGTAGCCGGGTTGCTGCCCTATTGGCTTTGGCGGTTCCTTCTTCCGTGGGGGCAAAGGTCGTCCTGAACCAGGAGACGGCTCGGCAGCTGCTACTGTGTGTTTTGGTGAAGGAGCTCTTCCAAACGGTGGTCGTAAATTCGGAGAATTTGAAGAGGGTGGAGGAGGAGGAGGGGGTGCTTTCTCTTCATTGCTTCTGTTCTTGAGCCAAGGTGGCGTGGGGGCATTGCTGCTACTACCACCACCAGGTTTGGGGGGCAGGAATGGCCTCCCCCCGTCAGGTGAAGTTCCTCGACTACTCTCCTTTGAGGGGGGTGACATAGACCTATCACTGCCAGCAGAACTATCCTCAAATTTCTTTCTCAGATCACCCAGCGATTCCTTCTTATGGAATCGTCTCCCTGACATTGGACTTGTGTCTGGATCCACTCTCTTTGGTGGTCCTAGGGAGCTCTTGTGCACTGGACTTACAACATTGTGCTGTGGACTGGGGCTCTCACTATGCAACGTATCTTGGCTGGGACCCTTCTCAAATTGCTTCATCAAGTTTGAAATTTTTGGTTTTTTCGGAGCAGGTGGTGGTCTTGAACCCTTACTGTCACCATGTCCCTTGTTTTCGTAGAGGGACGGTTTTGAATCGGGAATGGGTGGGGCAGGAGGTGGCCGTTCGGCTTTTACACCCGTTGGGCCATTGCTCATGTTTGAACCAAATGGAGTTTTTTTCATCTCTGAAGGTTTGGCAAACTTTCTTTCAAGCTGAGGGGAAGCTGAAGGCTTCTTTGGCTCTATAGAAGAGTATAACAAAACAAAATCATTCTACTTACTTGAATACGAAAAATTATGCAACAAAACTACATGAGAACACTCGGTCCCCCGACCCACTGCCATTGCAGTCAACAGACTAAAAATTCAGCTAGGTGGCTACAGAACATTGTACCTTGCTTCTTTTCAACTGGTTTCAATTTTGGGAAGTTTGCTCCAAATAAAGAAGAGCTTGGTGAGTCTCTGGGACCAGCTGGTGCAGGTGAGGGGGATTTGTTGAATCCTGATCCAGCGGCGGGGGGCTTAGGAGATCCAGGGGGCTTGGGAGGTCCAGGGGGTTTGGGGGATCCGGGGGGCTTTGGTCCCAAGCTTGGAGGGGGAGGGACAACTGCAGGTGCCTTGTTTCGCTGAAACTTACTTAGCTTCTCTTCCAACTGCAAAGATGATCAGTTACACAATGTAGAGGGTTAACTGAAGTAGTGAAGTTGCTTACTCATTTATACTAATATGATGCTATGCACTGATCGTGATAAACATAAGACTACCGATAATCACTCACTCCCAAAGCTGACAAGATTAGCTTATAATTGATTTTAGAAGAGAAAAAGTGAGATTGTACACGTATAATATTATTTCAAAGGTTCTATAGTCTAGTGCAGTCCCCTTCCTATCAAATAGGGCTTGCTGCAAGTCAGGAGGTGCCAACAAAACCAGGATATGGACACATGCATTCACAGTTATATACACTGATTTCCTTAAAAGTGGCCATTTAACTGCACTAAAAATCCATTATCAAAATTCCAATAAATCACATCAAACACTGAGCAATATTAATATCTCTTATAGAAATCTACTCAACTACAATCGGGTGAGGGGTTCACACTTACTGTCATCTCCTCCTTTTTATCCGGAGGTGGCTTCAGCTCCGGAGGGGGGCGTGGCGGGGTAGGTATCGCTGGCTCAGTCCTATTGGGAGTAAATTTTGAACCCTGTGAGGGGCGTGGCGGTAGGTTGTCCTCTCTGGTCATGTGACCACCAAATTTGTCTTTGGTATTGGTGGGTGGGCGTGGTGGGGGAGGTCCTGACGAGATAGGGGGCCTTATCATTGGTCGTGTAAATGTTGTGGGGGGAGGAGGAGGGGCCGCTGATGGTGGGGGATCCAAATCGTCCACAGGGGGAGGTGGAGGGGGCTTTTCAGCCGCTAAAAAATTACAAGCAGCACAGCAAATCACAACAAAATTAAGCTCAAACAGGGCCAGAATTAACTATCTGTAGTATTACGAACTTCATCAGTTTAGTACATAAAACTCCAGATTTATGCCCACATTACTATACATAATATTCAATTGTACCAAGGGCTTATAGAACCCCTGTACATAATATTATACATTCAGCTTGTTTACTCACCTGGCTTGGGGGGCCGAGGGGGCAGCGACTCAACCTGTGGAATAGTAATGTGTAAATTAACACTAATTATTAGTGAATGATTAGCCTAGCCTCATCCCTTGTTCACTTGTTAATGGAATCGAACCGGATACAACATACACATGTACGCTACACTATGCTACGCTACGCTATGTAGTAACTGTTGTTCAAAGATAATTTGAGGATGCAACATGATACACCAATTATCGGAGGGTTGGTCAAAGAGACTATGTGCGTGTGTAGTTTTTAGTAACTTAGTCAAAACACTACAGACAGAACAGAAATGATTATTAACCAACTGGATGATAAGCCTTTGCTTTAAGTATTACATTACATGTATGTCAACCCAGGGCTCTCTCTCTTTTTTGATAATGCAGAAAAAAAATATCAAGAAGGCTTAGTCCCAAAATATGATATTTGGTTCTATCAGCATATTGACTTTGACAGTATATAATATACATAGCATCCATTCCCAGCTGATATTGAAAACAGGTGTGCACAAGGCTAAGCTCTACTTGTAAGTAAGCATTCATTCATTCATTCATTATAAGACTCCAGCACTGACCAGGACAGCCGGAGGTGAGTCAGGTGGAGGGGCAGCTGGAGCCTTTGGTCCACCACCAATCGGCGGCTTCGCCAGATGAGGGGGCTGAAAGGTCGAGAAGGGAGGGCCCCTGCGATCATTGAAGGGTGACGACTTGGGTGGACGAGCTGGTTGAAAGGGCACCGGTGCCGCTGGTGGTGGGGTAGGCTCTTCTTCTTCTTCGTCATCACCCATGTCGTAGATATCTTCGTCTATTGGTGGAGGCGTGGCTGGGGGTGGGGCAGGGGGTTTCCCCATTCCACCAGCAGCTGCTTGCTCGACGGCCTCAGAGGGAATGTCGTAAACATCCTCAGGCTCGTCAGGGTCGGCCGGAGGGGGAGCGGCAGGAGGTTTGGCGGGAGGCTTCCAGGGAGCACCCACCTGCTCTTTCACCGCCTCTAGCTCGTCTGGGTGATAACAGATGGATCGTGGGGTAATTATGATGGATTTCAAATGGGGAATAGGAAGTTGTCCAAATAAAGTGAACAATAACAAACACTGGACGTTGTACACATGTTCGATATCACCACATAAAAAAGTACTCTCCCCCCACCTATCATCTTTCTCTCTCCATCCCTCTCTCTCTCCCTTCCCTTCTCAAACTGACCTGGAGGTATGTCATAGATATCCTCAAAGATGCCTTCTTCTTCGTCTCCTGCCATCTCATTCTTGAGGTCTTCGGGGACAGTGTCGTAAATCTCATCTGGTCCGTCACTCATCTACCAAAAGAGAACAAATCTGAACTGACAGAGCCTCGACCTCGCCCTTTCCTTACGCACAGAAAGGGCCACTTGAATTGCCTAATACTACTTATCATTCAATACTGTTTGTATTGTACACACAGCTCTGAATCAGAGTACAATAGCTTGGCTACAAGTCCCAAGAATGGTAGCGAGCTTTTATAAGCCTTTCAACATGCACACTACTATGCGCATATGGGCAGCTTCAATATTATGGACTGGAGCTTCACATAATGCTATAGTGCTTCAGAATTGAAGTCAAATTTGTATGTCAAACTTAATTGTAAATAAATGCACATCAAGGCGCCACAACAGACACACAGTAATATCGTAATGTACCTCTTCTGGATCTTGATCAGGTGGACCTGCGTGTGTGTGTGTGTGCGTGCGTGCGATATCCCAGTAATCAATATAAGGCACAACATTGTTATCATGTTCAACCATCGATATCATCAACTCTGTCAAAGACTAATCATCTCTAAAAAAAACAGTCGACCACCTCCCACCCAGCTAATGTCACCACTAATCCACCATGCCCAGCACAGAGACTGACCATTTTATAATTGACAGACTTAGCTACTTTACCTACAATATAATATTATTTATAAGTAGCTAAATTAAATATTGTACTGCTGACTCACCAGGTGGGGGAGGGGGAGAGACAACAGAGGCACCAGCTGAAGTGCTGAAGGACAGAGAAAGAGGCAGGGAAAAAAATTCAGTCTCAGTGAAAGAGAGAGAGAGAGAACACTGATAGCTAGCTAGCTGTAGCTGTACAGTTATGGGGTCAAAGTACACTGTCAATATACGCAATAGAGCTCTATTCAATGAATGTCTTTATAAGGCAACGCATTGTCCCTAATGCATACCACACAATACACAATAATATATCGCGTACATATATAACATATACAATATTATTATAGCAGACAATACGGTCTACCACACCCACTCATACGCATCAGACTTACCTCAAAATTCCAGTAGTATGCTATATAATATTGTGTGTGTGTGTGTGCATGGTATGCAAAAAAGCGGTTAAATCATAACAGTAGCAGAAGTTGAATAGGGAATTAGCTAAACAAGGCTGCATTATTATAATTAAACTGCATGTACGGTACCGACACAATAATAATAATAATATGGCTTAGCCTGGTACACATAATGTACTTCAAAGGAGCCACACATTCGAATATCACTCAAAAGCGAATCAGATCTACCATTCAAAACTAGCTAGGCTTGAAGTTAGCCATCAACTACGCTTGTTTAGCTAAACCGACACACACACAAACTACTTGTATGTACGTGATGCATGGTATGGACTTTAGAGACACTTCCATAAAACACTAAGTACACAACTCATAAGCCATACCCGAGGTATTCTTAGAGCTAAAACTCACATCTTTGAAGATTTCATGTGCATAGAATTTGCCCATCACTGCTCTGATATTAGCCTAGAGAAACACAAGCAAAATAGCATAATAATATATAGTATCATCCTGTCAGTATGCACAGAGATACAGCCTAGTTCCCAGACCCCTCTCAAGCGTTTTCACTTATGGGAAATTAAAGTGGGAAGCTTGGTGATGAGGTTAGAAATATCTCTCTATAGTAGGGCTTTCTTTGCTGTAGGGTCAGCTTCAGAGTCATGCAAGAATTGTTCACAAGATGTAGAAGACTCACATCTGATTTTCCCCTGTCTCTCAGATCTTGTTGCACTGGACATACGTAGAAAGGGGGGAAGAATTGACAGACAGCATTACTACACGGGATTCTTACGCAGGGGAAGAGAAAACTTACAGCCTTGATCGTACTTGGCTTTTAGCACCTTTTCATCGTCTTCAAATGGTGACTCATACTCTTCAGATTGTTCTAGAGTGTAGTCAATAAAAGGTGTTGTTTTAAGGATGAGGAAGTGAGAGGAGAGAGAAAGAGAGAGAGAGAGTATGAAAGAGAGAGGGGGGGGGGGAGAGAGTACCTCCTCCAGACGATTCGAATGAGTCATCTGGATCCATTCCTTCTTCATCAGATGCAGCTCCCTCTTCATAAATCTCCTATGGAGTTTACAGTATACACCATAACGTCATACAACATGCACCACTAAGAACATCCATAGATACATACACAGTGCGCACACATACCTGGTCATCATCGTCATACCCAGAACCAGGAGGATAGCCTACAGGGGGTGGGGCACCTGCCGGAAGGGGCGGGGGACCGCCTGGAATGGGTGGAGCACCCATGGGAGGTCTTGGTGGAGGGTAGCCATTGCCGTGTGCCTGTGGCGGGGGCACGCCCCCTCCCCCTCCCATTCCAAGTTCCATCTCATCAACAGCATCTGTTTTACAGTGAAAATTAGATAAATTGATAGAAAGATACTGTGTCAAAATTCAGCAATGAATATTTATGCCTATAGCTTCCTGGATCACCAGTTTACCTTCCACTTGCTTATCGAGAAGACTACACGTAGATCGACTAGCAGTTTCCTACATTAGCACCAGCTCTTACCATAAATATCATCCATAATGCCCGTTTCAGGATCGTATCCCAGTCCTGATTCCATTCCTGAGTGCATTCCAGGGATCATTGGTGGGGGAACTTCGGGGGGCATGCCAAAATTTTGAGCTGGGTCTTCGTAAGTGTCCTCTTCCATCATAGGGTGGGCCCCGGGAATGGGCGGGGGTCGTTGGTTAGGTAGAGGGGGAATTGACGATGGCCCTGATGGTGGTGGGGGTATGGGGGGAAGTTCACCTCTGCCACCACCACCTCCCCCATGGCTGGACTTTGAACCTCCTTTCTGCTTCTTCATTCTTATGAGCAAGAGAGAGAGAGAGAGAGAGAGAGAGAGAGAGAGAGAGAGAGAGAGAGAGAGAGAGAGAGAGATAATGACACCAAGTTGTTGCAAAAAACTGAGTTGAATACTGCACTACTCGCACAAATTCACTAGCTATAAGAAGGAAAAACTGCTAAACTGCCTGATAGTGTAGAATTTCCGCATAATATCATGACTCCACTACTGCAGCCACTATATATAGGCTATATATTATTCATGATACTATTACTATAACACCACTCGCACTCATTCATGCTCAGGTCAGTACGTAGTATACTCACTTTGTCTTCTTTTCCGCTTTCTTTGACATAGAGTTTCCCGGCAGAGTTCCGATGGCTTTCTTCAGCTGCCTGGGTTGGTTATGTTGACGACGATTTGAACGATGATGACTATTCATATTCAGCACTATCAATAACTATATCCCCTAGGCTATTACAATAGTTTCAACTTGAAAACCACAGAGGGAGAAAACTACAGTGATTTGGGACCACTACTAAATCAATGTACTCATTAATTTAAACTGTTAGCCAAACACGAAGCAAAGAGTGTACACTTTACGTAGAAATCTCAAAACTATACACACTCTATCAAGCAACTGACTGACTGCGCATTTTCACGTTCACATTCACTTTTAAGACAGCAAGACAGTGAGTGTGTGCAAGCTACAGCTCAAAATAATTTAATTTCCACACACTATCACCCAATGTAAATAGCACCGCACCTAACAGCTACTAGATATACTGACAGCAATACTGTGTGGTATATATGAATACTGTCGGTATACACAGCTGTGCCGGGATAGATAATGCAGATTTCGACAAACACGAGGTTTGTGACTGGCAGAGTTTTCAAAGCAGAGCAAGTGTAGGTCTACAAAGCAACACAGCTATGGTATCTGATACCGAGCAATACTTGTGATACTTTCACCGAACTTCGAGATGTACACAATAATATTATTATATACTTACATTGTATGCGTGCGTGCGATGGTATCAATGTTCATTCACAGTAGGCGCTCGTGATATGCCATGACACATCAAAATCAATGTGCAACCAGCCCATAGTGAAAGCAAAACACAGCGATATGCTAAACAATCGCAGAGTGGCAGTACACACACAGACAAGTCAGTCAGTCAGTCGGTCGGCTGATCGCTCGGTTATACAATTATTATATTATAATAAAGAGTGTGCTCTACCACCACATTTGTAGGTCATCAGTACAGTGTACGTGGACCACGTCAGGTGTACTATATACTTGCACTATAATTGTGGCATGATTGTTACCATAACAACCAATACAACGATAGCTACACTCCTAGTAGTGCTGGCTAGAGTAACTGGGGCAGGTCAAAGTATATGAGGCCCACCACAAAAATCACTCAGAAAATCGATGTACCTACACTGTACATGTGTATGTATGAGTATAATATGTCAGTAGGTAGAGGATTGCCAATAGGGTGTCTCAAATGACTTGGCCTAGTACAGATATATGGAAATCCAGTTAAGATGAAAGGCATGGTTGAATATTATAAATTTTGCACTATAATTTGTGTTGCTAACCACTCGGCCAGTCTGCAGTTCTCCTGTGTAGGCTACCCATTAAATTCATGATCTTTAAGTTTTCAATCAAGTTACTGCACGGCACACACACACACACACTTCTAAATTAGAGATTTACTATTAGTTGGGCCAACACTGGGAAACATGGAAGGAAAACTAACTGACTACTGAGAACTAGAGCTAACTCCCTTGGGGGAAATATCTATTGATATTCAGTCTACAGGCAAACAGCCACCCCCTGCTATAGTAACTTCAGTGCCCCCCCCTCCCCAAAAGAAACAGGCCCATTCCCAGTTTTTCATATTGAAAATTGTGAGGCAGTGAAGAGCTGGGAATGGGAATGGACCAGGCTATGCTAGTCCTTGCACATACCAATCCATCCATGCAAGTTCACAAGGTTAGTCTCCCACAACCACGACAAGGAGAGACATGCACCCATCTACCTATATATGGCATGCTCAATAATTGTTGATCTCTGTGGGCAGATTTGAAGTGCCCCAGAGAACCTCACCAACCTCAACAAAGTGCCATGCAGGATGCTGTGGCTACTCATGTACACAGTACAGTGCAAGTGAGTGTCAACAAGCCCTCAATAGCTCAGCACTTATGGGCCTACTCACAAACTAGTACAATGTCATGTGTGCTACTCCCAGTCCATATTACAATAATAATATTGTAGTAGAAAGGGTAATATAGCTTCTAGTGCTTTTTCATATACAAAGTTTAGACAGAGAGAGAGAGAGAGAGAGAGAGAGAGAGAGAGAGAGAGAGAGAGAGAGAGAACAAAGACGTTATTGTGTGAGAGAGGGAGGGAGGTAGGCTTTCATTTGGCGATCATTCCTCCTGGGCAAGGTTGAGAATCAGGTTACACTCACGGAATGTTGTGACCATATCCATCCAGGGGTGGTCACAACACAAGAGTGGGCACTGGAGGTAAGGTTACAGGCCAACAGATGGATATCATGAATTGTTGCAAAATGACCATAATTCATCAATACTTCGGTCACTCAATTTCTAGTAATAGGTCGTAAATGCAATGTCTAAATAAGCCTTTATTAGTGGTTGATAACAGTCGTGCATGCTTGAGAGTGAGATATGCAGTAAAAGCTGAACAATAATAATGAAAGGAATATTTTGGGGTATAGGGACTACTATCTCAGGTCTGTTCACGTGTGTTGCACTGAGTTTGCTATGTGTTGAGTGCATCATAAATGAACGTGGTGATAGAATCAGAGTCTATCCTAGCTAGCACCATATACTTGCAATGTGTTGTATTTGACTTTGTGCATGTACATACACACTCACTTTTTCTTCTTCTCATTGTTCTGGTAGCCTGGCATCATACCAATGTCCTCAGATGTCAGTTGCTGCAGGTATAGAAAGTGAAAGTGAAAATGATGACCATTACCATATGGGCTAATATAGACGATGACATCATGATGATGTTGAGCACACATCATATCATGTCAAAGAATATACTTCCTGAGTACTAACCATACGTGCACCAGCATAGATTCTATATTGCAGAGAGAGAAGAGAGGGAGGGTGGGAGAGAAAGAGAGAGAAAGAGAGAGAGAGAGAGAGGGGGGGGGGGGGAAGAGGCACTTACAAGAAGTCTGACTCCATTTATACTATTGCTAGTGAAATGGTCTATGCAGTCCTCCAGCTTCACCTGCAGTTAACAAAAGTCTATATCACTCACTTCCACCATCTACGTAGGTAGGTTTTAATAGCCACCAGAATCACTGATGCGACATAAACCATTGTGAGATGCACAAAGACGGGATTCCGGTTTGATGCACAAATCAAGCAAGACTTGCAGTGGAGTAACAATAAACAAAGGAATGGCTTAAATTAACTTACTGAACGTAGCCACATTTTCACGTCAGCCACTGACCATCCCTGAATCTCATCCTGGCTCCACTTGCGAGTCTTCTGAGGCATTATGGCTCTGTATGTGTGAGTGTGTGTGTGTGTGTGCGTGTGCGTGTGTGTACGATAGGTGCGTAAAAAAAACTATAATTTATGAGCGTGCATGCATGTCAGTGGGTAGCGCACATGCATAGGGGCCGGCCTGGGGGAGGAGGTGTGTACTACATTTGTAGGTATCTGATGATTAATCACATACCCCATGCTCATTGAACCCTTCCCATCCACAAAGCAATCACATAATCATAGTATGCAAGGTTACGATAACATACGGGGCCATTGCAATGAGGGATATGTACATGTACATGTACATGTACATGTACATGTCCATGTAAGGTAGCCAGCCTGAGCTGAGCTAGCTGATCAGACACACAAAGCGCTCATGTAAACAGCTGTTAATGTAGAGACAGAGAACCAAAGCCAACATGTACAGCGCTGTGTTGTACAGCATGGCTACACATACATGTACGTAGCAGGCTGAGAGACAAAAGCAGGTACACAGCTACACATTATCATGGGATAACTCAACTGAAAGATAGCCTCATCCCCAGGCTGTGAAACATTGAAAACTTGGGAGTGGCCTGGGGACAAGGCTAGGGCAATTAACTAAAGAGGAAAGCCTTCTCTCTCTCTCTCTCTGTGTCTCTGTGTATGCATTGGCAGCATACACTGGACACGAGGCTAGAGAGTGAGTGAATGTTTGTGTGTGTTTTGAGTAGGTACATTTGTTTGTAATTACCCAGCAGCGCGTAGGCAAGCTATTGGTTACGGGATGAGTATAGACGATCGTAGGGTATAGTATAGTATATAGCCTGATGGTGAAAGGGGTCGTGAACAAACAAATCAGTTATTATGATGTTAATTGGAGTGCACTCATCTCAATGCACCCCAATTTACAACTATGTGAGGGAGAGAGAGTAGTTAGTTGTGTGTGTGCACATATGCTTATGCGCTGGAGAATTCGTGCAATGCATGACTGATGTAGAGTAAAATTCTTGTGCTACACAGTGAAGACATCGCTAGCCATAAGGAAGCTACATGTTAGGTATTAAAATCATAACACTCCTCGCTTACTGGAAGATACCATACTGCAGCCCAAACCGCCCCTGCCCACTGTTACAACACTGATTTGAGAATGATTACTGTTGACATAATGATCATTTCCTTCCTACATTTTGGAGACGATTAGACAATTGAAAGTCATTAAACAATCAGGAGATGATGTTCCTAGGGGAATGTTTATCATAACTCTGCTTCCTCCCCCCTCCCCCCTCTCTCTCTTTCTCTTTCTCCCTCCCTCTCTCTCTCCCTTCTCTCTCTCACACACACACATTGTATATGCAATACATAGCACAACTACCGTATATATCACTATGCTGCATAGTACACACATACATGTACTATTTATTTATGCATGTACTCCTTGGAACTCACTTTCATGTCACGGTACAGTACACTATCAGGATGCCTCCCCTTTACACCATAACAACATCAGCTACACGCGCGCACACACACACACACACACGGCAAGAAAAACATTGTATCGACAGGTTAAGAAAACCCTACAGTACTGTACTGTACTTTAGCACGGAGGAAGGCCACCTATGTACATGTACGTATCGAACTATGCAAGGTATCTGCCTATAAAAACATATTATTTATATGTGAGCGGACTAAGAGAGAGAGAGAGAGAGCTTGCAGTGATTGTGTTACTAAAATCGGTGGAGTGTAAACTCACACACATGCAGGAGGCGAGCACACATGCGCACACATATTAAGTGCATACCATTATAGACGAACTCTGTTATCCAAACATATCGACCACGTAATAGCAATACCAAAAATTGTGGTTATATATATAGCCATGTGTTATATTATCCTATGTACATGTGTACAATTCAGAAGACACACACATACATAACTTACACACATACATAACTTACACACAGGGGAGCTGGCTAGCACGCTTTGCTCAAAGGCCATAGCTGTAGTCTTAAACACGCACGCAGACACGCACACACACACATGCAGCTAGGAGGACGGCAGCACTATGTGAAATATCAAGCTAGTGAATAGGCAGACTCCAAGGCAGAGCTGTACTATACTAGGAAACGAACATCAAAAGCAGTGGCGAGTGCTGTCTTAGTCATTTCAACATATGTCCGCTGTTTGCTTGTTGAAAAAACAATCAACAAGAGAGTTAGTAATTGAACGATATAATTACACGAGGTGTATATTAATGGGGGGGGGGGGGACATGTACTGCAATTTGTACGGCTACGAGCTACAATTGGAGCAGCTAGTCCGAACTTTTTGAACCCTTGTATTTGCATTTACCAAACCTGTGCAACTGAGAGACTAGCACACTTTCAGACAAGCCTGGAGGAGGGAGAAAGAGAGGGAAAGAGGGGGGGGGAGGGGGGGTGGTGTTGCACATTTTCAGGCTCACTGCTACAATGTCTATGCTGCTACATACACAATACCCTCGCTAGGAGTATCAGGTAGACACCACTTAAGACGGGGAATTCGATAAACACAGCTGGTCTCACTTTTCTACAAATGACACACAGTGTTGGCACAGAGCTAACTCGAGTTATCTCGATATCTCACAGATAAACTCGAAAATAAATATCAAACAGAATTATATTAAGTGGCGTGTTCTTGGGCACCTCGAAACGAGGTGAAAAATACCGTCAAACAAACACAGGTTTCGCATACAAACACACAGCTCGCGTTTTGCGCTTTTATTGGACTTAACGTACCTTTTGTTTTATAGAAGAAAAGCGGAGAACTCTCTTATCTTCTCAAATATGGACTATAATCTCATTTAGTCTTGGCTCGGCTCGGGCTAAAGCGCTGGCCTGGCACAAAGAGGAGCAAATACCTTGTTAGTGGGCGTATCCATGCATCCTTCAGGCGCTAATTACCAGGAAATGGCACGGGGTCGTCAATCAAGTACGACAACAAGTGTTGGTCAGATCTAGATATAGATCTACTATAATAATATTATCATGCTGAATTTATAAGGTGAGTTAATCTACTGTGTGTACAAAACACTTCAATTTAGTCTAAATGTATGTCTTGCCAAGCTACAAAATGAGTAAACAAAGATCAAAAATTAATGATAATGTGGCAGTTTGATTATTTACGGTAGATAGTATCTCAGTAAAGTCCCTTTGCAGCTTGATGCCAGCATATACAAATAAAGCTACACTAATTTGTCCAAAACAGTGTTATATTTATGTTTATGTTTTACGGTCAATATTTATTTTGCGGCAAGTTCATCACGTGGCATCATCCTCCTCCAGAATGGAATCCCTCAGCCTGTTTTCATGCATATCAATGATCGATATTTCGATTGTGGTGACATCAATTGAGCTCTTGTGCGGTGATTTCTCTCTCCCTTCCTTCTCTGAGATGCTGAGGCTACGATGATCAAAGATATCTGAATCAGCGAGCTCATTCACAGCTCCCAGCACCTTGCTTTCCTTACGTTTTCCATGCATTATCTTGCTTAAGAGGAGCTTACAGTGTTTATTGTTTGCAAGATCGAGTCGGATAATGAAAATGTGATAGATTAGTATGCCACAGAAAGCAGTAAAGGCAACACTCAGCGATAAGTAAATGACAACAAGTTGACTCCCTCCAGATAATCGATTGTAGAGTGTGACTGTAGCGAGAACACCCAAATTGACATAAAAGAAGCACTCCAGTGCACTGATTGGCCATTTCTTGTACACACCACCAGACAGGAGTACCAATGCAACCAGAATATAGCATATTATGGCAATTGCGACAAGGTTGATGCTTGCGTCACCCAGAACATTGCCAGCAGACAGAAGAAGCACCATGATTCGAGCGAGCAGGAGAATACCAGTCCAATAGCGATACTGATCCTTGTAGGGACCGAGGTATGCATCGAAGATTGGCTTGAGGCGACCGACCCAGAAGAAGATCTTATAGTGCGATTTTGCCTGCAGATATCGGCCAAAGAGAATGACCAGAGTATAGGGAACGAACAGGAAAAGAAGGGCAGTGACGCAGGCAACGAAAAGAGGGATGTGAATGCCTTGTAGGTAGACGATATTGCCATCATATAGCCACACCAGACGGGTTTGGTTGTTGCTCAGGTCTAGGATTGTGAATGCTAGACCAGTGGTGATGGTGCGCTGGAGCTTGGCGTAAGATAGAAGGAAGAGGGTGGCCAATACTTGGACAATATTCTTGCCACAAAGCTTTGCGATTCGATCAGAGTAGCGGCTGGCCATGATAATGAGCACTGCAAGCAACCAGATGTAGAGTGGAAAGAGAAACTGTAGCCAGGCTTTGGCATAGGCAGTCATCCCGTCAAATAAGCAAACGTTGAAGCCAAAATCAAGATTTAGCCACGCTATAAAGACAGTGAGGATATTGGTACCAATATCGCGAGGAAAGAACACAGCCTGGTGTTCCTTCACAATGTTGGCGAAAAATATGAGCCCGTTGATCGTACCGATGGAGACAGTTAAGTTGGTGGCGACAAGAAACACTACGAGTAGTACTCCAGCCAGTAAGAAGAGAAAGAGGAGTGAGTTGAAGACATTGGAGCACTTTCTGCACTGAGAGCCACCAAGAATAGCACTCAGGTGAGGTTTACAGCCACCACAGAGAACTCCTGAACGATTGAAAGCACACTGCATGTCGGCGTCCTTCAAGTCAAAATCAATATCGCCTGGCTTGCAAAAGTCAAATGGGCAGTGACGGTGCATAAGGTAGACTATTTTTGAGGCTTCATCATTGTCACTACTACTAGTTGGCGGCATTTGATTCTCCGTACCAATCCACAGTGGTGCTGGCCTGTGTATGGTGTTTTCATTGATGGAACAGTTGATACTGAGGGGTACGAGCGCAGCTGCACAGTCACATGTGTCCTCGTTGGATATTTCAAATCCGAGAGGACACTCTTTCATCTCCACGCTGATGTAGACGGGCAATGAAACAAAGTATGGCAGAACTGTGTCGAGGTTTTCTCGCCACCACACGGCCTTGTCCAGGAGTCTTTTGTTGTACGGTGCCAGTTGGTTCCCATTCTCAATCGTGAGCACAATGAATTCATATTTGTTTCTTGAGTGGACAGAGTAGGTAATGTTGGTACATGTTCGTCCACCTTGCTGCGCGAGATACACACTGGGCAGGCTTCCTTGCTCTGAAACCTCATTGTTTTGAAGAATCGAGGCATAGATTGCACTTGGGGTTCCCCTGGGGTCCGACGTTCGCAGGTACTGACCAACAGTTATTGCAGACAGTGTGAACCTTTGTCCTGGATAGGCAGTGATTGTTCTATTCAACTCTGTGCAGTCCTTCGTACCATCCGTTTCATTACATAGGCACACTCGAGATGGCTTTGTGGTCACATCGATGTCAACATTTGTAATCTTCATAAGAATATCTGCACCCATGGTTGATGTTCCAAGAATGTGGCATGTATCCAGGGACCCTCCATAGACATCGTTGCCTGCTAATCCTGCCGAGTTGTTGTACATATGCAGCGATACGGGTACATCGAAATGTATGCTCTGGAGGTAGTTGTCCGCATTGTAAAAGTCAAAGAAGCACTGAGAGACAGAGACATGTTCAACCGTTCTACCCACATAGATACCTCCACCAACATTGTCCACTCTGTTGCCGACCACTAGGAGGATAGTGTGTGGTTCAAAGTAGAGGATGGAGTCTCCATATAAGGCAATGCCTCCTCCATTATGGGCAGTGTTGTTCTCTATCCTGTTCCATCCACTTATGTAAGCATTTGTGAACTCGAGTGTCACACCGGTGCCAAAATTATTCACAATCGTATTGTTTGTGAATGTAACATTTCCAACGTTGCTCAAAAATATGGTAGTTAGTCGTTCAGGAATGAGAATGGTGCAAGTATTGTTTGCTATTACTGTCCGAGTGAATTCAAACGAGACCTTTGAGGCAACTATAGTCCTATCTCTTAAACCAACGGTTTGAGCGAAGATTGCTGCACCTTCGCTGCCTCCGTTATTGAAGATGGAACTATCTCGTATCAGAAAAGAGTGGGATACTGATTTCTCTGACAAAATCATAGCAAAAGATAGCACCGAAGAGGTTAGTTCACTGAGCAAAGTAGGATTCTCTACACCATAACTTTCAAAGAAGTAGCTATTCAAAATCTCAATCTCTGTTTTCCCAGCAGGTACAGGGCTCAATGACAACGGAAATAAAAACGGAAATGCTATGTGCACGTACTGAAATCCACTTCCACCTGCAGTTGCATATGTTACAGTCCCATTGGAACAGCGGCAGTCTTCTACTCTGATGAAATTTAGTTGTGTTGAGGATGATTCAAAGCGTATACTCGGACTAATTCTAGCCACATTGTCTCGGATCGTTGATCCTACGAGGTGGAAGCGCATGCTATATGAGTGCTGACTGAGCTTGACTGAAATTCCTGATCCAACACTTGATCCCCTTTCGTGAAGTCCACCACGAAGTACGGTGTTCTTAACGGTGAAAGAGTAAGTTTTCACAAAAAATGAGGGCTCGAAATCGACATACTCCAAGTATATCCCACCACCATCCTTATTGTCGATGAATTCTGAATTTGAGATTGAAGAGTTTCCTTTGATATTGAGTCCGTACAGGCCATATCCACGGCCATTCATAACAATAATACTATCCAGCACCAAATCAGCAATATTCGAAGTAAACAAAGTGGCTTTTTGCATGAACATTGTCAAGCGATTCCCAGTGACTCGTTGGTCTGTAGAAGAGCTGCCACAGTTTTCAAACCTCAAATTTGTGATGGAAACTTTGTCCACGTCTCTGAATACGAAGGCACCGTTGTGATTTTGACACTGGATTTTGGGCATGGAGCTATCGTTGTCACGTCTCTCTCCTTTCAGTCTCACATCTGCAATGTTTGCAAAAATCAGTGTTCCATTTGAAGGCATCTGATGCTGTCCAGATAAAAAGATCAGTGTGATAGGAGCCTGGGCCGCACTTAAATGAGATGAGGCATTTGTGACGAGTTCAGAAAGTGTCATGCAGGACACTTCCATTGAAGAGGAGCTGTTAGAAACATTGCACTCTTGGTCACTGCTTGGAATGATGTGCAGTTGAAGGCCTTGAGCTGTAGCATCTTGAAAAAAGACTGAAGTAGCTTGCAGTAGCAGAAGCAGTACTGCAGATTTCATCATCTCGCTGCTGTATGTGATTTGCTTGCCTGCAGGAAATAAGATTAATGCTACTAATATCTTGTGCACTTTTGGCTGCAGTTTGCTAACTAGCAAACTAGTGGTTTGTGCAGAATCCTGGCAATAATTTGGCATTAAATAGTGAACTAGCAACATACAGTAGGTACTGAAAAGGCGTAGTGAAGTTTTATTGGATATAGAACAGTGAGCAAGCTATTGTGCTATAGTGCACAACGTCAACAAACTTGGGCATAATTCGTGACATTGTGTAGGTGGGTTACCTAGCAGCATATTATGTAGCAAACTAAACAATGATGACTATAGCTAATTATGGTTACCAGCAGTCTATGTGACAAAATGAAAGTTTTACTTAGCTCTGCTTGTGGTAGCATGCGTAGGTTAAGTACGTATTTTAACTCACACAAAATTGTACGAATCACAGATCTCCCTGTAAACTCTTGATCACAAAGCAACTAGCAGCGTCTGAAAAGACTTGATATCGGGCAACTGACTCTGACTCTAA
Source organism: Cliona cf. orientalis (assembly GCA_963930775.1). NCBI lineage: Eukaryota > Metazoa > Porifera > Demospongiae > Clionaida > Clionaidae > Cliona > Cliona cf. orientalis. The sequence continues at coordinate 8,382,625 of OZ005700.1, read as the reverse complement.
CCCTCGCTCTCCTTTATATGACGTGCAGGTAGAAATTAATTTTGGAAGCATTACATACTTGTAAACATGCATGCATGGGTTGGAGGGGAGAGCGTTGAAACCTGATGTATGTTGGGACAGGATACTGACGCCCCGATTTCCTGTTTATGATCTTTTTGGTGTCTGATTTTGCTACCTAATAAGGTGCTTCATTCGTACTCTGAATTCCTACATTAACCTCGAGAAGTTGCTCCCTCTGAGAAATTCTGTGCTGATCCAAAACACGCAGGATTCATGAATACATGCAGTGCAGAGCTGCTGCATGATGTAACATGATGCAGCATCATTTTGTAAGATGAAGACTGCTTTTATCAATCGTTAGGATTTTTCTGCCACGGTCACACACGTAATTATTATATTATTGAATAACTAATTCCCCTAATCCCAAATGAACAAGATTATTAATTCCAAGAGGAGTAAAGGTTAAAATGCTTGTGTAGCCAGAGTAAACATGCTGTATTGATCATATTTCCAATAATAACGTTATTACACCACGCATGCATGAAATTTAGAGGGATGACGGCTATTCTTTAGCTTAATTGGTGCACGTACACGTTGGGAAGTTTGAAATACTTCGGTGAATGCGTAATATAACTCATTACGTTTAACTAGTGCGTGCGTGATGTTGTTCACTGTGTGGGTGATGATATGATTACAGAGTGGGTGCAGGTGATGTCATGCAATCCAAGTACACAGAAGCCTCAAATGGATCTAAATTTCAGGTTGGGGGTGGCAGTCCGTGTCCATTAAATAAACGGTATGTGGGCATGAGTCACAAAATTTGATTTTTTTATAAGCATGATGCATGGCTGATATGTGCATACCGTCACCAAAGATGTTTGCATGTAGCTATGGTCCATGGAGGTATATACCATCTCATACACACTCAATGTGGGTACATATGGCAATACAAATGTGACAAAATTATGGTGCATGCCACATGCATTATTAATTTAGTGATCACATCCATGCATCCTGATTAACTTTAAATGCTATGATTCTCATGGCATGGCTTTTTATTATGATAGTAGGAACCGTGTGATGATATTATGATGTCATACAGCTATGATAAGCATGCTGCATAATAACAATACCTGCATGTATCATAACTAATTTTTGTCAATATACACGACATTGTATTATACACACTTTGCCCTACATTGAGCATGCATGCATGCCCTATATACCAAAGCAGCTGCAGTTTGCATCATGCTGCGGGGACATGTATATTGCAGTAATTTGCTAGTTGTGTAGTTGTGCACAAAATAGGGCTTTGTGTAATTATTATTATGCAAGTTACCAAAAATATTAATTTATTCATAACAAGTGAGAAATTTATGCTTGGAGTATAGGAGTATAAAAAGAATACCATGTACCACAGTCAATTGTCTCTATGAACAATTATTGTTCATTGTATTACACAACAAGTTCCTCCCTTTGCCTGTTGAGTGAGAGAGAGAGAGAGAGAGAGAGAGTCGAATCGATAGCATCCTCTGTCAATTACTACTAATTTCTAACCTCTTTATAGAATGCTTTTGATGTTCCACTTAGCTTGTCTGTCTTTTGTACTAAATCGTCCAATTTCTCTCCTCTCTCCAACAACTGCTCTATGGTTTCATGCTATGACAAAATCAAAGAGAAGATTCCTTTGTTGACAAAGGCGACATCACCACCAGTAGTTCACACACGACAGTCACTTACCAGGACTATCTTTGTGTCATCCAAGTCATTCTGTACTCTCAAGAAGGGATCTGCTTCTTTAGGGTCCTGAATGTAAATGTAAGGAATGGCAACATTAAAATTTAATATTATGTGGCTGGTTTATACAGTATCTAGATACTCAGCTTTGTGTGACCAACCTGGTACTTCTTTAGAAATGAATCCAGAGGTGGGTATGAGAGATCACTGTATGTAAGAAAATGTCATGCTAGTAACTAACAGCAGTGTTGGTAGAATTACAATGTCATAATATTATGCAACATGTGCCAATGTGTAACTCAACGCTGACACTGAGTGCATGTACACATCAGGAACAGTGTTATAGTATGATAGTACTACTGTACATGCACTGTAGTGTACCAAGTACTACTGTACATACACTGTAGTGTACCGGTAGGATACCGGTAGATTTACTATACCGACAAGCAGTACAATCTGATCATAAGGCCAAACAAACTTAATTACTAGTTTCTCAGGCTTTCAAATTTCAAAACCCATGTGGGTGGCGGGTTTTTATTTTATTTTTTAATGAAAAATGGGCGTGGCGATAGTGACCACGCCCATTTTCGCTAGTGCTGCACGTGGTTGATACACAAGCTAGTGCTGAAATACAAGTATTGAAGTCCTACCAGAGAGAATATCTAGCCTAACAATCAAGTTTACCTTTCTATTTAGTAGAGAAAAGTTTTATCAGTCGTACTAACCTTGTAAGATGACAAGATTAGCCTGCACCAGATGACGTCATCATCTTTGAAGAAAATAGCTAGCTAGCTGCTGGCTAAATACCACTTTCACGGAGACTTCAGTTGTGAGATGTCAACCAAACTATCCCGAGATGCCAGAAAACAGTTAGTTTTATGAACTCTTTACTGTATGTTCCAATTTTTGTCTGTTAATTAAATTAATTAGCACGTGACTGCTCACGTGAAAAATAAATAAAAAAGTCTTGCTTTCTCAAAATTTGATGCGGGTGGGCCTGAGAAACTATTAATTAACTTTGCTTGGCCTAATAACAATTTGATTTGTGTACTGTTATCGTATTATAGTAGAGCAGCTATAGAACTGGCCGTGTATCATTATACCTTGCAGGCTGAGGCCATGAGGAGGCTGGGAAGTCAGCAGTGAACATTTCCAACACCTGAACCAGCAAAATTACATTATTGCAACACACTGTGTAATAACAATAATAATGAAAACTTAACAGTGAATCAGCACATACCCCATAGATCATCAATCAGTATGCATAGCCACTCAGTATTAGTAAGTTTAGCCACCTTGACATGCATACCCACACATAGTACGCATGCACATGTACATCACTTGGCTGAACTAAAGCTTTTAGACCTCAATTAAGGTACTGTGTATATTGTATTTGGGTTTGGTATGAAGGGTGGGGGAAACATGGACAAGCTTTTTACAGGTGAGCGCAAACAGTCACACAAATGCACAGCTGGTCCAGCCAGGAGCTGGCTAGATAGCTATACATTAGCTAAAGAGCAATATTGCATTTGGGTAATTATGGTTAAGAGGTGCTCTAATTTGTATGAGAATGTCCTAACACACATGTAGCCATAAGCCACTCCACAAGAGTAATTCCATTAGCCCAGGCTGACACTGATAATCATTTATTTTACCTTGTTCATTAGCGTGAAGCATACCCTGGATGGGTAGTCACGATCGCCAATGACAACACACGAGAGTGAGTCAGACCTCACGTAGACATGACATAAATACTCTAATAGAGGACAAATATAAGCATAGACTGCATGTAAACAATATTCGGCAGCAGAGTATAAACAGTTCTTAAGATGTAGTGGGAGGAGCTAGACCCCACATCAAGCTCGACCTACTTGAAGATCAAAGGGTATTGCTCATTGAAGGCACTTAAGAATAATTATTAGTGTTTAAAGCATACTGGGGAATACATATTACTAGGCAATTGATGTTACGGGACCATAAAATTTGGGTATGTTATCAAGGTCACTACAAGGTGGCACTGACCTTGTTCCTTGACTGTTTGTCGCTGTCCAGCTCTTGTTCTCTCAACAAGGACATCACTCGTGAATGCCATAAATTCCCTAACACTGCAACAGATAAGAGCATCACATATACAATGTAGGGAGTAGACACGCTCAATATTTAAACCAGGCACACTCTACCATCCACGATCACAGTCTAGACTTTACATAGTGCCTCCTATTATAGCTTATTTTTCCATTTAGTGCACTCCAGACAGACACGCCCTATTCTAATCATTAATCTCTAATAGCCATTCCCAGACTGTTTTATGCCAATTATTTATTGATTATAGCATTCTTAGCATTGATCAGTGTCTATTCAGCAAAATACTACACACTAAATTACCTCCTTACCCTGATCTCTGGAAGAAGCCAAAAGATGATAGTTCATAAGCAGCCTTCTTCTGCACTGTCTTGTCGCCCTTGTAGAGCACTGTTATTGCGAATAGTTTCACCATCTCTGTGAAACTGAGGAGAAAAAAGAAGCGATTGTTATCCGGGATCTAGCTACTCTAAATAATACTCACCAAGGCCTTGTCACCGTTACCTGTACCTTTACGTCATTCATACGTAATTCACGAATAGAAATCTGGAACCGGACAAGGTTGGATCGAAGAATATAATAGACCGCAGAAATCACGTGGTTGAAATGCGCATGCGTAATGAACATCCGCATTGCGTCATTCAATGATTGCCCAATCAGATCACAGATTGCGCAACGCTGTTTACGCTAGCAACCAACCACAACCGGTTTTGACCGGTTCAGTTGATAGAGACGCTCTTTGGACGTTGGACTGTACTGACGTTTCCCGAACGTCTGAGCTGTATAAATTCAGGCCGCTCGCATCTGCTTGTCAGTATCGATCAAGAGATGGAGCTTGTGAGTTCGTGACGTGAAGAAAGAAGCCGAAGTTGCCGATAACCTTGGACAACCCTTTCGCGGGAAGGGCGCGGCTACTCTACCATTGAGATGGAACGATACAGCTCATGTCGATTATCCTTCTATGGATAGGTAAGTTTATACTAAACTATGTAGTATAACGCACGGGCTTTCTTTCTTTGTAAGCGCGCGCTTCTCCATACACGTCAAATACCGCCTCATTTTTCATTTTCAGCTCACTACTGTTGCCGGACACCATCCACGGAGTCTTTGGAGGCGGACTTCAGGCAGTTCTTTGTCTTCTTTGGCGGCTAGTAGGCCAGGATATTTCGTGTGTTCGGTCAAAGGGATAGGCTCCATAGGCTAGTACGCGATAGCCATGGTCGAAAAGCATTCCAGCCACCCGCTCTGGTTTTAGTTTAATACCAGTTGCGTTTGTACCCAGCCATGTAAAAGGTATAGCTAAAATTTATAATACGTTGCATGCCCTTCTTAGTGTAGTGATGAAAGAAAAGGATATAAGAAAAATACCTATGTGTGAGAAAGTGTGAACATTCCAGTGTGTTAGCAATTCCTTTTGTATGGTATCTGTTGGCAATTTGTTGAAAAGGACGTAGACATATGTTGAAACAGGATGACCTTATGACTTCGGAAGGAATTTTTACTGCGTGTGTTGCTTGCTTTTCCTCTTTTAGGGCAAATATCAACCCCCAACAATCCCCCCTTGTTGCCTGTGATGTATTTCTGGTTGTTGCGTCATTGTGGTGTATAAATAGGATGTGACGTCATTGTGCTGCTATAATTAGATCTGCTGACCAAATACCAGATGTTCCTGTTTGACTGCATTCCTGTTGATAATGGCAAGGTTGAAGTATGCGGAGGTCAACAATTAACCCTTTTAGATATGCCAACTACACCTTAAATTAATTAGCCAGATGTTCCCAAAAACTTGTGACTTGACATGGTAACCCTTTTTACCACCAGGTGCTAGTGCATTTTTACTTGTAGGATCGTCGTGATTCCGAATCATTGGACATACAACCCAGAAATTAATATAATCATGAATATTAAACAATAAGTAATGGTACGGCTGGAGTGTATACATAGGTAATATTGAAAATGCATGCATATTATATTTACTAAAAGTGCACGCATGTATTCGCTATTGAGTTAGAGTCTGGGATAAAAGTTTTAAAGAAGTCACCAATACCCAACATCCAATCTATGAATGGTCATCTATATTCAGTGTGTGGGAGTTTATCGAGTATAATGTGGTATGAATAAAGCAGGCGACAAAGGAAATCGGTTTGATAAATGTATGGAACCTACCTACTGTCTGTGTGAGAGCCTTTCTAGAGGGGAAAATGTAGAAAGGAGTGCCGAGGTGATGAATTTGTGGATGGAGCTTGCTTCCTAGGTGTAATTACGGAGGATGTAAGTTAGCTAAAAGTAAAGTTTACAGGATACTTCAGAATACTATGCAAGGGAAAGGAAGAGAGGGAGATCCTGGGCAGTATATAGAGTACAGGGAAAAGAGGAGTTGCACAGGTATATACTACTGGGAAGTGCTGCAGTTGTGTCAAGTATAGGAGAAAGCTGTTGAAATGAGAGCTATATAGCTACTTGGGGGTCGAGTTATGTATGAGCTACCACTACCATAATCATGGATGGATGCATTCATTCAAACGTACCAAAGGGATTGTGGAGCTGGGATGAGAGTAGTAAGTATACATGGTGTAACTTATCTACATGGTCAAGCTACAGGCTGACAAGTGAAATACCTCTCTCTACCAGTGTGGATGTAGTACGTTGAGTGTATTAATGGTATTGATATGTATCGCAAATGCACCTGAAAAGATTATCATTAAGTGTACCCCTTTCTGTTAGTGAAGTCAAATGTCACATGGTTGTGTTTTGGGCCAGCTCTCTGAAGAACACGATTGTTGTGTTGGTAATTAAATGTATCATCATAATCATCTCTGTAAATTTTTGTTGGAGCTTTTTTGTGATGTGTGGTTTTTTTTTTTCCTGTTGAGGTTACAGTAGCCATCCTCGGGCAAGTGTGTTATTTCTCCAAAAAGAATTTTATATGTGCTCCTATAAAAAGTTTCCTGTATGAAGATCCCCCTCCTCCAAGAAGTCTTATTCTCCACTTTGCACTGTTGATTTCTTTCTAGCATGCCTAGATTATTGCTTACAGTAGTGTTAGGCCTTTTTTTTACACCCTTTTCTGTAAGTTGTATGTATCGTAAAAAAAGTAGATCCAATAGGCTTTATGTGTAGACTTGCTTGTGACAGGATTGGCCTTGTGTGTACCTACTGAAAAAGAGCATAGGACCAGAAGTTCGGAGCTACCTGTAGGGTGTGCAGCATAGGACCAGAAGTTCAGAGCTACCTGGTAGAGTGTGCAGCATAGGACCAAAAGTTCAGAGCTACCTGTAGAGTGTGCAGGGGAACCCCAAGGAGCTTGGGCAACCATATTGAAGAAACTATGACATTTAAAAGACTGTTAGCCAGGTTTTCATTGAATGTGTAGCTACTGTATAGTTGGTAATGGAATGTATAGGTGCTGCATTCTGGAACAAGATCGCCTACCAGCGCCCAAGTAGAAGACCATCCCACAGTATATCTCAAGGAAGGGCCAAGTCGGCTTCAGTTGGGAGAGATCAGATTTTTTTATATCCACATCATATAAGAGTGTTATGGTAAATAGTGTGTGTGATTGTATACTAATTGCGACTTCATCCTCGGAAAGAAATGCCAAAAGGAGTCGCTACGTCGGTAATGCGTGCAGCGGAGATATGTGCTAAAGTCGAGCGTTTTCCCAGTGCTACTGTGTATTGCTCCCCAAGGGATAGTCGGTCAATGAGAGAGATGGATTCACTGAAGTGTATTCGTAAGCAAAATGGTCAAAATTGCAACTGCCAAAAATTGTCTTAAGTAATAGTAATAGTAGCACCTGTATGAATACTCGTCCAATGCAAAGGTCTTGGTAACCTGGAGATAAGAGAGTGGTGAAAAAAATGTTGCTGAGCAATCTACGGAGTGATTATTTAGGAGTTGCAGTACCGAAATTTGTTGAGCAATGAGATACGTATCATGAGCGAGTAAAGTAGTATTAAATTTTGTACATGTATGCATACTCTCGTATCCATACAAGGTCAAATTATTGAAAATTCTACGAGGTACCACGAGCATACAAGTCAATTTCTTGCCGCCTTGAAGATGTAAATATTCAAGTAGAAACTGAAGTTTTAAAGTTGCCGTTAGCCAATTAGTTTTTGTAGTTGTATGCATACTCTGTCCATCTGCCAAAGGAAATCGGCTTCTGAAAATCTGCTCCCAAAATAAATGTGATGTGCTCGATAGCTGCTCCTCAATCCTACTGCTACCTCTAAAGAAGTTGCTACCATTTCAAACCACAAAAATTTTCGTAAGTAATAGATGTTTTTGTTTGTGCGACTTCATCATACACTCATCAAGAATACAATATATTCTTGATCTGTGGGCGCAATAAATTTCTTTTTGATCATCCGATGCGAAAGAGCATTAGGAAAAAGGACCAGCTTTAGTACCTAAAGCTGGAGGGTGGGAGGTGGGCCTTTTCGTAAAGCGATGCAACCAGCGATTTTGCAGATCTGAATATAAATTCCAGCACCCAACACACCTCGTAAAATGCACCAAATGTGGCATATAAGCAAGACCATTAAAGCAATTGGCGATCCTGACCAACTCGAGCCAACCTCTCGGCGATCCACTTAAACTTATCAGTCAACATCTTTGACAAAGGAGGGTATGTCCCAAGTTCAATTTACGATTTGTGTGTATACAAGTATAGTTTGTAGCTGTATGCATACTCCACCACTGCCAAGGTATATAAAGTACAAATGAAATTTGCTATGCCAGAACTACCAAGCTACAATAAAGGCTCCCTGTGAATCTGACCCAATCAAATGACGCCCAGTATGTGGATTTGATCCCCCAAAAGAGAACTGCTGGTATCAATGTGGATAAAATTACAATAAAATCTGATGTTGGTGTTGATGCTATCTTACAAATTGTCACCAAATCTGTAACCTCCTAGTATTGGTTAAGATTTTGTAGTTGTATGCATAATGACGCGTTCATGTTAGGTTAATGATCGCAATACCAGAGTGAGAAAGTAATCAAGCAAATTGTGTAGATTCTGTCAGCCACTTTGAGGGAATGGATACGAATGACCCAGATTTTCGGCCATCGATGCGCTCAAACTCGCCGGCTAAAGCTTCCATAGGTGTATTGTTTTTCGACCAAATGGTGTATGTGCCTACTATAGTGGTAGTAGTTGTATGCATATTTTACCGTCTATCCAAGGAAGTTTTCTGCTACCAAGAAAAATGCCTAGACCTGTGACCGTCAATCTACCAAAGCCTACGAGCAAGTTGCTGCTGGTACTACTACCTTTTTCTAGCACATGGACGTAAGAAATGGAACTTGAACTTGTATTTTTTTGTGCATATTTTGTTCTTGAATCTTGCCCTCTTAATTTTCATCAAGAGTACGTTTGACATTGAATGTGTTCAAATGTGCTCTTGATCTTTATTATAATACCTTCTGTCACTTTTAATCTTGGCTTTTTAATCCGTGATACAAACGAGAAGCATTAGAAAACCATCTTGCTCATTATTGTAATATTTTCTATCACTTTTAATCTTGGCTTATACAAACGAAAAAAAGCATTAGAAAACCAAGGGACCAGCTTTTGAACCTTTTCTTGAAAAGCTGGAGGGTGGGAGGTGGGCGTTTTCCTAAAGCGAAACTGCGATACTGGCGCTTAATGCAGGATATCTCGACCACCAAGAGTCCAGTTGTACCCAGTGGAAATTCAGTGCCCTCTGAAGCTATTGAAACAGCAGTCATCGGCCATTGGCTATGTGCGTAACATGTATGGTATACCAAAACCACGTATCAATATCTTGGAAATGATGGTATGTGCTGGAGTGTAATCTTGTGTTCAATAGGAAGTGGTGCCCTGTAGTACTTTGTAGCTGTATGTATACTTTATTACTGCCAAGGTGTAATACCCATGTCGGCGATAAAACGAAACGTACATCTCCCTGTGAATAAATGCCCCCAATCAACGGATGAGAGTGAACTTGACCACCAAAAGCAACTACCATATGGATTACGTTGTGACGATTGGAAAAACTGTCATCGGCAAGTGCGCATTTGGTACAAGCTTAATTTTTGTAAGGATTTGGCTGTTGAATGCAAGTGCGATATTGGACGAATTTTCCGTAGTATTTTGTAGCTGTATGCATATTTTCGTTTTCATGCCAGGTTAACCGTGTTCATAGCACCAGATCCAAGAGCCCAGCAAATTCCATATCTTCTTTCAGTGGGAATGCCAAGCGAAAGTGTAGATTAGAGTTCATCCCTACTTATCTTACAAGCCTATGCGTATGTCTTGGTGATCGAATGCTGTATGTTCCTAAACCGTAGTGCTTTGTAGTTGTATATATGTTGCCATCTATCCAAGCTATTAGCGACTAGTAAAGCATCCACCACTTGTGCTACCAGTACCCGCAAGCAAATTGAACTGTGATACCCAAGCGACATCTATCTACCCTACGTGTGGAGCCCTACTTATCTTACAAGCCTATGCGTATGATTTGGTGATCGAATGCTGTATGTTCATAAACCCCGTAGTGCTTTGTAGTTGTATGTATGTTGCCATCTATCCAAGCTATTAGCGACTAGTAAAGTATCAACCACTTGTGCTACCAGTATCCGCAAGCAAATTGAACTGTGATACCCAAGCGACATCTATCTACCCTACGTGTGGAGTTCAGTGATACCCGATTGGAAGTGACCAGTATTTTTTTTCTCCTTATATTGTATGTGTCAATTTTTCGACTAAACCATGAGCCATGGTATGTGCTGAAAGTTTCATGTTGGAAGTTGTATGATATGGTAGTTTGTAGTTGTATGCATACTCTATTGCAAAGGTATATATGGATAATCTTTACTTCGAAGCAAAATGTACGTTGCTGCCTTGTGAATCGACGGACACAATGTGGATTTGATCTCCGAAGGCGTCTATTGATTTTTATCGAAAATTGAAAGTAAAAGTTGTCAAGTGTGTATCTGAATAACGTAAAATAGCTAATTGAATAGGCTAGTAGTATACAAGTTGTGAAGTATATCGATTAGGCTAGTAGTACGCAAGTGTTGAAAACTCGTTAGAAAATATTAAGTTTTTGTAGCTGTATGCATAATCTCGCCTTCGTGCTAGGTCAACATTCGTAGCGCTCCAAATTCATAATGGAAGACACAAAAGATGCGGATTCTTCAAAAGTACATGTATATGGAAAACAAGATGCAGAGCCATCGAAAGTATTGATTCTATAGAAGTTTGTCATGATCCCGTTTATAGGGTGCTGTGCTCCTAAATGTATCCTACCTACCATTGGAAATGTGCTGTTGGCGCCGATAATAGATTTGTCTACTGCTGCTCAGATGTAAGAAAATGAACTCATTTGATTAATCTATGTTTATTTTGTGCTTGATTAAGAGTACATTTTGAAAATGTACTCTTGATCTTGGCGCGATTCTTGCTTTATGATCAGCTCGATAGAATTTCCTTTTGATTGAAAAAATCCGAAAGCATTAGGAAAAGGGACCAGCTTTTTGGTATAAAAAGCTGGAGGGTGGGAGGTGGGCCTTTTCCAAAAGCGAAACGGCGATCCTCGGCTTATGCAGGACATTTCAGTATTACCAAGAATCCAGTGGAAATGACAAGACATTTTGCGTAACTTACCTCTAGCGACGACAGGATACCATCCATACCCCCTTGATTTGGTTGAGAAGGACGTACAATACTCTACTCAAATGGCCGTTGACAAATACTCGAATCTCCGACAGATTCTAAAGTGAACTGCGATAACTTGTGAAGGGTATCCCTGTAATTTAGTACAAATTTCAAGGTCAACAAGAGTAACTCGAAGAGAGCATTATTTTTGCACCAGCTTTGGTACTTATATTTTAAGACAAAATCTGAAAGCTGGTGGGAGGGAGGCGGGGCTTTTCTAGAGCTACTCTTGTGTGTATTAACATGCTCTTCCTGAAAACGATGTATGTAGTACTGGCCTGACGTATTAAGAGAAACATACTGGACAGAAACGACGAAGAAAAACCATGGCAACGTCTGATCCTGAGATGCCATATCCCCTGATACTACCAACCGCACATCCCCTTGTGATCATATTTTGACAAAAAATAATGCATCATCCATGATAAAACTATGGTAAATACATAATGTATGCATTTGTCTAAATACCAGGAGATTCGTGTAAATCGGCAGAGTTCGTTTTGTATTGGTGCATATGTTTTATGTTAGACCCTCCAAAAAAGTATGTAACGTATAGGATTGGTGTCGTGTGCATCTTCCAAAAAGCTTACCAGAAAGAAAACCAAGGATTTCAAGCCTACCGCTTTCACCTTGCAAGCTTAAATACCACAAAAGCAACCAACATCCCCCACTGTCAGGTTTTACAATACAATGTCGTGTATGCAACTGTTCTACTGTCAACAGATAAATGCCAGATTGCAAATGAGTATTCGATCCTCCGACTTGTGAACCTGTGCGACACTGCCTACTGGATTGTAGAATTCATGGATGGATTTAAGATATGAGCAAATGGGTACATGTACTGCATGGTGTGCTATTGCATTTTGAAGTGAACAAGAGTAGCTTGAAATATTTCAGTGGATCAGGATTATGTTTGACGAATAGAAAGAGGAACCAGCTTTTATCGATAAAAGCTGGAGGGCAGGAGGTGGGCCTGTTTTAAGCTACTCTTGTTTTAATGTCTTCCTCAAGAATAGGCTCCCAAAACTCGTGAACATACTAGTAACATACCGACACGATGGACAAACCATTGCAATTGTTGACGTGAACTATTGGATGTAAAGTGGTAAATATTGCACAAATTATGCCCAGACCTTTCCTTTAACAGCCCTACTATAATGGAAGCGACCAAAAGTTTTGTGTATGAAGTTGGTGAAGTTTTTATATTGAAGACATTTGGCCTTGTGTATGGAATAGCATTGAGTACATACTTACATACTGCGTGTATTTTTCATGACGAGCAACAAACTGACCAAGGAATAATGGACGTCAAGACGACTACAGGCATGCGACATTCAGGTATAGAACCATGTATTCTATTGACAGTGAATTGCTGCTTCTGCCCTTTCCCTCTGCAAACGAGGTATACCTGGAGCACCTAAAATTAGTGGAAACCCTACCTATGAGAACCAGGGAACGGTGTGGTAAATACAGCGCATTGTTATATTTAGGACCACCTCGAGAGTACAAGAATGCCCATGTAGCAGTTGGAGTGTACATGTATGTAAAAGCGATTCAGTGAGGTATAGTATTGTGGTTTTATATCGATGTGAAAGTTCAAAAGTCCAGTGTGTCTAGTCAAATTGATGTTTACTGATCAGCCACTTACGAGTTGCTTTTTAGCAAAAAAGCAATTCAAGCCCAGAGCATTAGGAAAAGGGCCAGCTTTGGTACTCCAGTACGAAAGCTGGAGGGTGGGAGGTGGGCCTTTTCCAATTTCCATTGCCTTTGTGTCGACCAACTGAGACCCCCATCCCATACCATACCAGATTCAGTACTGCTAGCAAGTTGATGTACATCATTTGTGTTAAAGTCAAGATCAAGCAAGAATTGGCCAAGTGGGCTGGGAACGTCCTGGTAAATACAGCTTTGTATGCTTGGTGTATTATTCCCTCCGATGCATTCAGGAATTAAAAAGATTTCCCAACAAACTCTTCACAATCAATTTTGGTATGCTAATCAAGATTGCAGTCTAAAAATTGTTTTGTAGCTGTATGTAACGCTGTCATGGACCTGATTGATATTCAATTTTTTTTTATTGTGACACCCCCATACAATTACGAGTACATAGGTGAACAATTTGTACAGCAACCCGCATATTTTTCCACCAGTCAACCCCAAAGCTAATTCTCTTTTACCCCAGTTGTAATGTGTATGATTAGATCCAGTATCCAAAGGGATCCATGGAATAGTGTGTTTTCAAGTCAAGTTGCTTAAAATTAATATGGCCAATCAAAAAGTTTCTTGTACAAGAGTGAAAGTTGAAAAGCTGCAGATAGAGTATAAACTACTGAACTGTTATAGGTATACCAAGTGTGTATAGTAATATATACGATTTCCCTGTAATAATGTGTATTACAGCATAAAATTGTTGGCTTTTGAAACCTGCCACAAGTATGGAGTGTAATTCCAAGGCAATTTGTTCTGTTGTTGACCCCGAGAAGTGTTTCATCCCCCACCCTGTATTATCCCAAGTACCGAGAGAAAGTAAAGATTAAAGTTGAAAGTAATTATCAAACATAATCCCTTCTCCCTAACTCGCCAACGGGCGACCAACAGCTGTGCACAGGTATATGTGAATCCAGTATTGCTTCCCCCCATCTTTCTCAAGCCCATTATTCATGTATATCTTCTGTATGATCCAACAATGCGTGAAGTTTTGAGTAACACCATTTCCCAGATGTCCGATTTTTTTGAAGTATTGCAGAGCTATTGTATGCATGTTGTCCATCAATGAGTCAGGATTATGGAGTGCGAGATCTGACAGGACAATTGAGTAATTGACAAGGATTATAATTACCCTCATTCAGCATTCGCATTGGCAAATAAGTGTGCATGTCTTCCAGCGTCTCGTTGAGTAGAGCATTGAGATGATCCCTTGATTGTGTACATTTAATAAGGTCTACAAAGTATTTTTACGACACTTCTGTTATCTGCATAGTAAGTAGTGCTGAAATGTAGTTGGGTCTGTAGATTACAACCAAAGATCACTTCTGCTTTGCTTTGCTTTGCTTGCTTGCTTTTGCTTGCTTTGCTTGCTTGCTTTTCTGTGTTTGTGTGTGTGTGTGTGTTGAAGCCCAAGTGTTTTCCCCCCAAGTTTTCAATCATACCATGTGAGCATACTAGAATGAGCCTTCCATATCCCATTAAGCATCAGGAAAAGGGACCAGCTTTCGTACCCAAGTACTAAAGCTGGAGGGCGGGAGGTGGGCCTTTTCCAAAAAAAAAAAAAAAAAAAAAACATCGCCCAGGTGGCTAATGTTAGGACAAGGACTGCTGGATTGAGCAATGAAGCAGATCTGGATTAATGAATGGAATGCATTAGGTAAGTAATCTTGTAATACAAAATGTGCCTGAAATTACTGAATTTTTGTGTTCCAGGTGCAAGTGCCAGATATTCTGAAGTGGCTGGAATAGAACCATATTCTTTACAGTACTGTAGAATTATAGTAGAACCTTGATCATTGCTGCTTTGCTATGATAATTTTATTTGTGGTCAAAATTCATGAATTGTTTCAAAATAATATTTCAGTTATGGATCATGAACTTGTGGATGGTAGCATGTTGGGGGTGTGGCTGACATGGCATGAAGTTGAGGGTTCTGGGTTGAGATCTATGATCTGAGGACACATGCACATGCGACTAGTATATAGGGTAGAGGGTGCAATTTTCATTGCAGTTGGCTCTATGGTAGTGCATGCTATGTACACGCGATACACTACCATGCCAAGAAGTAGGTTCAGGTTTGGGTTATGATGATAATATAATATATATGCATGGAAACTTCTGCTCAGAGCAAATCACTTCCGGCTTGCACAACAATACACAAGTAACCTTAATGGATGTCGATAATAGCTAGAAGATGAGATGTCAATAATACTTGACATGCATGATGATCACACAAATTTAGAAGGACAGAATGATCAGATGATGGAGCATGGCGTGCCAATCACGGGTGTAAACGATCACAACAGCATAAATAAAGTGATATTGGTCAAGTGATAAAAAGAAACACAAAACTACAGCTACCTTAATACAAAAATACTCAACACCAGTGAAAGCAATAGGAGAGTACCAGTCACTTGGAGTAATGATGCACCATTTCCAACAGTGGGGGGGCTGGGCCATATGGGTCGTTGACTTACTGTCTTGCTAGTTGTTGATGGTAGACTTGTTGGTGGTTGTGTTACGCCATGAGGTGAACTTGGTCTCTCAGATTCAAGTGGCCACAGTTCACAGTCAATGGTTGTCCTCAGGGAATTGGCCGTTCCATCAGGGTAGCTACAAGAAAGAACAACAATCAATATAATAATATATAAAAGGCCACGGCAAGCTCTATTGCTATTGAATGCGGCCATAATAATGGGGGCGAGTGTGCGAGTGTGACTAGTGAGAAAGGGGTGGGTGTGTGTGCAATAGCTTCTTACCAACTAGTCATATCATTGCAGACTCCTTCCGAATTTCTGATTTCAAGTTGGCTGTTCCCTGTACACTGTCCATAGAACCCGCAGAAATACTGCATTAGATTATTACTGCAGTCTGGATGATTCCGCAATGATGAAAGCTCATTATTTGGATCTAGTTTTGTGTTCCACTCCACATCAGTGAATTTCATGTACTCCAGCATCCACGCGGTGACACTCGTGCTTTCATCAATCACTGAGCACCGATGGAACTGGACTTGTGATTCAGACAGTGGCGCGCAAGAATCCAAAGGTAAGGTTGCGTTCAACTTGCACAGACCCTCGGCTTCTATAACCGGCTTATAAATTCGTGGACAGCTGGAAATCTTCTGCGTACAGTTTTGCGCAGATTTCATGACGACGTTAGTAGTACCTTCGCAGCGAGGGAATCGGAACGCACACATCACTTCTTTCAACCCCTCCACACAACTCGGATACCGTTCAAAAAGCGGATTGTCCAGTTTACCGGCTATCTCGCGTTCGATGATCTCTGTAAGCGCGGCGATACTTGCTGGCACCTTATAATCGATCATCGAGCATACATTGGTCGCTGGCCGTCTGCATGCAGTCGTGGTTCCAAGATCGAAAGGGTTGCCGCTCGACACGACCTCTCCACCTGATTCTGCCGCAGGGAGGGCTCTGCACAGGACTAGAGTAGCAATGAACAGGATCAGCGTGATGTTCTTCATTCTTTTTCTCAGTTTGCAAATAATTTGATTGCCGGAGTAGAGGGCGCAGCTGAGTTTTTTTTATATGATATCACATGTGCACAGATTACCGGAAGTGGCTTTATAATACATCCGCTGGTTGAGTTGTCGTGGAAACCAATATTCAAACTGTACCGCGTGGATCTACCAGCTGTCTCCCCTCGACATTTGGATGGAAATAGAGCAAGGCAAGTGCTTAAATTAGGCTTTTAGCAGTAGGTTCTTATGAAAGACTTGGTCAAGATCCCATTTGCTTCCATTGGACAGCAAAAACATTAATGATTGATGTGCATTAATTAGAAACATTCCAATTATGCAGATGTCTAATTACCGGCAGCTGCTCTTGCTCAGCAGCAAGGTTCTGTCCACCTATGATCCTGAATCTAACGGTGTGGACACCCACTTGGAGAATTTCCTTCAGCTGCCCGAGTGTAGCGTAAGTATACACGCACACACACATAATATCATACGTGGCCGGACGCTCATACACATACATACGCAAACACTATAGTACACATACACAAAAGGATAGAGGGCCTAGGGGATACAGGTGCACTCAAATAGACCTAAATCCATGCAGGTGAAGGATGAAGCAGATACTACTTTTATCAGTGAGGTGTTCTCTGGTTGTGTGCGCTATCATGGCCTCATAAAGGTACTCAGCACAATTTGGACTTTCAGCTATCACTGTTCAGTTGTATGTGGTCTCAAGTTGGTCAGATAGCTCACCTAAAGTTGTCTCTGATGGGGTGGAAGTGTGGTATAGACCAATGTCACTGTGTCAACTTTGTCTTTGTTCACTATCACATCCAGCCAATTAAGAATGTTAGAATTTATTGATGTGTGGAATTTTGCCCTGCCTTACACAGTGGCCAGGTTTATGTGTTGACAGAATTCCATTTGTGAAACTAAAATGTTTAGCTCTAGAGAACAATGTCAATAAAATATGCACCTTCAGTCTTGAATTATCTATTGTATCACTTGGGAACGAATGAGTGTACTATGGTACCGACCTACTCCCAATCTGTACCATAGCTTCCCGCTTCCTCCTACTCCATTTGTCCAATCTGTGTTTGGTATGAGAAATATCCAATGGATGAGTGCTAGTTTAATTGTGGCTGGGCTTGCTGATGGAACGGGCCTAATCAAACTACCCAGTCATTTGCCGTGATTGCCCAAGAGGGTTACAAAGGGAGGGCTATTTTGTCGGCAACTAATAGCGGTGTAATACGAGAACATTATTCTTTTGTGAACACATCTGAAGAAAAGAGCCACTCACTTAGCTCTGATCAAGAGAGACCTAGTACTCTGATACACAAACGTACATGAATAAGTGTTTCACATGATAATGCTCTATACTATAGCTGGTTATCTTCCTTTCATAATAATATCGTACATATGCATAGTAAATGTATAGACACAAATATAGAGCAGGTTTTTCCTGAGTACATGTTATTTTATAAAATTAATAGTATGCTACAAATAAAGCAGCTCTTTTCTCATAGCTGGGTCACGTATTTCATGTATGTCTGTGTGCATAATTGTCCCTATGCATAATATAATTATAATAGCATCCATGCATCATAGCCCTAGGGTATTTGCATGAATGTAGTTCAAGCTCTAGTCCATTTGCAGTTCATCTGTGAGGTAGTTGTGTTCGTGTACACGGACAGTGCCGTCCATTGAGCGTATTTAACAGATCAATGCACGCGCAAAGTGTTTATGAAAGTGGCAGGT
Organism: Cliona cf. orientalis; assembly: GCA_963930775.1. Classification (NCBI taxonomy): domain Eukaryota; kingdom Metazoa; phylum Porifera; class Demospongiae; order Clionaida; family Clionaidae; genus Cliona; species Cliona cf. orientalis. The sequence goes on along the minus strand of OZ005700.1, from coordinate 8,364,173 downwards.
TGAACAAAAGAGGCGAGTCACACACACACACACACACACACACACACACGCGGTCAGCCCACCTGTATCCAGTTACATTCAACAACATGAATTTCACGGAATGTTGACCAAATCCCATGCCGACTATGGACTAGTATTCATTGGGCAATGTGTTGTCTTTCTATATCCTCTTAGACTAAATCATTGAAGTTCATCTAGAATCACCTTAGCTTATCTTAATGACTTGTTTATCTATAGATGTTGCCTTACATGTAAAAAAAGTGCTGCTTGTGCGTACTTGAAACGCAAAGTGCCACTACCGGTGGGGATTAGGACCAAATGATGTAAAATGATTTGAATTTTTGGAATGCTTTTGACCTCAAATACGCATGTTTTTCTGTGTTTATTTATAAGTCAAGTTGTATACAAAATATGTATGATAATATTATGTAGTATGAGGGAGAGCGTGGGTATGGTTATTGTTTGCGCTAATGAGAGTTGAAATCACACAAAGCTGAGGTGTCAACAAGCTTGGAGGGACTAATCCTTGTCGCTAAAATCAGGATTGTGCCACCACATTTACGGCTTTTCTTTGTCAACATGAATACCTATTGTTTGCACCACCCATCCATACAATGTGAGCAAGCTTCTAAGGTTTATAATAAGCTGCTTTACTCTAACTAGTGTGCAGATTAATTGAGATCCTAATAACGTTGCACACACCTACTAATACTAATTCCATTTGCAGCCAACCAAAAATGGTACCATCCTAGGAGGCACACAAACAGGATATTTACCCCTGTAAAGTCTTCCATGTTATGACATACCATAATACCCTCTACCCATTTGCTTAGAAAGCATGTTACACCATCCTCAATGCTGTGTGTCTTGCATACTATGTGCAGCCATTTGAGGTACCATACTTTATACAGACTTCCGTTCAAAGGCTACCTATTGGCACGATTAAGGACATGCTCCCTTGCTACAGGAATGCTTTAATGCTATACTATGCTGTGTGTGCCCATAAAGAAACACGCATACTTTTCGTATGTACGTAAGTGTGATGTCATTTCAAGAGCGGAGGCTGTATATATATAGGGCCGCCATCATATGCCCACTAGGTCAATTGGATTACCTACAGTTGTATGTGTATGCAATACCAACAAACACTTATGGGGAGAGGGGGAGCGCTCGCAATTTACTACTTCTGGTTAAGGCATCCGAAACCACTAATTACTTGTAGAGCCTAATAATAATAGTAGTAATAGTATGGTGTGGTTTATTTCAGTTTTGAGAACACCAGCTACCTTGTGATTTGGTGTGTGAATGTACAAAGCTTATCCCATGCTCCTCTACCCACACGTCACATAGCTAACTGAGGTCGTGTACCCCAACACCCCTAAGGTCATTGTTACATGTAAGAATTTACAGAATACCGCCTTAAAGTGAAATTTGATAATGCCTTGAGTTCTTGAAAGAATCATTGGGTCATGATTTTCCTATGAATACTGCACTGAAACAATCAGTAGATGCATGATAAATGAAGAGATAACAATTTCCATGTTTATGTTTGCTAGTTCTTGGCTGTGCTTGCATTTATTTAAGATGACCTGCAAGATGAATATTATGGTACTGGATATGGTATACTATCTGATGTTTAGGGTCTAGCATGTGATCCATCAACAAACACAACCACAGCTATTACTCAGCACAATGCCTTTTGTGACCTAGCTTATCAAGCTAAAAACATGTGATGAGTTTTTTCTTTGTCTCCTTTCTATTACTATTTTTAGCCTCTTTACTAGTGTCCCTCAGAATTCCCTAATAATTATTACCATCTACAATAGGGTGACTCCCTTGAGGGATACAGTTGACTATATCGGCATTTTTTCATTCATTAAAGATGTGTATGTCAATTAGCGTAATTTGTCCTAACAATAGCATTGTATACTTTCAGTGTGGCCTCTCCCTATAATATTATATCTGAAGATTATAATTTTCATGCACCGTATTGCAGGTGGTCATCAATGGATTCTATGCCAGAGAGGGAAAGACCTGTCTCAGGGCCGACTCAAATCTCTACTCAGGTAAACGAGGGAGAGAGAGAGAGGGGGGGGGGGAGGGAAGGGAGAGAGAGAGTGAGGGAGGGAGGGGGGGAGACGAGGAGTGTGGGAGGGAGGGGGGAGGGGGAGGCTAATAATGAAATCTCCAAATTTTGTATTCATCCACTTGCTTACACTACATAGTTTGGTGGTGTTTAAAGAATGGAATGGTTGTTCCGTGCATGCAGCCTGGCACTCCCTCACATCCATGAAGTGTTTGTATGAATATATGGGAATTTAAGCGCTTTATGGTAGTGTTGTACCTCAAGAGTATGGACTGAAGCCCTGTGCATCACGGTGCAATTGGTGTTAGGAAACCTCCACCATCCATAACTACCATTAATTATTTGTGTGGGAAAGTGTGGCATAAACCTGACCCAATGTGTCAGCGTTCGTATCTCTTATTCCCTTTATATGTGCTATGGCTGATTAGGCTATGTATAAACACGCAGTCAGTTTTAGTATTATTATTATTATACAATGAGTCTAGTAAGATGGGCGACTACCTAGTTTGTCAACATTGATAATTAGGGAGTGTGGCATGATCCCAGGTAGCATGTCCATAGCTGTAACTAGTCGACCTGGCGAACTGACACTCAGAAGCTGTAGAACTGTGAGAGTGAGTACTATCCATCAAGTTACGATTCACTCTTCAACTTACATTACACATGCACGTGTAATAATAATTATGGGATATAATATGTATTTGTGTAATAGCACACTTTAGTGAGCAGTTACAAAGTAGAACAGGTGTTGAAATTACGTTGCCATGACACTCGTATTGATGGTCAACCTGACCTGTAAATAATAGTATGCTCATCCTCTGGGGGAAGCATGGTAGCTATGCAGGGGGTGCTTATACACTAGTTCAGAATAGTTCAAGTGCGTCGTTATGAGAGAGGAAAAGAGAGGGAGAGAGAGAGAGAAGGAAGGGAGAAAAAGAAAGACCCAGCATCAGGTGATACTTGCTCACTAATCCCCTCGCTGGGCTTATCTCAAGTCACGAGGTACACAAACATTATATACTTGGAAATGTCCTCATAACATACACAATACTGATCCATTCTTGATAGTCAATTTATATCTACCACTATAATACGATAGCCAAATACAGTGTGTACTACGGTGTATGTACTTATCCTTACATACACGGTATTACCAGCTACGTCAAGGCTGCACCATTATAGAATTCCCTGGTGGCCGTATATATGCCACTCTCAGAGGTCGACTGTGTTTGCCCCAATCAGCATCCACTTTGGTATTTGGCATGCGTTTGGAAGGCAAGCTTTACATTATATTTTACCAACAAACCTTTGCAGCAATTCATTAACTGGAATTTGATTAGAGAGTGTGATAATAATTCGGCCAGAGATATCAACAATTCCAATTTGGCTGCCAGATTTCATCACTTGATAATGAGATGCATCGCCTAATTTGTCAGCATATGCTGCTGATTTGCCACTTATTCAATAATATGGCTACAGATTTGACTTATTGCTCAACTAAGTCTTCACGTGTTTGTGGGTCAATTGCTGGTCCTTTGCCGTGCGGCAAATAAAAGAGTGAGAACATTCCTAGTGCTACATGATTGCGAGGTGATTGCAGTGCTGAGCATGTGTACCTGTGAGTTGTTTGCATGCTAGCGCCAGGATGGTATCGGCACACGTACCCCCACCTGTCGATCTCAAATCGACCAATCAAATCGATGATCACCTTAAAAATAATGCAACCGTTACAGGAAGCTGATTAGCCTTCTCTTCACGCACAATTAAACTCACCACCAGCTACCGACTTTTTATATTGCACCTCTCCTGTACTAGATATTAAATTTGCTGTGGACCATTTATTCTGGTATCACTAACCATATCACATCACCTTGTTAGTCAGATATGAGGCAATACCTGGCCAGTATATAAATTTTGAGCAACAACTAGTGATGTAATTCCTTGTGTGGGCATGCACATGCACACTATATATACATGTGCAGCTAGATGGCTTGCGGCTATGATCTGATACGTGTAGCTAGGTCGACAGTGGGGGCAGACTGGGAAGCGAATCAAAGCCCATTAATGGAGCCTCTCAACTGTATCAACTCTCCCTTAGGCCCCACTATGTGATGGAGTATAGTAATTAGGACTAGGGAGGGGAGTGTCTGGCAGCTAGATATGCCAGTAATGTGCACTGATTCCCTATATTCAATAGAAAGGATAATCCTGTTACGAAATATCCCATGGAATTGTCTCTCTATGATTATATCCTATCCACTCTCTATAGTGGAGTGGTGCCTCGGGGACTTATATGGTTTTTGGCGAGAGGTATAATATGCCAATAATTTGCCATCCACTATGATTTGTTGACTTAATCGGGTGGTAATTTCGTAAAGACTCGCCACATGGGAGTGACTCTGAATCCAATTAGATCAATGTTTTGACCAAAACACTAAAGTAACGAGATTTTTGCATTTCATTGTTTCATTTGTGTGTGGCTGGTCGACAATTAATTGCATACTTTTCATGATAATGAATAAACAAGCGAATGTGAATATTAAAGAACTTCCTCACTGCAGCAATTTCTATGGCTATCAAATTTCCATGCCCTATGCAGGTGTACATCAGATAATAATAATATTATTTGGCCACCAATAGTCTCCAGGTGTAGATTCATGTGGATCTACCTCTGATAATAATATGTATTGGCTGAGTCAGGCTGTAGTGACCTTGCTGTATATTAAATTTCCCAGGGGGTCCACCTGGGTAATAGTACTATGCTCACACAAAACCATCTTGCCTCATAAGGAGTTTCTTAGCTCTGAGCAGTGCAGGTGCATGCATGGGCAGGGACATTGTATTCAACATCCTTCTTCTGCTCAAATTTTAGTCCCTGACATGAATTCAATTATGGTCTGCTTATTGTGTTTTATTTCAACTACATGTCATCCACTCTGCTTACTGTTATTAACGTTTCAATTCCATGTATTATTAGTAGTGGGTGAGTATACTGTACAGAGTTACATGGAATAGATTACATGGAGCAGGTGGCCTGCTGTGGACTACTTACTATACATTACATATTATGTCATGCCTGTGCACACGCACTGTCTTCAAAATATGGCTTTGGATGGGATATATCACTGCATGATGCATTCACAGGTGCATGGTATTCTATAACAACAATGCAATGGTCCGTGTGTGCATGCGTATGTATACACATACAGTGCTCTGCTACCTGATGATGTTCCGATTAGAAGAGCTGGGAATGGGTCACTTTAAGAGGCTCGTCAGCTCTCAGCACACCGGAAAAATGCACAAGGTACATGCAGACGTACATACACATAAACATCCCCTACAGGCCACTCCTAACATTTCTAGTTAGTAATTAGACATTCAAACAGCTAATAAGAGAACAATACTGATGAATGTGGTACAGTTGGTTGTCAAGAATTTTTTTCTCTCTTTTGTAGTTCATAAGCTTCGTCTTTGATGAGGGCAACCTTAAAGGTTGGATCCATGATGAGGTAAAGAAAAGGATGATGCTGATTGATTTGTAGCCAATTGTTACCACTGACACATGTTTATATTTGAGTTCTATTGCCGGCCATTGGCGGCTATGAAGGCTTGTTTATATTACTTATATTTGTGTTTTATTGCCTGCAGTGGTGTCGAGTGTACGATGCAACTTTTGTGGATACAACTATTATGTCTTCTATGCTGAGGTAATAAATATCTATGTACAGCTTAGTGTCATACATCATAATAATATAATTGTTTACCTTCCAAAAATTTTAAGTTTGTGTATCACTGGGTATTATCGTGCAAGTTTGCATAATAATATCATGTGTGTGGTGTGTGGCTGGGGAGCATCATACCTACACATACCCTCTACATGGTCCATTTCACAACCTTGTGGGGTGACCAAGTTATCTGCTGCTGTGTTCATGCTTGACTTCATGTGGCAGGTTGCTGTGGTTAGAGTTCCTATTCTTAAGCCCTAGCCATACACTGGTACCCTATGTACAAAAGTATAAGTATAATAAAATTATGTGGGTAGGTATAGGTGCGTGTGGGTACTTATCCCAGCGACTCCACCATCAAGAGCTATGCGAGTACAAAGTGTGTGTATCCCCTATTGGTTGTTAGGGTGGTTGCTTGCAGCGTACACAGGGAGCAAGGATACAAGTGGGAGTGTACAACTTCATAAGGTTTACTCATCATCCATGCCTGTACCCTACATACATGTACATGTAACCCACTGGGATACTATAATAAGGTTAAGAGGCCAAGGAGTGCACTATGCCTCCTATTACCATAGCTAGGGAGACCATACAACAGTAATGCATGGATCACACTTCAAGGTTGTGGAGTGATTATTGTGTGTTTGGCCATTTGGTTTCCATGGAATGGTGAGGTTTGCCACAAACTATGCCATCCCAGCTACATGTGTTACTACTATGTGTGGCTTATTGCGACGATCTTTATAATACTACATTTAATTCTGTTGCTATGTGTGGCTAATTATAACTGGCTAAAACTAAGCTTGTGCACAGATTTGACTCGGAAATGAGGGAGTACATTCAGGAGCTCTCAGACAAAGTAGAAAATAAGAATCAGAGCAAACGAGAAGTCAAACCTGTCACAGGTAGGAGATGAAATTTATTTACCTACAATATCATATATTATGTACATGTACGTACCTCGAATTAATTATTGCAGAAACTAAGCCATTTAACATTACAAGACCAAGGCCACGGGATGTTCCCACTCCAGAAAAGGCATGTGACTTAATGTTCTTGTGGTAGCAGAGATTATCAGCATTTGTTTGGTATGCTGTTCGTTGATGTCCATTATGTGTCACTCTTTCACTGTTTCAGATTCCAACTTTGGCAGTCTACAGAGCCGTAAGTGGTAACTCTTGTCGGCTCCAAGTAGTTTGTTTTATGATTGAGTTCAAAGCATTTTGTGGTCTTTTGCTGCTTGTACTCTGCTACTTGATAAGCCTATCGTTTGGCTTGGGTTAAAAGACCTCCACTGCACTGCCCTATGACAGTGTTGTACATGTAGTATGGGAGTGGGTGTCTTGGCTTGGAGTCTGCTGTATGTGTGGCAGCTCCAAGCAAAAGCAGGGACATGTTGCTTTGTCTTAATTGACACCAAAGTAATTGCAAGGGTGGTACTCTTTTGTTGCTGACCTAATTGCAGTAGTAAAAGCAGTAGTATTCCACTTATTATGGTTACGTTTTGTTGGGCGACACCATTCCTCATCGACCACTTTGTAGGGCAGCGTTGCCCAGGGTGAGGTATTCAAGAGGTGATTATGCATCTCTGCTTTTGCTGATTTCATTTCTGTGTGAACGCTGCAACTGTCGTTATGGTGCACTTTGTTCCAGAAATTTTTACCCTCTGTACACATGTATATCTGTAAATTCCTAAGGTACCAAAATCTACGTACTCCAAGCCAGCTGAGAAGGAGCGTCTTGCACAAGCATTTGAGTCGAACAGAAAAAGGGCAGAGGTAATAATCCTTGACATTTTGATTAGCTGCAACAATGTAGCTTAAATGACCATTTGCAGGGGACTCTATTGGAGGCCAATAGACTGCAATTTTCGTGTGCTACTGCCGAAAAATCTGATAAGACAAAAGTAAATTTACCTTATAACATTATGCCATTGCCCTAGCCTTATTAAATTCCCTTCCCCTTCCTCCTTGTTGTAGGCAAAGATGGAACAAATCGTAGCCGACAGGGAAGCGAGGTACACACTATTTTTAACATGTTATTTTTAGGAATTGTATTGTTCTTTTCATGCATTCATTCATTAGGTTGCAGTACAGCCCAGTCAAGCCAACTCCGGTTCCTGTATCCAGTGTAAGCTGTAACATGAATATCATTGTATGCTGGAGGAGTATAGCCCAGTGGGCCATTGTGACCAGAAATGTTGATTTGATTACCCTATGAAAGAGTTCATTCCCTACACCTGTTCACACTACAATACGCCTTTGACCATGTGCAGAAAGGGACAAAGCCCGTAAAGCTGAATGCAGCTGCAATCCTGAGGGAGGGTGCTCGAGTGCAAAAACAGGAGGAGGAAGAAGATAAAAGGTTTCTATTCCTTTTTCATTATCCTTTAATCTTCTAGTGATAGTAACTTTTTACTGCTCCATAAGGCTTGCTAGCCTTGAGGCTGGGCAGCGTGATGCCTCGGATTACATCAAGTGGCAGGAGGAGATGAGACAGAGGGCTGCAGCTGAGAAGCTGGCAGATATTGAGAGAAAACATCTGGTATGCATGCTAAATCTAGGCTTGCATTCATTATAGTATTGCTGATTATACATCGTGTCATAATGATCCATAATATTATCTGAATGGCTGTGTATAAGTGACTGATTCGTATTTCACTGTTATACCTCTCCTGTGTGGCCTTATATTATGCTCCCTAATTTTCTGCACTTCAATATTCTTTTCACTTCAGGAAGGGCAATTGAGCTATGAAGAAGCTATCATAGCGAAACAGAACCATGTCCATGAGACACATGGTCGCGTGCAGCAGCTCAAGGAGGAATCGGAAGCACTGATGAGGCAGTACTTTGTTCAACGCAAGGAGGAGCAGCAGGAGATGAGAAGGCTGGTGGAAGCCACAATGGCTGCACACCAGTCCACAAAGGAAGCTAAGAGAAAACTGCAAATCATGAAACAGAAAATAGGTAAAGGGTCATCTGAGATACTGGTATTAGAATAATAATGGACCTTGCAAAATCATAATTTTGTGATTGTGATCCACAGTTCAGCAGGTGTCTAGGGAGAGCCAAGAGCTTATGAAAAGAGCACTAGAAGAGGTGTGTAGTCAGATCATGTGAATGCAAAAGTCTAATCATAATGTATTCTGATTCCACAGGCAGAAGTAGAAATGCGACGAAAAGTGGAGCTGATTCAACAGATCAGAGCGATGGAGAGTGTCCCTGTCATCCGAACAAAATTTGTGGACCTCACTGAGACTGCTAGTCAGGGATTATTGTCAGAAATGTCAATAGCTGAGGTACAAATTCAATACTCATAACTCATATACAATGTGGGAATTTATACCAATAGCTTCGGGAGAGGCTGTCTTTAATGAAAATCGCTGAAGCGGAGGAAGAAGAGATGAAGAGAAAAGATATCCAAACAGCCAAGCAGGTGGGCCAGTTCTTGAGTCCAAGGTGATATGTAGCTGCCATTAATGTGCATAATAGGCTAAGGAACAGCGACTAACAGAGACATTGGATAATATTACCAAGTACAAGAAAGATCAGACTAGACAAGCATCCATAAAGTCAGTGATGATACTACGTATATCATGAGAAGCAATAACTATGACATTATATCTTTCTATTCTCTACAGGCAAGAGCAGGACAAGATGACATTCCAAAAGCATCATGCTGAACTCAAAGAAAAGAAACTTGCAACCTTACAAGAAAAACTAGAAATCAAGAGAAGAGGTAAGACCATACTAAGTCGTCATAAGTAGCTCTCATAATCCATGGTAAGACTGATGATTAAGGATAGGAATCTGGTACAATTTTAATAGAGCGTGAGAGGCTACAGCAAAGTGTTCCCAGTGTGTCAGCAACAGGCCATCGAAGTTTCTCGTCTGGTGTAAAAAGAACCACCGAGAAGCACTCAGTGGGTCGGTCAGTATCTGCTGGCGGTGTACAGTCATCTGCAATTACAGCGTTGCTCAGGTATGGGCATTGCTATGCATGTTAGAGTGATTCAATTCTTACTATGATCTTGTTTCGTTGCAGAACTGCAAATAAAACAAGTGTGACATAAAGCTTATTTATGGGCATTGTCTATCTATTTTTACTCCAGCTCAACATTAATGGTAAAGGTCGTCAACCGGCATTTTATGCGCATGCGTAAGGGATGCGCTGCGCTGAGTCTCGTGTACGCGTACGCATGCTCGTTCAAGCGGTCTAGTCTGCATGCGAACTAATGCGCGCGCGGGGGCTTCTCCGAAATTCTCCATTGCGCTTAGCAGCTAGGTAGTAACCCAAACCCTAACAATCCGTTGATATCTTCCATGGCATGATAAACATTCCTTTTCTTGCATATGTTTTTATGATATTAACTTTCTAAGGTTATCAGATGAAGGGCTGAGAGCCATAGTGGGCTAACCCACAAATGTTGAATTAGCCCCCCGAATCTTGAAAATATGTTTAAATGTGTTTCATGAGCTGCAGAAAATTCACATTTCTGAAAATTTCAGCAATTTGGTAGAGTGCAATGTATGGTTTTTAGTCCATTTTTGGGCTTTTTAGACAATTCCCCACATTTAATTTGGGGTTAGCCCACTATGGCTCTCGGCCCTTCAGATATTGTAGCTATGTCTTCCATGATAAGCAAGAGCAACATTTTCAGTTTGGATATTTATATATAATTATCAATCGTTGATATTCCGTATGGATTTGATGACATTCTCTGAGTAGTAGCGAAAGATGTAAAACCATGTTGGCATCACAGAACCCATAAATCTGGAGCTGATTTGTGTGTCCTGGCACCTATTAGTACCTTGAGATCAAGCTGAGGGAGCTGATTGGCCACACCTTTATCAGCATTAGAATATCCTGATTCTTGGTCAAGGCATAAATATTATCATCCTGATATATACTGTGTATTCTTACACAGTATGATATTAATATTATTAATGCCATAGGTTTCTATCATGTTGACACTGAAACTGATAGTGCAGTAGAGATGCCATCCATTTTCATTTGAGGTTCCTGAATCTGACTCAAAAGGTTTTCACTTTAATATTGAAGCCTTCTATTGTCATGTTAGACAATCTATATACCAGTACATTATCATCTAACATTCACACATTTCTACAACTACCTGTTGCTATCACTCCTAAAAACAATCATTCTGCAATTGTTCAGTCCTTGCAGCTACAAAAGGAAGTCACTAAAAATAGAAAAATATAAAGTTTGATAATAACTACAATAATAATTATTCCAAGGGTAAAAAAAAAATGAAATTTCCTTCAGGAAAGTTCCTTTTCCTTCTGCTTCTCAGCTGCATACATTTTCTTGATCCCCTTATACAGATTACCAACGATCTGGTTTTCAGATATCATGAATCGAGCAGACGGTGAGATATCGACAGTTCCATCAGCACCAAGAGCCGTGTGCTCACCACCTAGTCCACGAACGCTCAAGCCAAACTCACGAGCAATCTTTTTGGCCTCGGCATCGGAAGGAGAACCAGTCTTAGCACCAGTCAAAAATGGAAGCTTAATGTGAACGGAGGCTCGCATTCCAGTGCCAATGTTGGTGGGACAAGACGTAACGACACCGTATTTGTCAGATTTGGCCACTCCACCTGGAATGTATTTCTCGATCAAGTCCACGATTGTTTTCAGTGGTGTGAAAACTTCATCGAGCAAGAACCCCTTCTTCATGGACATGATTCTCAAGTGATCCTCCTCACCAACCCACACGATGATCTTGCGATCGCTCGAAACATAGACGCCACGTCCAGCCGGCCAATCACGGCTGATACCAGCAGTGTACAAGAAGGAATCGTCCACCATGCTCTTGAACATAATGTGGGCATCGACCAATTCCTGATAGGTTTTCTCATTCAAAAATTCGACCTTATCAGTGTCAGCGGTCCACTCAGATTTATCCGACAATGAATAGTATTTGCCTCCGTAGTTGCTATCAGTGAATAGACATGAGAAAACCTTGGTATACATGGTCTTTTCCATGCCCAGTCGCTGTTTCCTATTCATCGAGGCTGGCAGCGCAAAGCTCTGTAAATTCCTAGCCGTACGCACACGCATTGAGAGAGGCTCAGTGATGCCAAGCTTGCGGATATCCAAGCCAGTGGTGGGGATTTCGTCGTCCTTCAAATTGGATAAATCCCAATCGTTCACCTGGCGAACTCCATCATCTCCTAGGTTCTCGACTTTGTGATACTTTCCCAAGACACAATTGAAGAATGGGCGGAAATCGTCATAATCCAAAGGCTGATTGGCATAACAGCCCACCTGAGAATCAGGATTTGCAATACCAGAGGCCAACACCTGGAGCAAACGAACCTTGAGGTCATGGCTCAGGGAGTTGTAATACTCCCGAGAGAAGCAGGTGGCACCGATGTTGCCCGGAAACTCATTCTTAATCTGTTCCAGTCGTGAAACCTTGGCCTCCATTGCATCCTCGGCACTTGTCGACAAATTGATATTGATGGAAGCACGCAAGCTTGTGCTCGGAGGAGATGAAGCCTCCTTATCAGAGACACCACCTGGAACATACTTCTCAATCAAATCCACGACCTTCTTAAGAGGAGAGACGACTTCTTCCAGCAGCAATCCCAGCTGTGTTGACATGATTCTTACTTGATCCTTCTCACCAACCCAAACGATAATCCTGCGGTCGGACGATACGTAAATCCCGCGTCCAGTCGGGCCCGTGTACGCAAGGTCGGAATCTTCGGCCATAGTCTTTGATATAGACTCCACCAGCTTCTGGTAGGCTGCCTTGTCCAAGAACTCGACATTGTCGTGTTTCTCGGTCCATTTGGACTTTTCGGTCAATGTATGATACTTTCCACCGTATTTGCTGTCCGCGAACAGCTGCGAAAAGACATTAACGTAGAGCGTGATCTCCATGATGTTCATCAACAAAGCAAGATAGGGCAGCTTCCTACTTCTGGGAGAATGTAGATACCATTTAAGGGTACATTCCTGATTCAACCACAATGTAGTAAGTGCAACATAAAATTGTATGCAGAGCCCGTGCATATGTTGTGCGTCGCTATGTAATCTGACCCTCCTCTGCGGGAAGGCCTTCAAGTGCATGCGCGGTTGTATGTTTGCATTGTGGTCGCTTACTCAAGAAGACACTGTGTGGGTATATATATAGCTGCTGGCTGTCAATCAGCGACAAAAAGTGTTCAACAGTATGAATAGTGCGATCATGTCATGCATCATTGACAATGCAACCAGCCAAGTTTGATGCTAGTCAAACAAACACCGTTGCTCGACAGCATCAGCTCACTGTAGCTGATAGCACACCTTGTGTATGAGATATAATATAGTTGCCACATGCATGAATGTCATGACAATAGTGGGAAATTTTTAGGGAAAAAACTAGTACTTGTAATAAGAATGTCAGAAAGATGTATACTCAAATCAGAAATACATTTCCTTAACAAATTTGTGTGTCAAAGTATATTATAGATCTCTTGTGTAGGTGTGTTAGGATATCAATAGAAATCCTATCCTCTACTTGTGTAGCTATAGCAGATGGATTCTGTACACAGTGCATACACATCCCACACCCTGTAGTAGTTACTGCATTAGAGCCATTGCGCATGCGCAAATTGTATATTTGAATGGTAATGGTCGACAAAATAGCAATAATAATAATGTCAAAATTTAGATATAGAATAGATCTGGTCTTGAAATCAAAATAGTTGCACTTTCTACAGCCCCTTATTATAAAACAGCGTCTTTCTAGATGTCTTTTCTCGAAACTCTGGCTCCAATTGGTCAACTCCTATCTGCATCAAGAACAATATTATTAATTTTACTGATGTACCCATATTCATACATCAACTCAAATGAGATACTAATAATATTATTTTATCACACTCACCTCAGTGGTCTGGGGGAACATAGCGATGGATACAGGCAATGCTACTCCAAAGCAGAGAGTGCAGATAGATGCTTGGATGGGAAGGTGAAGCCTAGGCCAGCGACGGAGAAACTCCTTCCTACAAAATTAATTGGAACAGACTTTAATATCACCATAGTACTCACTTTATACATGCTGTTGGTTGGATCTTTAATCAAAATTGGGAGCAATAATACTTGAATTGATGGCTCATGGACTCACTTTTCCAGCCACGTCATGACTATTGGTGGTATAACCAGTATCGGAGCTGGTAATAAGAATCTAGTGATTGCAGTCTCCATCACAGCCTATAGTGGGAGCAAAACTGGTAAAGGTCGAAATATCACATATTCAGAGAAATTGATACAAGGTCGTCAACTTTACATGCACAACATCAAATCGATACAGGGTCGTCAATTATACGTACACAACATCAAAATTGATACAGGGTCGTCGATTTTACAGAATCAAGCACTGCACATTACCCTCTTTGCAGCTATGACTGATGTTCCAATCACATTTCCCTTGTCGTCCACCACCTCTATACCCTCCCTCAGCTCGTGGTGTCGCATCAGCACAGAATTGAGGGTACTTGCAGTAGCTGCATGCAATAATCAATGAAATTAAATTTTGCAACACCATAATAATATTATCGTGTAGGTAGGGCCTCCGTAGCCTTGCTCCTGAGCCCATGTTTTCAACCAGACATTCTCCATCCTTCGTGTGTAATGTTGAAATATATGGGATGGCCTGGGAACAACGCTAAGGCCTCATATCATACTCAAAGTTATTGTGATCATATGGCATATCCATTAAAAGCACTGACCGACTGCTGGGTATGGTATGAAGCGCTGCACTAGCATCTTCTTGGCTGGTGAGAACTTGTCTGCTCTTTGCAACAAAGCATTGAGACCCACCTATGAAGTAGAACAAGTATACTCCTTAGGATATACATGTATATAATCAGTGTTATTCTTGGTCTCTTACTGCTATGCCAACAGCTGAAGTGACTGCTCCTGCATATCCCTGGACAAACCTGCTTATTGGGGTAGGCTGTGTTGTATGTGTTAGTGTGTGTGTGAGAGAGAGTATAGATAATAATAATCTACTATTAATAAACTGAGTGGCAATCAACACAAACAGGAAATTGAAAAGAAAATCACACAGTGCCTCTTCTTAGAAAAATGGTCTCAGTCCATCCTAACCCACCGAATTCCAAGTACATTATACAGAAGACGATAAGATGACTTCAAAACATTCACACATTTCCTTGTTTCCTATACATGTGCCGTTCTATACTAATAACAAACTGTGTAGGAAATTAATCTTCTGGCTCAATGAAATTCACGAGAACTGGACTGCAGGCCCAGGAGGAAACGGTGGGCAGAGTGATTGCTACTGTACTACCTAGTACACACTGTTATTGTTGCCAGGCGATAACGTTAATAGATTACATCATGTCTGGTCAATTAAACACAATCATGGCACAATAATTGTCAATAGTGCAAACTAGTTAGTAAATTCCCCCCTAGTTGTGGACTTTGTCATTCCTTCCAGCTAATCCGGCACACACAGTGACATGTAGCACACACAACAGTCAACATCCTTAGCTCAGTAGTAATGATTTGTAATTAAGTGTGAAGTACAATACAAGTACTAAGGCAACATGGAAATATGCTTCCGGGTCATAGGTCAAGTAATGACTAACATTTTAGGCTTTCTCCATTCCTAATTGGTATTACCCAAGCTTCTTCCCTGATCCCCCTTCCACCTTTCTTCATTGTCCTTCAGTTACACCCTTACGTGATACGTGCATAATGCTATCCACGAAGTGGAAGTTGGCACACAAAGGATCATAAGAATCAAAGGTAATATGTATGGAAGTGGCCAGTTGACCGGCTTACCTTGCTGGCATTCCTGTTGGCATAGTTGACACAGGCATTGTGACTCTGGTTCAGCCACTGCAGCATTGCGTGTGTGTGAAAGGGGAAAGAGGGGAAAGTGGCACTTTTAACGCATTTGGCTTCAATGTACAGTGTATTGATGCAACACAAACCATGCAGAACGACTCTATTGGGAGTTTCATGATAAATAATCAAATTTTGAATTGACCAATGAGACGATTGCCGACAAAGTATACAGATTACATCACTTTCATTGAATCAGCTAGATGTTGTGGCGTCATGCACCACCAGCCACCATCGTACGAGTTGTGTGAGTGTGTGTGTGTGTGCATGAGCACCCACCCAGCTATGCCATGCACGAGGTAATTTCAGTTTAAGTCACTGTTTCATGGATTTCAAAATTTCAGAACATAACCAAGTCTTAAAAGGATATGACATAGCTGCAGTGTGTATAGTTGCCATGGTATATATCCATCCCAAGGACATCAAAGGCAACACTCAATAACACTAAATTAATGACCTGGCCAAGAGTAGGTTCTCTGTTCAGCAACCACAATTATTGGGTAATTGGGTTTTGTACTATTTTTAGGTACCAGTCATGGTAGCCTGGCCACATACTGCACCAGAGCAGATCCTACTTCTAATGACATCATGGCTGTTTGTACTATTTTTACATATCCAGACCCTGTGCATAGCAACTTTAAATAGATTTGTGCAAGGCACTCAACCACAGAGCTATTGTAGTGTGTTGCTATTTGCTGAGTTTTACTCAACAAAACATGAATTATACATATTATAGTAATGAAATAAAAACGGGGCCTCTGACCACAAAAGCTTTTACGTCAACAAAACAATAAATGGCATAAAACAATAACAAAATTAATAAAAGCATCATAATATCATACAAGAGTTGTACAATAATAATAATAATATCCCAACATTCCACATACAGTCAACATCAGGTATACTCACGTATAATATAATATGACACAGCATGCAATTTCCCCCACCACCTCCTGAAAATTGGATTTCGTATAGTACACAATGTACATCTATTCATTACAACAATAATATTTATTATTATTATCCCAAAACATGTTTCAATCTTTCAATCCTCCTACATGCCCTAGCTTGTAGCAGCCTCCCCCTCCCTCCTCCCCACCCCACACACCCCACTATACCCACCAGGCTACGAGGCACAGAGTCTGTCTCTCTCATTTCCCCTTAGCATAATTGTTTACTTCCTTGTTACCCCATTCTCCCTCCCTCCTACACTGTATAGCTATACTAATTCTTGTTTACATTCCTGTTCCCTGTTATTCCCTTTACTCCTTCCATTCAGGTCAATAACTAATCTTTCATTTCCCCTACTATAGCAGTGATGTTTGCTTCCTTGCCTCTCCCTTCTCCCTCCCTCTCCTTCCATTCAAGATCAGTATACTTAACAATTTCCCTTCCCTCCCTCCCTCCCTTCCCTTGCTCAAGTCCATATCTAATCTTTCACTTCCTTTCCTCTCTCTCCATACAAGTCCATCTGCTATTACAATATCCCATCTATTCACAAAAATACACTAACTTTGTTCTAAAATATGGTAATCTACACCTCCTTCCACCTCCTCCCCCTCCCTTTCATTATTGCTCATCAAAGATCTGAGCATACCAGGAGTTTCTAATTGAAGTTAAACCTGGCCATATACAACATACAGCAATGCTAGTACATACTATTAGGCTATCCCATGGGAATTAACGCTTAGCTGATATTTATTTTGCTAAGCAAAGCAAGACAGAACTAGGTTCCATGAAATCTATCATCTATGGACACAACACTGTTGCTTCAACTCCCTTTGCTATGTCTCAACACATTCCATTGACATTGCGTTTGATGATGATAATAATTATTATTATATTGTTGGCATGGACATGCATTCATACTCTCTGAGAAAGTTATTGCTCCATGGAAAACTTTCACTGAGGCATGATGTATATAGGGTGGGGTAAGAGGGCTAGAGGGAAGGATAATGAGATAGACAAATATGGTGGGGGATTTGCATCATGATGATTTGAATGGGTGTACCAGGATTATGTCAAAACTGGTACCATAAGTGGCAAAATTATTACCTGCATGGCATGATCTTGCAGGTAATTAAGTAGCAGCTGTGGGCTAATCTTGACTCACCAGGCAGTGAAATATGCCACATGACGTAACACCGGGTTATTAATGGCCACTAATTACAGGCTGGTATATCACATAAATGTTAGTTATTATTATATCTAGGATCACTAGGTAATGAAGTATGCCATGATATCACCCCAAATATTATTACTAATAATTTTATGTGTTGATTCTTCACATAATTATAATTAGTTAGCTATTAGGAGTATAGCCTTACTCATCAGGTAATGATAATGATATCAGACAAATTATTAATGGTCGTTAATTAATGGAAATGCCAAGTGTGCAAGCTTCCATTAAGTGAGTTAGTATAGGGATTACCCGTTCATCCGTCCATTACGTCAAAATGATATAGCAATTACTGAATAATGTTATACTGTGGAATGGATTGGCTCCATAGCAATTACTGAACAATGTTATACTGTGGAATGGATTAGTTCATAGCAATTACTAGATACAACAGAGGATGTATATACTAGTACCATGGGAAATCGAGGTGATCTAAACATAATACTATAGCTATCTAATTACCAGTAATCTATTATGAAATTCATACCTGCCAGAATATCATCTGAGCAAAGGACTGGTTGGGTAGCAGCAAACCTGTCACCTGCAAAGAGTGAGTGTGCATTAGCATGCATTGTGTTGTGTTAGTGTGCATTAGCATGCATTGTGTTGTGTTAGTGTGTGAGAGAGAGACATCTAGAGTGTAATAATATTATTACTATCGTAATGAAGTTAGTAAGGGGACAGCACAGGAACAGCTACTTGAAAGGCTTATATATAGCAAAGCTCTATATTTGGCTCAAATTTGCCCCTGGTTCTCATCAATGACGAATACATACATCAAAAACTGTCCGTGTTTAGGCCAGCGCACGTAAATTAAATCAGGTATTGCATCAATAATCCCCAAAGATCGTGATCAGGGCCTGGCCAGAGGTATATAATATTATAATTATAATCCCCTCAGGCAGCGCAGCGAGAAACTATTTCATCACCAATTACCTACTTATTGTACGTTATGTTTTGACAGTGACTATAAGATGATCAAGGGAAGGGGCCTCCCCCCTGGCCCTGACGTACTTGGGAGCTGCTTACTCACTGAATACCACCGCACTTGATGCACGTTTCATGTTTTGACTCCCATGCTTTGAGCTTGGCATGGCGTCAGTCAACGAGCGATCATGTCGTCACGATCATCAGAGGGGATTCCCCCTGGCTTGCACTTTGGAATTGTTTAACCACCAATAACAATAATATGATCGGTAATCTCGTTGAACCCTTAATGCATCAACATCAAAGTAAAACATTCCCCCCATCCTTATAACCACTTCCCTTCTGACGAAAAGTGCACGGTATACACACACACACGTACAAAGCTAGATATACATATATTATACATGTACATGCACACTCAAGATTTGGGGTCAACTGCAGAGGGGAAAAGACAGACAATGTTCAAAACACTCACTGCCCTAGCAGCACGTAGTGCAGATGCAGTTGGGAGGGGACTATTATTAATAACCATGAATAATCACTGGGCTGTTTACATCCTGTGTGTGCCCAAGCGAGTACTATAATATAATCACAGCTACAGCTGATCTGCGCTATTGCATGACAAACTAGATTAAACTTCCCCTCCTTCCTTCCTGTGGACTTGATTGATAATTGATCATCAAATCCATACACACTACAGCAGGCCTCCCCACAGCACAGAAGATAAACACTACTGTCATACTTGTTTACTGTACCATGCATGTGCCCGAGCGTGTGTACATGTGCTTGTATAGACAGACTAGCATAAGCTAAGTAAACAATAATGACATTACCCTACAAATGACTGATTATTAATTACGTACGATAACCTATAATTCAATTTCAGACTCTTTACAATAAATATCATTGTAACTGCAGTAGCTAGCCTCATACATAGTATATTTATAATAATCTCCAGTGGCTCCAACGTTATAATAATTAATTTTATTTGCATCAAGTAATACTGTGATAGATGCTTCACTATAACTATAATATACTATTAGAGCACTTACAGTGATTGATCCAAAAGGTACAAATCCTAAAAGAAGGGGAGAAAAATATAAAAGCAAATGAAGTGCACCGCATCACAAAGCTTAGTTTACACCTTCTCCCTTTCCCACTCCTTCCATTTACTCAACACACTACAGCTACATACATACATACATACATACATACATACATACACGTATTACCTACCTGACATTCGAAAAGGCATAAAGACCTTCTTTCCAGTGTCAGGGTGGATGATTGCCTAATACACGTATACGGATGACGAAATCAACGGATGTGTGTGTGTGTGGTGTGTGTGATGTGATGACATATGCATAATAATCATTAGGTCCTCCCACCATGCCCCGCCCATGGATAATAATAATATTATATTATTACGATGATATAAGAAATAGGCAATCCTAAATGAAGCAAACGCTTGCAAGATTTAATTATTATTAGTAGTGCAACTTAAGTGAGCTCACTTATTCTAAAAACTACAAAATTATGCCAGCTCAGCAGAAAACCACTCCCTCACTTGGCTATCAGCCAAAATTTGCTGATTCAACCAAACAAAGGGGATTGGGCAATAAATAGCTCCAGTTCTTCCATATATGGTCAAAAGGAGCAGAGCAGCTGCATAATTAACTAATTAGAGTAGATAATTTATTATAGGAGGATCTAATTTCACAACATCCTGATATCATGCAGTCTAACTATTGGCCAATCCCCCAGCTTAAACTAATTGTATTCCTACAGGTTAATTAACCATTGTAACATGGAAGTATGTAAATCTGTTATGAAATATGTTTAATAGTACAAATGAGTTACCTGTTTGATCTTCTGTGCTTCCCATAGCTGCAAGTTGAGCAATAGAAAAAATAATATAATATACAACAAAAAAGCATTGGAATTTCACTGTGATTATTTCAACAGATTGCAAGATTGGGTCACGGTAGCAGAGCATAGCATAATCATTAGGAAATATAAGCATGATATTGTGTGCAACGTATTTGTGGAGGTGGAACTGTGGAGCAACAATCAACTAGGTGGGTGGGAGAGTTGTTGCATAAAATCTACATCACCAACCACCATCCCTATCATCCCTACCAATTGCAATTGCATGGGACGTGACCCCAATGAACTGCAGGATTGCTCCACTCAACTTCCACAGCCATTGCTCAGCAATAACGTTTATTACTACTATCGTCTCCCAAAACGAAGTCAATTTTTAAAATTAATGGTAGCCCTCTAAAATGTATATCATCAAGACAGGTAAGTATACTATTATAATATTATTATTTGTGCACACAATCCAGTCACTGGATACAACAAAGATGGAAGCAAAAATCGTACTACAAGCTATAGAACTATAGGTTCTTACAGCGAGGGTAGGGTAGCTAGGGTAGTTGTGGAGGAGTGGAGAGGGGGCAGGGGAGGGGGGAGGGACAGAGTTGATATTATAGAGGGGGCAGGCTAGGGGGGAGATCAAAGAAAATGGAGAGAGAGAGAGATGGAAAAGTGAATGGGAGGGGGAGGGAGAGAGAGACAAGCAAGAGCTGTGGGACCACAGCCGGATAAATAACAGAATCTGATATGACCGAGAGTTTACATAGTAGACACAACAACAACAAAAATTGTTAGCAGAAACAAAAGCCAAAACTAGCAAGGAGGGCTCTCCCTGTAGTCATAGATGAGAGGGAAGGTAGTGGCGTCAGTCAGCCAGCCAGGGAGGAGGCTGAGAAGATAATAACTTCCAAAGGGAAACCAGTTACTATTTCTGTATCAAAATACACATTACCAAACCTCCTCAGAGTGAATGAGGGCTGGACCTGAACTATATATTTACTAGCCATGGCCGCCAGAGGCTGCCTGCCTGTCTGGCTGGCTGGCTATGTGTGTATACATGTGTGTAGGTTTGTGTATAATAATAATATTATTATAATAGTAATTCTTATTATTGTGTGTATGACATTGTATGTATGGGATATATATATATATCATATGTGTGTGTGTACAGGGCTGGTTACAAGAGCTACCATGTGTGCATACAGTAGTGGGAAGTGGAGACATGGAGCTTTGGTAAGTACTACTTCAGTTTTATCATTAGCTAAGTAGGTAGGTAGCAAAACAGAGATCCAGAGGAGCCAGCCATCCTGATAGATAGACAGACAGACAGAGAGACTGAGAGGGACACTGCCTCCACAGTATTAAACATTTAATCAAGAGAAAATCACAATAAAGTTACTAGTAATTATTGGGAGGATGAAGCTATAGGTATGTAGGTACTAGTGTTGTGGTCCTGCTGGCTAGTGTAGGGCTGCTAATCTAACAAACCACTAGTCCCTGCTCACTCTTAGCCACAGCAAACAAGGAAATTAAGTCATAAAATTTTTTTATCACCAACTCTTGGGGATTAACTGACTGTGCTCCATGATCTATGTATGACTCCGTGAGGCCCCCAGAAGTGAGAACACCTTCTTACAATTGGCTCTGCAACTGACAACACAACAGCAACACATCTCTTCCCATTTTTCCGCCTCACTGTAATGAGGTAGGCAGAACCTACAGTGACACGTCCTGGAGGAATTAAATGCCTGGATATTTCCCTCCGCCCTCAGGGAAAACCTTTAGGATGTTGTACTTCACGTTTACATAGCCCCAAACTTGGGAGTGAGTAAGAGAGTGGGCGAGAGAGTGAGTGAACATAAAGAGGAAAGGGGAGCCACCTAGTCTGAGGGGAAACATACAAGAACTGGCATGGCAACGTAACCCCAAGGGGGGCGGCGGTTGGTTGGAGTGCAAACTGAAGCTCTTACCATAAACCACTGAGGCGTGGGGTGATAGTATACACCACCACCACCACTATGTCTACTGTGTGGAAAAACATACACCTCGTGGTGGTGTGCCGGGACAAAAATGAAATGCAAAGTAATGAAAACAATGAGCCGTTTCAGAGAAACAAACTGCAGTTGAGGAATTTTTCTTCCGCTTTCTGACATCCTCTTCAAAATCCGGGCCAGCCACCCGTGGTCTTAGAAGATGCACCTTTTTCACTTTCTTCCCTTAGGCTAGCTCTTTCTCTTCCCCGTCTATGCACTAATGCACTTTTCCCTTCTTTCCCTCTTTCCCCCTCTGGTCCAAGGATCTTTCCCACTGTCTCTCTCTCTCTCCCCTCCCCCTTCCCTACACTACGTATACTGTAGCTTCTCGATCCCTGCTCCCTCCTCAACCACAAATTAATGATAACTACAAAACCATAAATTAAAACATAACAACAAAGATTTTCAAATTGGTGGTTGTTGTTTTTCTTTACATTTACATGAGGCAAGCATTTCGGAACTTCATTTCGTAGCTGGCATATACATGTACACACATGACCACAGCTCGTCATGATGTAATATCATGCGTATAATGCTAGTGTACTTGTGATATGCACCAACCACATAATAATAATATTATTATTATATGTGCCCATGAAACATCAACAACGACGAAACGTGCTAGCTAGGCAAAGCCCGGGCCCCCCAAAAGTTGAATTCTAAGAGATCCGTCTGTTAGCTGGAAGTTAGGAAATGCATGGAACAGCAGCTTTGGCTTCCAATAGTTCGATCACATAGTACTGAGGCACATGCACTTAAAATTCACCCCCGTTCTTGTATTGTTAACATGTGGCACCATACACATAATATTATAATATATACTGTAAGTGTCCATGCATGCAAATGAGTTCCTGGAGAGAGGTGAGTTAGCTAGAAGGAATCACATACTGTAGCACTCGATTTACTTTCATTGACGTACAATTCCAGGCAGGCCCGTGTACGTGTACGTGCACAGATTAAAAAGCAGAAGCTGCCATGGCAGGCCCCAGCTGAATTCTAAGGAGCTGGTTAGTGGGAATGAATCTCACGGACGTCACGGCTACTGTGGTGTTTCCTTGCCTCCACTGTTTTCCAGGGAAATATCATAACTTCCTCAGAGTGAGCTGAACACCATTGCCCAGGGGACAAATTGGTCGTTAGGCTACACAATAACACACACTCACTCACGTTTTAGGCCTCGAGGAAGTCAGTGAGCCTTTTTACAGTGATGTAATGCTTAATTGAAACAAAGCCCGTACCTTATTACACATGCAAATGGGGGGAGAGTACACATACAAACAGGGTGACCATTACAGCACGATAGTTTCCTACCAGGAAGACAATGGGTCAGAGCAGAGGAGCTTCATTCGTGTGTAAGAAGTGTGTGTATCCCTGAACAAACATTTCCCCATGAGCAGCTGCACGATGCAGCCCTACTGCAGAAAGACAATACATACAGCTTCCCACTTTTGTGAGTACTCATGCAAGTATACACCATAACTACATATTATGATAGTACTACGTAGGTACCTAAATAGCCCCCCCCCCTCCCCACGTAGTTTTCGTGACGTATATACATGGATCTGCAGTTATGTTAAATCTGTGATGCATAGGTACTAGTATAGGTACCCCCAAACCATGTGATGGACCTTAGTTTACTTAACTGACAGGAAAAGAAGAGCGACCTTAATTGCCTTTTATTTCCCTGAACTTAAAAAGGTAAAAGGAGAATCCAAAGTTAAGTGAGTGTAGCTCGTCTCGAGATTTCCCTAGCTAAGGGTTACATGCAAAAGAAAGGGGGGAAAGGACAGGCAAGGTCTTATTACAAATTCAAGCGTAGCTGGGGGCAATTAATCTTTCCCTCCGCACCAAAAGGTTATTAAATAGATAGGGGGGAATATATCAAGATCAAGTAACTGACCGACACTGAACCAAATCTCGCCTTATTTAGCAGCCTCAAGTTGGAACAAGAGGAGTTACATGTGCTAGTTGCACGATTTCCTTGGAAGAACAGAAATAGGGAGAGAGAGAGGGAGTGAGTCAATCTAGATTATAATATATATTATTATTATTATCAGATGCTATTTTTAGCCCACCCTTGTCAAAAAAGGCCAGGTGTTACCATGGTCACAGGTAGCGCATAGGTAGCTATGAGCACATGCAATAATGTTGCTACCTTCACTGAAACAATAATAATAATATTGTGGGCGGTGAATACTACAATTTGCAGCAGCAATGCTTCTTCACACTTCCCCCCAATTATTTGCATACCAATCCAGACCTTCCACGTATCCAGCCTATTTCCCTTTTCCCCCTACAGTTGGCTAGCTCCCCATTCATATACACGACAACAATGTATATAATATTATGCATACCTTTCAAGCACTATATGAAGTACTATTACCTAATTAGCAGTATGCTTGGTCCATAGTTACACTAACACAATCATCCAGCTATTCCTACTTACACAACAGCCCCCCCCCCCCCCCCCCCCATTGTCACTAAAGTACACAAGCACTATACTATACTTCCTCCGAGCTGACAATGTAACTATATACCATCAATCGTCATTGCTGTGATGTAAACCACAGGATGCTGGTCACACCATGGCAGGCTCATCACCGCAAAAGAATGCAGTCTTGGTGTCCGTGGAATGTCAAAAATTGTAAACAATATCTTGGATGGATGGAGTGTCTCATTGTAATAATTATCATAATGTTACAGGTAATTTAAAACCAAAAGACGAAACCATCTATTATCACATTCTGTATTTCCCCTTTCCCCTTGCACACACTCTCTCTCTCTCTCTCTCTCTCTCTCTCTCTCTCTCTCTCTCTCTCTCTCTCTCTCTCTCTCTCTCTCTTTGGCTGCATGGTAAATTAAATTTTAATGAGTTGTTTATCGAGCGTTGCATGCACCAGGCAGCTGTCTTTCCAAGAAATTCAGGAGGAAATAAACAAAGTGGATATAATTATCCCTTCGTTGTGACATAAGCACTCTCTCTCTCCCTTTCAACTTGTTAACTTGACCCCATAACTTTAAAAACATCACACGTCCATGGCTTCCGGATAGAGCAAGCCATTTTGAATACAATGAAGCACTTTCCCCTTTTCCGTTCTCTCACTCTTCTCTCTCACTCACTCTGTTTCCCCTCCACAGGTACAGGTATACAGATTACATCACTGACAAAAGATCAAGACTTAATGATGTCACTATTAATAATGCCTTCGTGACTACTACTGTATATAATATGTGCATCACAATAACAGTTGTGTTGAAAGTACAGGAGATTGGACAAGCTATATACCTCACAACTACAACTCCAACTCCACTACAAACATGGAGTACAACAATAAATAAATCATCCACTACACGATTATGACTAGTATTATAGTACAGTGCCAGTACAGAATTATTCTAAACATCAGGTCAGATCCGATACACTACAATAGTAGTAGTTGGGCAAGTCCTGTAACATTTAACTTCAATAATAATTACAACTTAACTATAGCCTGGAGGAAAGATGACATCATAAGAAATGACATCACCGCTTTATGACGGTCAATCAATCGATGCAGCACTAGTACTGTGCACGGTAGTGGTACTACCGGGTACAGGTATGTTACAGTATAAGCAGCTTGCGGCGGTGCGTTGGTGTGAGAAGTATAAAACAGAATCCATAGGCATTCGGAATATTGTGCCACTCACCCACCTGCCAGTGGGCATCGGAAGCCCTGCTACGGTCGACCGTACAGTACTGTATACACTGAATTAATTACAGGAATCCGCTTGCTTGGCGCTAATAGAACTGGGGAAATGAGAGAAAATTATATGTTTCCTGATGGTTCCTATAGCCCTAGGCCTCATATATAGTGCTCA
Organism: Cliona cf. orientalis; assembly: GCA_963930775.1. Classification (NCBI taxonomy): domain Eukaryota; kingdom Metazoa; phylum Porifera; class Demospongiae; order Clionaida; family Clionaidae; genus Cliona; species Cliona cf. orientalis. The sequence goes on along the minus strand of OZ005700.1, from coordinate 8,337,603 downwards.
TCGCGGGATCACCCACCTGCCAGTGGGCATCAGAAGCCTCGCTATGGTCGACTGTACACACACGGAATTAGCTACAGAAATCCGCTCGGTTTTCAATGGAACTCAGGCGGGAAATGAGAGAAAATTCCACCATGAGTTATCTTTCCTGATGGTCCCAGTATTGTGCCACTCACCCTCCACCCACCCACCCACCTGCCAGTCAGTGCTGTGGTTGACTGCACTGGAATAGCAGGAGGAGGGGGAGGGGGCGTGATTAGGGGGGTTGCTGAATTTTCAGCACTAAAGACAAAAGAAAATACTGATTTCTCTCTGCTACAGTCCAGTAAGAGCAACCACAAGTCATTTTGTAGAGTTCTCACACTATGAGTCAGAGATTGCATGGAATACCAGTGTAATAATATTATTATAAGGACGTGCAAATTAAAAAAGTCAGCGCATCCATCCACCTAGCTAGCTGGTATCAAGGCAACATCTACAGCTTTATGTATGTCTGATAGTGACATATAATATTTATTTTAGTTCCAGATCCGGTCCTGGTATGTATCACACTATGAGCATTTCAATTTCTTGGGCTTCCTACATACATACGTACGTACATACATAGCACAAGCAGGAACTGTATGGCATTTCTTCACCATTATTAAAATTTTAGTTCTGAAATGGTCCGGGTGAAAGTCTACCATCTGCAAATTTGGAAATGAATGGTTGGAAATAAAATAAAATAAGTGCACTTCCTAGTATTCTTGGTAGCTGGAGGTGGTTTCACATTGTTGCAGCTCATTGAAAAGATATGCAGGCAATTAGCTTTTTGAGCTGCAATAATGCTACTTTCATACCAACAGTGAAAATACACACACAGAGATTCATCAACTAAGTTTCCTCAGCAGTGTAATAGTTGCCAATCACAGGCGGTATGCTTGTTCCAGTGTCCATCATTCATAGGCTGGGGAGCTACATGTTGTTGATCCAATCAGAACCACTCGTTGCATGCTTTCCTCTAACTGTAGCTTACAAAATTCTGAACTGATTTTATCACAAAACCAGTAACAATTGCCAACACCAATACCATGGCAGCACTTATAATACTAACTATAAATTAGTTCCGGGTCTATTCAATTTGATACTGTTCTCTCTCTCTCTCAGTGAACAAACAACTCTTGCAATCCTCTGATCTCACCCACTTATCGTTTTGAATTTCATACTCTACGAAATTGCAATACCACTCGGCCTAACTACGGCCTAACTACGCACTTCAACTCAATCAAAATCATCGACTACCTTAGTTAGTTAGTTAGTAGTAGTAATTAATTAACTAGCACATTACAAGGATGCCTGGAGTAATCCTGGAAGTGCAACTGAGATTAGTAATCGCCATAAACTATATAGCCCATAGCAGGATTTCCAATACAGAGTGTCATATATATAAATGGTAGGTGTCATGGTTCCAGTCTACTGGAACACAATGGTTCACAGTTATCAGTAACTATCGCACTAAGCAAACTGCAAATATCAAAATGCATGGTTACCAATGAACCGGATCACCAATATTAAATTTTGACAAACACAATGAAATCATACTTATCTACCGCCCAGTGAGCTAAATTGGTACACATACCAATCATGTTCGCTGCCTAAGACCACAATGTAGTCATAGCCGGAGGAAGGATATTTAGTTTGGGGGGGGGGGGGGGGGGCTAATGATCTGTTATCAATTTTTTCCAGCAATAATATTATAGTGACCAGAAAGCTACTATATATTATGGGTCCAAATATTGGGAGGGCTTGAGCCCCAAAGCCCTATGGGTTCCTCCTCGCCTATGATATTAGTTCTAGTCATCCGTTCAGCTAGCTCTACTCTCAAGAACCAGACTTCGCTTCCTTTAGTCTGCAGCACTGGGAACTGTATATGCACAGTATCACCATGCAGCACGCACACAGAGGGAGCAGTTTAGATCTTGAGGTGCAATACTGGCCAATTATTAAGTCATAAACTTAATAATGATGATGTCATCGTCATAGATCGGTGATCCGCAAGAGAAAAATGCAGTTATTGTGAGACTTCCTTGTTCGATTGTTACGCGCGGTGGTCTTCTACGGGATTCCTCCTCGCCGATCGACAGAGTTCCCCCAGCTCTCTCTCGAATTATCATGTCAGCTAGGATATGGCATCAATCAACAAAGCCACAAAGATATCACTAAGTCAACGTCATATAATACTACTGGTGTGCATACCTGGGTCTAGACGCGTGAAGGAATGCAGCACTTGTGAGGTTTGCGACACACTATTTCCTCACTCGACTGTTGGTCTTGCACTTGAATTTCTCACCTTCTTCCATATACCACCTCCACCCCTTGTGAAAGTGATTCTTCTGGTCATGTGATATGTGATAATATGTTGTTGCCATGGCAAATAAAGATATTCCCGGCAGAAGCCCCGCGAGCTATAGGTGACAAAGAAACGCGAGCCTTCTATCACTCGCCTTTGATGGCGATCGATCATTTGCATGTTGTTTGTTTCCAGGGTGATTCAGAATAGTTCAGCAAGAATTTTCAATGGCGGCCAGGCTAACACTACGTGGCCGCTATATAGGGCAGTGGTTTCATATTTCTATAGGTTTAATTAAGGGCATGGCAATTGTATGCACAACATAAGCATGTATGGGCAGGTGAGCTAGCTATTAATTTTGACGGTCAAGTTGCCAGGAGAAATTGGAAGAGAAGAGTAATATTGAAGTTTCCTAATTCCTCTACCCCCTTCCTCGGTACACAAATGGAGAAGATAGTAATTATTATCAAGGGCTTATAGAGTCTATAAGCCCTTGTGTTATTATGCAATAATCCTTTGAAGGAAAGAGACAGAACAACAGAGAGAGAGAGAGAGAGAGAGAGAGAGAGATGGAGAAGGGAATGAGAGAGAGAAAAGGAGAGTGAGGGCGGGGGGTGGTGAAGAGAGAGAGATTATGAGATTGTTTACCCTAGCTCCCCCACACCAGGCTTTAGTGGATGTGCTACAGTGTAGTGTTGTCAAAAGTGCAGACTGAAAGGGAAACGCGAGAGTGAGTACACAACACGGACTGTAAAAACACTTTCACTGAGCAGCTATTATAGCTAGCTAGTGAGCAGCAGCTGCATACATGTGTGGTACTACTGTACAGCCAACACCAGGCCGGCCGGCCAGGCCAGCTGGATGCAGTGAATACACAAACACTTCGTGTAGCTTTTTTTAGACATACGCTGTAGGATTAATCGTGATATCATTACCACATGCAGCTACACGTATATGCCCCAGGTGCTATAGGAGGAAACGGGTGCAATAATAATATTATAGCGATAATAATACTATGCATGATGATGGAGGCAAACATCCACTTTCATTAGATACTGCATGCCATGGTCAGCACCCAGGACTGTACTGGGAAGGGGGGAGCGATAAATTTTAGGGAGGGAGGGAGGGAGGGGGCTAGCAAGTCAATTTCCATTATACTCCCCCTACCCCACCCTTGCCCCCCTCCCCCTCAGTTACTAGTTCAACAATGTATAGTATAATATTATGAGACAACTACATGTAATTGCCATAATATAATAATACACCACTGTACAACATTATATCAGCCGTATGGTGTACCTAGATACTTTGCCAAAGAATGCACCGAAAATACTTGGCCACTTTCAGAGCTCAGCTATAACAACATTGATGTCATATGACATCATTACACTACACGAATGGTCCATGGAACAACCTAACTATACAGCCCAGTGAGTAATGCTAAAAATGTCATTGTCATTACATGCAATAAGGGAGATGGCCGGCAGGCTATCTGGGGCGCGGCGGGCGGCGCCCGTACGAGTACATGCATGTACATGCACATGCACATGAGCATGACTAGCAAAGCTTGAGAGAATCTGTAGGATGTGTTAAACCATCAAAAATACTGATGGGGTATCAGAAGGTAACCACAATGCATCCTATTATTTTCATAGGGGTTCTATTTTTAGTAACATTACCTAGTCCATATTCATGTCATGCATGCATACCACCTACCCCAATGAATATAATTGAAATTGCACCAGCAACTGTACAACAGGAATCTGCCACCTAAACTAGAATAGTGCAGACAGAACATGACACTGCTGATGACCATAACAATAATTATTGGCAGCACCAAACTCTTTCTAGTTTTCTAAATTTAGAAAATTAAACAATACTATTATCTATTTTGATGTACTAGTAACTATTATTATAGTGTCACAATCATTATTGTATACACGTGATATATTTTGCATAACACAAACGAACACTATTGAAAGCACCTCGAAAAACACGTGCTTGCTAGTGCAACTTTACTATACATCACAGTACGGGAATAGAACGGCTGTACTAGCTATTATTGCCTTATTGTGTTTATCTTGTGTACGATCTTAAACTAAAAACTTACACAATCACCGTTTAATAACTCACGGTCCAAGTTTAGAAAAACATCAACCGCATGTTTACGCATTCCTATCACCCTGAAGGCCACGCAATGATAGTATACATCCCTTGCACTGGCTAGGGCAGGGATCAGAGAACAAAAATTAATAGAGAAGTAAGTTAGCAGGCTAGTGTAATGATGCCTTGTGTGTGTGTGTGTGAGGGAGAGAGAGAGAAGGTGTGTGTGTGTGTGTGTGGGAGGAGGGCTCTGGAGTGAGAGAGAGAGAGAGTGAGAGAGAGAAGGTGTGTGTGTGGGGAGGGGGGTGCTCTGGGGATCGAGGGAGTGCATGAGTGGGGTACATGGACAGTGTATTGTGAAATGACCATGCATAATTATCATGCTCAGCAGTTGGTGGTAAGAAATAGCTTTGCCAGCCAACACACACACACACACACACACACACACAGATAGACAGACAGACGGACCCATGCACAGCTAGACTAGCTCACTTCTCTAGGGAATCTGCTGACATTCCATTCCATCCCTAACTACCCCAGCATGCTAGCAATCTGACCTAGCTATCATTACATAATCATCCATATACATGTAGCTAGCTGCCTGACATGTACATGTAGGTTCACTTTGAAGCTTCCACAATCACTTCAATCATTTGCAGACAGCAAACAAGTTCCATTGTCAGCCAACTACCTGCTACCTGAACACTACAACCACTACAAATGTTTATACAGTTATCAGCATCTGGGACATCATGACATATGTGATTCTATTTTTAGCCTTGTCCTTGGCTTTAGAGCTCTACACAATGTTTGAAATTGAAAACGGTGCTTCAGGAGCCCAATATCTGCAGTATGTACCCAACAGTATAATATCTGTCTGTGAACCACAATATAACCAAGCTTGCACACACACACACAGAGTAATATTATGAAAAAGGAAAGAGTTTAATAATAATAATGTGGACTATGCTACTGAGAAATCCCACAGCCAGGCGTGCCTGCCTGCTAGGGCATACATAGCACACACGCAGCAACCATAAACCAGGCTATTGTTTACGGGGCAAAATCATTTAGTCCCCGAATAACTATTATGATCATCAGAAAGACAATAGCCAACTTCCCTTTCCCCCAGTTTCTCCCATCGAGTTTGCCAACAAGATACTCCTTGAAACACTTTGAACCTGGTCACATAATCTGTTTGTACGTTTACCTGATCTGATGGCTAGGCATACCTGACAGGTGCACGTCACCCAGTCACATGACCCGGCTCATACTACGCTGGAATGTGCACGTACACGTATACATACATGCACTACATACATGCATGTACTGGCTAAGTAGCCACATAACTATATATTATTAATTATATCATATTACATATATACATGAGAATCACATAACAGTAGAAGGGATATACTTTTCATTTATTTATGTTTGTGTGCTTGTGTGTGTGTGTGTGTGTGTGTGTGTGTGTGTGGGCGTCCAGCTAGGCTAGCTAGACTATTACATGCAACGCACTGATGTGATTGGGTCATTTCTCGGAGCTACACGAAAGGTACTACGGATGCCCTACAAGTAGTTCTGCACCATCACACTATCACACTTCACACTATCATACTATTACACTTCACACTTACACGAATGAGCACACACTCACATACAGACAGACATACGACACGACAGTGATTGATCGCCAACATGGTAACAACATCCTACAAATATGCACTATCACTCCATGTAACATATTACGTATATACATACATTTGAAAATGATCATGCCAGATACTTATAACAGAACTATATACAGCTATCACATAATTAACACTTAACACTGGTAGTGATAATATTTACATCGGCTGAATGACACTACACGCTACACGGCGCGGTGCGTGCATGATATATTATATGTTTTCTCTAGCCGGCTATATACATAGCTGACTGACCATGACGAAGCAGCAGGAGGACAGTCAATAATATGGTCGTATGTGATGTTTGCACGTAGTGTTTCTGTGTGTTTGTGTGTGAGAGCAACTGTCAAAGGACAAGCAGACTACACAGCTGAGTGCTCACTAAACTAACGCTCTGCTGTTCCAGAGTTTCTCAATTCTGCACACCACAAGAATGTTCAAGAAATCAATTCTGTAAATTATGCAACCACTAAAAATTCTAGAACCTTGTGTTCTTCTTACTAGTAGTTATAAAGCAATAAATAGTATTGCACTGTGGCAACTAGGCCGGATTGCCACAAAGAGTGGTTTTAGTTACCCAGCTTAGCTGAATTAGTAAATAGGCATGTCATGTGGGCCTCATGAGCTACTGGCCTCATGGACAGCTCATGCATGCATGATCAGTTGGGGGGATCATAAGTGGATCTTCAACAACAAAAAAAAATCAATTGTTATTGATGAGGAAGGGGAGGAGGAAATGGAAGTGGAAGTGGGGTGAGGAAGGAGGGGGGGAGGAGACATCCAGGAAGTGAGAGGGGAAAGGCCAAATAAGAGAGGGGGGAGCTTATCAGAGACACGCATGCAGGGAAGTATAGATTGACTGTGTGTCTGTGTATGTGTATGTGTGTGTGTGGGGGGAGGGGGAGGGGAGGGGGAGGATAGGATATACCGGTGCATACATAGAAGAATGCAACAGTTGATATCTTTGAATTTGCTTGCATATCACATCCAATAAACACCAGCTTTCAAAAATGCAAACATATCAGACATACTTCACCATTACATCATGCATGTAACTACCAAAGATCACATAAGAGCTAGTGCAAACTGATACTCAGTGGCTCCACCTTCACAGAACAAGACCTTGAAATCAGATTAGACATTACATCACCGTTTCCCATACATCACAATACTGAAGAATTTCACATTACATCATAGGTAATGCAGTGATTTCATGAGCTTGTTATGATCTCACCTACACACAACATTGACACCCAGCGTAGGCATTGACATTGTACATATTATATAAGACTAAATAAGGCGTGGACCAGTATTCATAACCACTAATAAATCCAATTGTGTGGTTCTATGGTAACACTAACCATTACACACGGGTACATAAACAATTGATCATTTGAGACGGGAACAAAAATAGTGCCGTACATGCAAAAACACAAACACACAGACTAGACACGCACACAACAACCACTATCAGTACACATAGCATTCCGATTATTTTTTCCACAAACAACACGCGTGCGTCAGCTCGGCTGGTGCTGTGTACCGCCAAATTACGTAAACAAGACTTAGTGACATTTCTCATATGCATTATTGCTTGATTTAATGATTTGGAACTACAATTACTACTGTAGCTGCCACGCAAGCATGAACGAAAAGAGGTATGTGGATCTATAGGCATGCTTCAGTTGTGAACACAATACACAGCAGCAAAGACTAATATGGACGGTCCTGCAATAATGACGCTTTTTGTCGGTTTTGGTGGGGGGGGGGGAGGGAGGGAGGGATAAATGCATGCATGTACGTATGTCGCTAAAACGTCAGTATACGTAGGCAATAGTACGCAAGAAGCGTGACGTAATTGTTTTCACAACATGACTTCATCTGAACCATGAACTCTGTTGTCCTGAACTCATGTAGACCATGTTGAATACAAGTTTGGGGTATTTGCATGCATGGCCATTGTTAAAATACTTTGATCTCAACGATAATATTACATATTAAGTTTATGTACATCCCTTCGAGCTTTTTGAATCTTCAGCATGTAGTGTACAAATAACAAGCATGTAGTTGTTATCATTTTCAGGACCTTTGTCACAGAGGAGAGTGGGTTATTGAAAACAAGGCCAGCAGGTTGTAGGAATATCCTTTCACGAGAGGAAGTGAACGCCAGGGGACTCGATAAACAATATGAAAGTTCGAAAAGGTCATATTCCCAAGATGTTTGATGCTTGCATTCCTACACGGAGGCTTGCTCAGGGGGAAGGGGAGGGGAGAAGGGACGGCCGGGGAAAAACTTTGACGTAAAAGGCACGCACATAATCATGTGGAATTAGCATAGCCCCTGTCCCCGGGCCCATTCCCAGGTTTCAATGCTGCACGCTACTCTTTTGTGTGCAGCATTGAAAAGCTGGGAGGAGGGTCTGGAGAGGGGAAGACGCTAGATGAGCACAGACCTTGACGTAAGATCATGATGGCTAGAGGTGGGATGGTAAAGAAGGGAAAGAGAGAGAGAGAGAGAGAGAGAGAGAGACAGAACCTACCTGTTTGTTGGTAATTCCTGGGCTCAGTCGACCCTCCTTAAAATCCTCCAACAATTTGATCGATTCTTGAAGTTTTGCCTGGGTGCATGTGCGCATGCAAGCGAGCAAGAGTGATATGCATGTAGTGTGTATACATGTACATAGGCTGAATTCCACCTAGTAAGGTTGCAAATTGAAGGTATTACAATCAAGGGAGCAGTGTCATGTTTAGTAATTAGTACAGGAGACAGAATACTACCCCATCCCCCTCCCCCCACCCACAATCATTGCATACAACTAAGAAATTTACCTCGGACGTAAAGAGCGTTCTTGGATCCACCACATCAAGAAAGTGTCTCAGCCGTCCCGAAAATGTCAGCTACAAATTATATAAAACTAATGTAATGATTACATCATCTCTAGGCCCTGTGCATGCTTCTTTTTGCTAGACCACTCCAGATTGTGCATGATCAGCTTAAATTCTCACATTTCTCGTTCAAAGATAAATGTAATATTAGTCACATGCAAAATATTTAGGTAGATGCAACACCTCTGAGAAATCTTTGTATTTTTAATTTTCCATATCCTAGATTGGGTCATCGTCGAGCATAATAATATTAAAGGTATTATGTCACGATAACTTTATAAGGACTATGTTTGGTAAACTAGTACCACGCCACGGCATGACACAACTGCACCCACTAGATTGGAATCCCATACGAGGTTCTCAGTCAACTGGGGTAAAATTTCAATCTAGTATAATATTATCATGCCTTATGACACTAATTTACTAAATATAAGGACCTCTGTGGGAATTTAAAAAAATATTGCCCCAATTCACCAAAATTAATAATAAAAAGTACAAAGTGCATGTAGGCTTGTTCAATTTGTGTACTGTGCTGTGATTACGGGCTCCCTATTCTATAGACAATGCAGCCTGAAATATGAACATGGATGGTTAAAGGGACCCACAGATAAGGAGAAAAGGTACTGAAAAGAAATCCATAGGGAATATATAAATTTTTCATAATTTTTTTTCTAGATTTTGTACCTATGCTGGTACCTGATTGAATCTTGGCCGGCCCAAAACGAAAGGCGGATAGGCATCTTTCCCCGCCATTGGCACTACGATCCGCCTGTCTGATCAAGAATTTTCGAGCCACGCACAGCTGTGAGCTCTCAGATGAGTATATTATACGTCCTGGTGTAAACTTCCTCGTGTGTTGGGTTAACCATCGGTGGGCGGGGCTAGTGGTTGCGCGCGTCACGCAACTGATTACTGCATGCGCATAATATTATGCAGACTGCTGTGTCACTCATTTGCTGAGTAGTGATTGGCGTGCATGATCTTGCAATATAGAGGCGTAAACTGCGTCATCTTGAGCCTGCAATATCCAAGCAAGGTGATGGTACGCGTGCTGACATGCAAAACACCTATTGATTAGCACCCAAACATCAATGGCAAAGTTACTCCTCCTTGTGACTGTTATGTAAACTGTTTTAACAATATTAAACACCTTGTGCTGTAATGGTTCTCTGGTAATCACCTAAGGCCTACTATTCTGTTGTCACTTATTAACAGGAATGCATTGATTTATTGGCAATTGAAATTAATTTTTTAAGGCACACAGCATTAATCAATACCAGCATGATAATAAATAAATAATTGCTCAATTAGCTAGAGTTGTAGGAATTGGGTTCAAGTCCAAAGATTGTCCGCTAAAATTGATCCAGCTTTTGGCTACAACTCTGCAAGGACTGAGCTGCAGAGATTGTCTTAGGCGGGAGTTTGGTAGACCTGTAGTAGTCTTTGTCAGTGACCTGCTTGTTGAGAGGGACAAGTGATTCTTGCTCTGCTGCTGATTATTAACAGGGGTGGTGGGTAAACTGATACTGGTGAGGTTGAGTTTAGTCGGTCGGGATGTCATTGTCGAAGCTGAGTGGCTGTGAAGGATGCTGTCCGTACTGCAGTGAAATTCTAGAACAGACTGATTATACTTGACGGGAAACTTTGGTGGGGCCGCACAAATGTTCCTTCGCTTTGGTTTAGCAAGAGTGAAATTGAGTGATCCCGGAACACTAACTGATCTCTTTGAGCACACGGCTGCAGAACAGTCTGAAGACTGTTCGTGGGGGATGGAGACAGGAATCTGCTGCTGATATCCTGCTCCTCCACTAACTGACAGCAGTACTTCTTGTCTGGGTGATTTCAATGGTGTCGTACTACACTGGGACGTGTAGTCTATTGCATCTTCTTTGGGAAGAGGAGTGGGAAGGATGGAGTCCATGCATGTGGTGGCACTACAATCCATTTCCTCCTCCTCTTCCGTCTCCCCATCACTGCTGCTAGTTCCAGACTGCAGGCGTTTCTGGAACTCCAATAGTTGACCCATGAAGTGCAAGTTGGGAGAAATGCACGATCTCTTCTGCTTCACAAAGTCGTATGCTTGTGTTAGATCAGTCTGGTGGTGCTTCATGATATAAGCGATGCACACAGTTGCCGAGCGAGAGATGCCGGCGTGACAGTGCACAAAGACACGCCCTCCTTTTTCTTTGATGGAGTCTGTGTGGATAAAACATTTACAATTTGGAATGAGTTGTTAATTTGACTAGATAATGTGCTAATCTACTACTAGGTCATTAGTTATTTATTTAATCAACACTACACTGGTTCTATTTTTAGAACTAACACTGAGGTCATTGGTAATCAAGAAATTAACACATCTTTCAAGATTTCACTTACTTATGAAATCAAAAGCAGTCTCAAGCTTTGATAGAAGGTCAGCTTGGTGTGAATCTTCCACTGGAATGCACTTGTACTCGAACAGAGTTTCAAAATGGTTTGGACAGTTGTGGGAGACGTTGAGAATTGCAGTGATGCCCATCTTTCTTAGCTGAGTTAGATCTGCCGAGTCCTTAGCGCAGCCAAGTACTAGATGTGGGAGGACTTCTGCGGGAGGGCCGAACCTATTTCCATCATCTTCGCTCGGTGTGAGGAGTGGTCTTCGAGAAGTGGGTTTGTTCTTGTAATCGCAGAATCCAACTGGTAGGCTGGTACTGACTGAAATGCCGAGTGGAGGTTTTCTCTTGGACTGCTGTTGCCGACAAAGGCTTGGAAATTCTGCTGAGAAGGCATCATATCCGCCTGTAAATCATTCAAGAAAAATAATAATATTGCTGACATGGTATCTCAAGTGTATGACATCATGGTCCATTTAAAGTACATGTTAGGTACATGTTGGGCGTATGCACTGTGAATATTGATTGCATGACCTTGCTAGCCCAGCACAATGTGATTTATTAAGTCAGCTGATGGCTGATGTTGACTAATAAAGGAATGATCTAAGAGGTGAATTGGCACTACTGAGCAGATCACAGAGGCTATAGGCCTATATGGCAGGAAATCCCATATCTGACTCAATCCTACTCTAGTCTCTAGCAATCTCTACCACATGTACAGGCTTTATGCCATTTTGTATACAGATTATTATTTAGAAGTATCAGATATATATATATACTATAGTCATGCATGCAGTTACTATTAAGATCATTACCATTCAAAAAGTAGACGGATCCACTTCCACTGGCCGTGGCGAGCACTTCAGCATGCTTTGCCAGCTCCACTTTCACTCCATCCTCGTTGGAACACCAGTCATACACCACCAACTTTCTTGATTCCGTTGATCCACCATGTTCTTCCAAGTTCTTGATCTTCTCGGCTAGTTCCGTAGACGGGAGCAGTGACTCTAGGCTGACGACTCCTTTGAGTAACCTTCGTAGGAGGATGTTCGAGAAGTTGACGTTCTCTGCAGATTCGATGTGTCCGCTGCAGAACTGGGCGTTTGGTCGAACGTCGATCAGGAGGATGCCCGTAGAAGCGGTTGACGGTTGTTCTGGATGCAGGTCTCTTTCGAGATCTTTGACACTCACAGGCAATAGTCTGCTTTGATCAGTGTCCATGATCTTTATTTGTCTTAGTTTCAATGTGACTAATAGGTTTGCAACTTTCTGATTTCTCTTGTGAGGGAAATCTACCGACCGCAGCCAATTTTATAGCTAGCCACGGCCACGGCCACAGTACAGCGTAGCCACATAGTGTAATAGTCTAGTCTATTTTTAGAAATGGGCGTGGCCTGGCATACTAGTACTATAGAATAGTACGCATGCTCGATCAGATCCCCTTTGACCCCCACAATTTTATCAGCACTGTGCACACTCAAACATGAGCGAGGAGCTAGTGCATCAAGACGTGAAAGACTACTACGGCAAGAGAGTGCAGAACACTGGCGATCTGCTCACCAATGTCTGCACCATCGACACGGCTAGCTTCTCCGCACAGGCGAAGGAGGCCAAGAAACTGATCCACCCGGACGTGCTGGCAAAGTGAGCTCCACTCTGCAGTGATGGTGATGTATAGAATTAGAGCGAATAATGCCTTCAAGCCGTTTGCTTTAATATGTTTGCAAAATTTTATTCCAAAGAGGGCATAAGAATGACAATAAATTTAGCATTTTTGCCGCTTAATTGTTTGCTCGAAATCATGATAGGGTTTGTCAGTGGAATTTGCTGATTTTGCCACCACATTGATTGCAAGGTGGTCAAATTCCCACCTGTGCCCAGACGGATGAGGGGAGGTGGGGCTTTACTTTGATGGGTGCATTTATTAATTTTTTAGCGCAAACTAGATCTATTATGCCAAATATTGTTATAAAATTTAGAAACTATGGATGTGGTGCAGTGTACCCAGAAGCAGTCGATGGCTGCAGTGTTCTCGACCTGGGCTCCGGTGCTGGGATAGACTGCTTCGTTCTCAGCAAACTAGTCGGTCCCAGTGGGAAGGTTGTGGGCGTGGACATGACTAAGGAACAGGTAATACATACAGTAAAGTAGTAGCCTCGTCCCCATGGAAAAAATTTCTGTGTGTAACATTGAAAACATAGGAGTGGCTTGGGGACGAGGCTAGTAATGCAGTACTTCCCTATAATATAGTCACCATCCATCTTGCATCATTGCTTCATTATTACCTCTACTGAATGTTCAATAGCTTGAGATTGCACGGAAGTACATTGGCTACCATATGGAGAAGTTTGGTTATTCTAAGCCAAATGTGGAGTTCAGAGAAGGCTACATCGAGAACTTAAAACAGGCTGGACTCGAAGATGCAACATTTGATATCATAATGTGAGCTGCTGCTAAGATTTCAGTCCATTCCTTTCTTGGCCCTGGAAGCCAGAAAGCTAATGGTTTTTGTTACCATGCATATGGCAGCTCCAACTGTGTCGTAAATCTATCTCCAGACAAAACTGCCGTGCTGCAAGAAGCCTTTCGCGTTCTGAAGGCAAGCTGTCTACACATGGCCGGAAATTTTGTAATAATATTGAGTATGTGTGTATATGTGTGTGCATGCAGCCAGGGGGAGAGATGTATTTCAGTGACATTTACAGCAACCAAGCCATTCCTGAGGTACTGAGAAAGAACAAAGTTTTGTGGGGTGAGTCATGAAATCTATCACTTGCATGCAGCATTCCTACACAAGTCATGCACTACTAGTCTCCGTATACAGGTCATGCACTTCCTGTAATGGTCACTTGACCTTAAGTGGTGACATCATCGCTATTTATTACCATTACATCATTTCTCATGTGCCTTGCCTTATGTACACCTATTACTACACATGCCATATTTAGGAGAATGCATGTCAGGTGCCTTGCAGTGGCAGGAGTTGATGCAGATTGCAACTGGAATCGGCTTTGCTCCACCCGTACTGGTGAAATCAGTTGTATTTGAGTCAGATAATTCCCAAGTTACAGAATTCCTAGGTAGTAATCGCTATTGTCTATACTGTGTGGAAATATCTTTCAATTTGTTGTTAACTTCTAGCATCAGCTGGACCTGATATTGCATCACTCAAGTTCTGTTCTGCCACCTACCGACTGATCAAGCCAACAACACCACTTGAAACAGCTACCACACAAGACCCTACTGTTCAAGTCAAGTACAGAGGTATAATATATAATATATGAGTATCACATAATTTGTACACTGCAATGCTACGATAAACACATAGGTACCGCAGCAGTAGAACTCCCTGCATGTGGTCCCCTCCACATACCAACTAAATATAATGCATAAATTTTGTAGGAACCATCAAAGGCCACGAGAATGGCGTACACTTCTCCTTCAATGGAACTCTAAAAGTGAGAACATTCAAGGTGCTTACACACTAATCTTTACTTGATAAATTTTTTTTTCACAGAAAGATGTTCCTGTAGCGATGGCGGCATCCACAGCTGCTCTCCTTCAAAGTATCCCTCGGTTTGCAGCTCATTTCGAGACAGTTGAGGGGCGTGGCACAACAACAGATCAGTCGTCTCCGGAATATCCTCCACTTACAGAGTTTCTAAAAGTCGATCCGTTCGAAGTTGCCAGCAGAAGACAGCTGATTGGTGCAGCTTCGTGCTTCAGTGATGGTGGAAACAAGGGCTGCTGTGGTTCAATGAATACAACAAAGAGCTGTTGCTGATCATCCCCATAATTATTAATAATATTTATTACATTGTAGGAATTATTGCTGGTCCCATACTATAATTAATTTAGTCAAGCTACGTCATTTGTTTAGTGGATGTATTTAGCTGCTCACTTCGCTGGGGCAAACTGTTTTGTTTGTGTGCTATGGTTTACATTCACTTTGTCTAAATTGTCAACTGGGCCAGTGTTGATCTCTCCATTTGGCTTTGTGTTTTTTCTAAACGCTCTTTTGTTTCAGGTTTTGGGGTGACCTCCCTAACGGGATGCTTGCTTACATAACCGATCCATCAGCTGATTGGATCCGAACAATGATTAGCGTACGTGCCGTAGTGCTGAATATCATGTTACTGAATGATGTCATAACTATATTCACGCTACTATTATTAGATGCCACCCTCAAGAATGCGCTATGACTCTGTGGAGAACACTAGAAATTGCTATACTACTAATAATTATTATGGCTGTGTAATAGGAAGGAAAAATGAGTCAAGTTGGCTGGTATGAGCGAGTGGACTAATGTTTAGGAGAAATCTCATTCCCATGCCCCATACCAATGACATCGTGGAAATCTGGGGACAACTGCTTTTGTTCTATAATATTATTATACCAGTAACTTGATACGTGCTGATGTACTATTACAAGCTTTGTGGAAATATGTGTGCATACAGTCATACAATGTCATAGTACCATCACTGAGTCGTCACGGTTGACCTCCAAACATCGACTTGAGAGCATCCTTATACTTAGCGTTGTGCGCTTGCTGGCGTGACTCTAGCAGTTTAAGCTGCTCATCAACGGCTTTATTGGCAGGCTCAAGCTTCTTGGCTTTTGTCAAATCCTCTCTCGCACGGTCGTAGTCATTCATCATGACGAGAGCTTGCCCTCTCCGGTAGAGCGCCTTGACGTTGTCCGCCTCCATTTCTAACACTCTAGAGCAGTTCTTCACCACATGAGGATACTGTTGAAACTTGAGTTGACATGCTGCAAGATTTAGCATCAGGACTGACTGAAGTGAGAATATTTCCTTCTCGTACTCCTGAAGCTGTTGGACCTCCAGTTGGATGTCTGGATCGATAGGGATGAGGTACTTGAGACCCTTCGAGTAACAAATCGCAGCTCCTTTCGTTTTGTCCAATTTAAAGAGCTCTCCACCAGTCTCTTTATATCGCTTGGCGATCTCCAGCCTGTCTTGATCACTCAGCTCCCAGAGATCCCTGCCACGCTCAAATGACACCATGTGAATCATGTAGATCACTTTGCAGTCGTCGGGCAAGGTAGTGGCACCGAGGTGTTTCAAGAGTTGCTCACTCTCCTGAAGTAGGTTGCGGTCGGTAATTTCAAGCTGACACTTTTCTCCGTGCTTCATAGAACACACTGTGTCGTCAAGTAGTTGACTGAGCCCATCACAGGTATCACCTATACGGATAATTATAAAGGTGCAGATCCAGTAGATTGATTACTATGATATGAACTTCTTTATTAAATATGGTAAAGTTTAATACCTAAAGTGTGCTTGACTCCTTGCTGTTGTTCAAACACTGTTTCAGTCCCATCACTAGTAATCAGCCTACCCACTACGTTCAGGATGGCTGAGGATAGCTCGTTGGGCGTAAGAAGACCGCTTCCCTTCTCTAGGATCGTCTTGGAACTCATCGCCACGTACCCCAAACACGTATATACACCCTCACAAACAGGCAATTGACGACCTTTACCTTTACAACAGCTTGTCATTTATTCGACCCTTACCAATTAGTCTACAACAGCTTGTCATTTAGTCGACCTTTACCAATCAACAGCCTCGATACCAAGATGTCCCGATCTTTACTCTGTGGCGGTAGGCAGATATCTGCAGTGCTGCTAGATGTGACAGGTGTGCTGTATGAGAGTGGAGAGGGCGGTGGCACAGTGATCAAGGGATCCCCAGAAGCAGTGGAGAAGTAGGTATCAAAATAGTATAATTTTTTTTTAAATTTGGAATGATTTGCGGGGTCTAGGTTGCGTCAGGCGGGAGTGAAATTGAAGTTCTGTACCAACGAGACGCTGACAACCAGGAGAGTGCTGGTGGAGAAGCTGCAGAGACATGGCTTCTCCCTGAGAGAGGACGAGGTGCACTCACCTGCTCCGGCCTGCCTCCAGTTCCTCAAAGAGAGAAATCTGAGACCCTTCCTCGTTGGTATGACCTTACTAGTATAAGTCATATAATCTGGTCTGGGGACTATTTTTGAGGCTTGTAGACTACTGTCCTCATCCGAGTCTAGCCAGATCCACCTTCTGTATGATCATGCTTGAAATGATTATTATAGACACTACAGTTCAGGAATGTCCAATGCATATACATGACAATATACAGTGGGTACTGAGATAAAAAATTTTCAGAAGTTCTGGTTTCAGCAGTCCTTCTCGTGAGGTCAACTGTTTTGCAAGGACTATCTCCAAATGGGTGCATGATACACATGTGTCAAGTCCCACTGCATGCATGCGCTTCACTTCACCATGTAACTTCTTGTAATAATAATGTAAGTTATGTGACTGACTCTGCAGAGCACTAAAAAGCAATTCCAAGATCACAGTAGCCACAACAAAGCCACAGTGAGGTTTTGTTACAGGCACTGAGCAATAAAAAGCTGGGCCTGAGATTGAGAACAAAGGGTATAATGTATACAGGGTACCTCTAAGCTCTATACTATCATGAATGGCAGCTGGATCTTGCACCTGCAATAATTATTTGCACTGAACATGCAAGAATAATTATATAATGGATAGCAAGGTCTATATAACGCCTATTATGTTTGCTTGTGCAGTGCATCCAGATGCCCTGCCTGACTATGAAGGTGTGGACACCAGCAACCCCAATGCTGTGGTGATGGCAGATGCAGCAGATAGCTTCACCTACGACACTCTCAACCAGGCCTTCAGACTCCTCATCGGTCTGAAAGAAAAGGGCACCCTCATCTCTCTAGGCCAAGGGTGAGAGCACTGCAGCTACTGTTGCCTCACTCAACCTTTTATATGTAGCTAGCTATAAATTATAGTAATACTCCTGAGTTTCAAAGAGAGAGGGAGAAGGGTCTTTCCAATCAACTATATTATAATAGACTCCCTCATATATTATGTATATGGTTTGCTATAGCCGTTATTACAAAGATGGTTCTGAACTGACATTGGATGTTGGGCCGTTCATGAAGGCAATGGAAGTAAGCTTTAGAATCATTAATCCTAGTCACTCTTCCTTCTTATAAATTCAACAGTATGCCACAGGACTGACTGCCAATGTGATTGGCAAACCTTCAGCTGCCTTCTTCACCAGTGCTCTGAAGGAGTTGGGTGTCGAGCCACAGAATGTAAGTATCGATATTCTGATCATCCGTACCGGGTATAATATTATTATTATGGTAACTGTATAATAATTATTTTTATTATACAATCGGCTATTATAATAACCAGGCACTCAGTTGATCCACCTTCTATGCACTAGCTATATTAATCATAATATTGTAAATCTTTTTTCTTTTTTCACGCCACGTCACTGTGTTATTTTTGCAGGCACTGATGGTTGGAGATGATGTTGTTAACGATGTGGGTGGAGCCCAGCGGTGTGGCCTTGCCGGAGTGCTCGTCAGGACGGGGAAATATCAGTAAGCCCATGCATGCAACTCCAGCATCCTTACATACAAAGGTGATTATAATACATTAATTAAATTAATTATTATTAGGCCACAGGACGAGAGCCACCCCACTGTGAAACCAGACTGGATTGTAGACAACTTAGAACAAGCAGTAGACAGACTCTTACAATAATAGGCACTGCAATGATTGAATTTTCAACATCAGTTACTGATGACCTTTACCAAACAATGATTACCATAAAATGAGATATTATTTGCACAATGCTGTGAGGATCAAGGTCAGTGCATTGCACGATGCACCGCTGGAGTCTTGGAACGAAAAAATTGTGATACACAAAAAAAAATGATTATTACAATGGATGTGATCAGTGGTGAGTGTTTTGTATTAAATTTTTAGTTCAGTTAGCACTTGTACTCGACCATGTCCTCTGCGACTTGGAGCAGCTGCTTCGGCTTGGAGACACGAAGGATGGTGCCACTTTTGTAGCTAACCACATCCATGTCTACAAAAGACTTGACTGCATTGCGCAGAGAGTCCATAGAACAGCTCTCCACTGGAGGTAAAGAGAGAGAGAGAATCAGATTCAGTCCGTCAAACATTTTAGAATTGCTGATTACCATTGCTAAGCAGTCCCTTCTCAGCTTTCTTCACTAGATTGGCATGCAACTGCTGAAGAAATGTCAGCTCTGCAGTGAGGAGGAAAATACAAAATTATTATATAGTAACTGTTAGTTATGGAGTCTTTAACACCGGTATATTATATTATATTATAGTGCTGAGCTGACAACACAGCAGTGATGAACAAACCTTCTGTATCCCTCTCCATCTGCAGTAGGGCCAGTGCTGTGTGCCAGTACGACTCAAGGAAAGGACTCAAGATGCTTTGCAGAAACGCCAAGTACTCAGAAGCTCTACTATCAGTGCTCACCTGAACATAGGTAATTAAAAAGAATCCATTCACTATACTTGACTATTTGGGGTAATATAAAGTAATGATGACATAATTGGTTGTTACTCACGTGCAGCATGACATCAGCTGGCTCGTCATCGTCCTCATCCGAGTCCAGAACTGGGCGTGGCAAACGACGACCACCAAAACTGCTGCTAGGTGACTATTCATATGCATGGAGAGCGAGAGAGAGAGAGAGAGAGAGAGAGAGAGAGAGAGAGAGAGAGAGAGAGAGAGAGAGAGAGAGAGAGAGAGAGAGAGAGAGAGAGAGAGAGAGAGAGAGAGAGAGAGAGAGAGAGAGAGAGAGAGAGAGAGAGAGAGAGAGAGAGAGAGAGAGAGAGAGAGAGAGAGAGAGAGAGAGAGAGAGAAGGGGTAAAGGGATGATCATCTAGGTTGCCAATGGATAGGAAAGATGAGATGAGAATGAGCTGCACTTACCATTGGCACTCGGAGTACTTCAGAGTTGACAAGAGAGTCAATTGTATCTCCCAAGGCAGTCCTCACTCCCATACACGGCTATACAAAAATCAAACAAGAAATCACAATTATTGAGGTAAGCCTTTATAGACGAGAAACTCACTGGAGCAAAGATGAATTCCCTAGATAGCAGCTGGCAAAGAAACACCCCTCCTTCCAAAACCTACACAGTAATTGCATTCAAACTGAATAACTGATATTTAGCCACAGATTAAAGTATTTCACCTCTTCTCTGCTGACTTCAACAACGTCCATGCTACCTTGTCTCAGCTCTTCCCCCACCAGTTGGTGAATACTACTGGCTGTGAGAGGATAGGTAAAATCAAACCATTATTGAAGAGACAATATCTTTAAGTTTGTCAGGTCTTTTTGATTTATATAACAATTGTACTAAGTGGCACTCACCAACTACACTCTCCAATATGAACATGGGTGTGACCTGGTTGCCATGGTGAAGCAGCTCAAACACATCGGGCAGCTGCAGGTGTGGGCGGAGCATCTGGTCATGTGACACGCGGCCCGATATCTTTGTTCCATCCCTTGCCTCGACCAGATCCCCTAGGTAGTGAAGGGCATAGTGGACAGCCTCGGACGCTTCTCCTGTGAAACCAACGGACCTGCGTGTGTGTGTGTGTGTGTGTTCAACGTGAAGCAGCTAGCTAGAAATTCCTGGTGCTCCTGAATGCTGACGGTGCAAAAATACATCATAAACTATGACTACAATCTCTTCACTAACCTTCCTCTTGAAGCAGCTGCTCTCTCCAGCCACTGGTAGCCCTCAATGAGCTGGGAGCGTGTGGCACCCTGACATAATAAGTACAAGAAAAAAAGGTAACACAATGAAAAAAGGTTGCAGGTGTCACCCTCACCTCTCTGTGCTTTGTGAGGAGTAAGAAGGAGACCATATGAGTAGACATCAGACTGGCACAGTGAGTGAAATCTGATGATCATTACACAAAGGGGAAAAAAATCAAAGTCTATTAAAACCTCAGCCATGTGTCCTGTGCATGCTGGCTATCTTACCACATTATGCGATTGCTTGCTGGCTATCTTACCGTAGGTGACGTGCTGGCTGAGAGCTGTGACCAGCTTCCTCTGAGAACACTCGGCCATGTTGAGAATGGACCTGGACCAGCTGCTGTTGGACAGCTCCAGCAGGGAGTCACTAGACACACACTCTGTCGATAGGTACTCCTGAACATACACAGAAAAGAAATTTTAGAACCAATTAACAACTTAGAGACAACCTCCAAGAAATGGAGCTACTGGGTATTTAAACATCTGTACAAAGGCCTTCCCAAATCGTTTGTTGCACGAGAAGCAAAGGTATAAGGCTATGGAATCCTCCTTCATATGATGCACATACATGTACGTACCTGCAGTGAAAAAGGTTGAGCAAAGTCCACCCTCACAGAGCCAGTGTTCTTTGTAAGCATGGCCCAAGCACCTCTGATCACCTGCATCACCGTCTCTGGCCTCTTGGATCCACCCTGCACGTGAGAAGGTGTGCGAGTGAGCGTGCGTGAGAGAGAGAGGGGGGGGGGAGAGTAAGACCACACCTACCATGAGTTCGTGTCGGACAAATCTCCTCTCCAACAGCTTATCATAAGCTATAGCCACAGGCACTATGATGATGTCCTCCACCACACCTGTTTGTATTAGTTGCAATAATTATTAAATGCAGCTGCCAATGAATCAGAGGTGAGAGGAACTAACACCTAGTCAAACGTGTAGGGCCAAGATGGCTTCTCCTCACCTTCTTGTACAGAGTCAACCAGGACAGAGAGGAGGCCAGCCTTTGGTGAGTTGGGCTTGCCACTGCGCGATCTTGATCCCTCGATGAAGAACTCCATGTTGTTGCCAGCAGAGAAAGACTGCTCCATGAACTGAAAATGAAAGAAAAATCAGACACCGGGCACGTAAATTGAGCAAGAGGAAAATTCATTAAGACTCCTTAATATTACTATCATGATCAGTGAGAGAGGGTCTACATGTAGTTCACTAAGTAATCGATCATTTCTCAATCTCACCTCATGCAGGCATTTTCTGTAGAGGACATCTTTACCAGCGGCAGTGTCCAGCTTCCTCTTGATAAAGAAGCCGCCCAAATGAGTCACCAGCCACCTGCAAACAATTATATATCTTATCACCACAAACTTTCTTATAGATTAAACAAAAGGTATCAAGGAAGCGTACGAGATGAAGGGTAGCCTGAGATTGTCACCAGCTGCAATCCTGGGAGGGTGAATGCCACTGTTGAGAAGGATGAAGGTCATCAAGATGTAGTCCATGTGGCTCTTGTGGCAGGGAAGGAAGACAAGGGGGACGCCTCGCTAAGGGGAGGAGAGAGAAGAGAGAGAGAGGGAAAGGGGGAGGAGAGGGAAGAGACAAGACGGAGGGAGAATGATTGAATACTTTTGAAGATGATATATAGTAGCCCTTACTCACCTCCTGAGCAGCTTTCAACATATGGATGTGTCTGTTTTGAATGTCGATCCTGTTGAAGAGATAACCGGCCACCCAGTACATCAGCCATGCTAACATTCTGCATGTCGGAGAGAAACCAAAAAAATTAATAGTAAACTTTCACAGAAAACGGCTGCGGAATTTCATTACAGTGTATTCAGACGGCAAAATTAACATCAACAGGCTACATAGTATCACTCAAAATATTGGTAACAAGGCTGGGTATATACAAGGCCACTACACACCTGAGGAGTCCCTTGTAGAGTCCTGCCGACATCCCCTGGATGATGCCATGCGCTCTCTTCTCCTGTTCTCTCACGGCTCTTTCATACTGGCCGGGGTCTGAAGGAAAGGAACAAAATTATCAATCACTGCAACATGCACTTATAAAGTATAATTTTATTATTACTAACTTTAAAAATGCATAGCATGTATTCTGTGTGGCATGCGCTAATTGTTTCCTGATCTACAGTGTTCACACCCTCGCCATGTCACTCAACAGGTACCGTACAGCGGGAAACTTTCGAGGGAGAAAACTTTCACGAATTTCGCGATTTTTCAGCCATCCGCGAAAGTTTTCTCCACGAAATTCTAGGCATGCCACACCCATTATCCGATCAGTTTTTGCATTCCGCGAAAGTTTTCTCCGCGAAATGCTCTTTTCCTACCGATCCGCGAAAGTTTTCTCCCTCGAAAACTTCCCGCTATACGGTATCAGTTGTATCGTACAGCCCTTGCTGAAATCTGAGCTGGACCATGTTCAAAAAGAAGTTGTGTGGGTGTCATGTGACCAGACACACCACCAACACACCCCTTACAACTTCCTGCCAACATTAATTTTGGTATGTGTCAAGTGTACAATTGTTATCGACTCTTGATGGATACTTCCTCAAATTGAGCTCACCACTAGTGTGCATGTTTTTCCTAGCACTTTCATCACATGGCGGACATGTGCATCCTCCCCCCTCCATACAAACAAACACCTCTGAGGAGTTTCCTTGAGCGACTGACTAATGAAGAGAAGCAGCAGGCTTGATCAGCTGGAGAGCTGGTGTATGGAGGTGGCACTTTAGGGGGTGGGATTAATTCTGTTCTTGTGTTAATTTCAAATTTGGCACAAAATATTTCATGGATCCATATTTTTAACGATTTGGACCAATTAAGTGTGGCAAAATAAATCAATGTGCACCCATTCCCATCATAGACTGGCCACACATGAACACAGGTGGCGCTAACAAGAGGTCAGAACCATCAAATGTTGGGGGCATAATTTAATCACCTACCTGCACTACGGACAGGTGCTCCTCTAAAGTGAAACCGCAATGTTGCATGCATGCTACATGCATGCACATGTAGCACTTCTATAGTATCCATTATAGGTCACCTTACCCCCCTCAAAGGTTACACAAACGGCAGTTCAATAGTGCACGGACCGTTGCAGCGCATTCAAACAGGCCAGTGCATGACCTTTGGAAATATTATAGACACAAGCTATTCACATGCAGTCCATGATGCACGACCAAGTCATCCCAACTATTCATAATAATAATATTAAGTGTAGTGCATAGTGTAGTCGTATAATCAAAACAATAGTTACATACCATTATCAACAGCTGCCCTGGCACACTGGTCTATGGCTCCTTGAACTCTGCAGGTGTGTATGAGAGGAGGGAGAGAGAGAGAGAGAGAGAGAGAGAGAGAGAGAGGAGTATAATATGTGTGTGTGCACAGAGTCCAAGACAGTTCATACGCACTTGCAGGCAAAGGTGAAACTGGCTGGTTCCAATAAAATAATGGTATCGCACATTTTTACCCAGCCACATCACATGGCTGTGGCCTCCATAGTAAACAATGGTGTGACAAAAAACCCACAGATGGCCTACTAAATAAATCATCAGCACCAGCCATCGCTGACCTTTCGGAGCTGAAGGTGTTCTTCCTAACGTCGTTCAGATTGCTGTGACTGAGGTCCGTGAAGATGACGTGAGAGGTGTAGGGAAACAGACGACCAATCAAACCCCTGGAATGAAAACACGGCACTTGACAGAGAATGTAAAACAGTATCATCAGAACACAGGAATGGAATGGAATGGAATGAAACACAGACATGGTTCTATCAATGTGTACTAACCACTGCTTTCTTTTGTCAACTATCAGCATATTTCGCAGTCCAACGCTGGCAAAATCTTCTGAGTAAAATTTGGTCTGAGGAGAAAAGGAACGATAAAATATACCACAATAATTATCGCACGATAGACTCTACCTATCAACGGTTAACACTATGCTGCAAAAATTCAACAGTACCATACCTTGCTTGTCGGTACACACTTCTGACAGCATCGCGAGATGCTAGTGTACTTGGTGTTGCTGACTGCATGCAGAGCGGATACGTCCACCGCCAGCGAGGGCACAAAACCTTGACGACTCTGGGCAAGAGCTTCTTGCAAAGATTGCTGGAGAAAACTTACAATCTATATCGTGGACTAATTAATATTGTAGAATTTTCTTACAGCTTTTTGTTGCCTTCTTCTACGACTAAAGCTGCATCCAGAGGACCCAGTCTGGCGTGGAGGTCGGGGAATACTTCCACCAATGGCTGATTTCCTACAAAAAGGAGCAGATGAAAGGTGATGCAACTGCAGTTGCAAGAGTAAAATTATCCGCTTGGTGGCGTATAAAAACTGAATGATGGTGATCGCCAGCTATCCTTCAGTGATACCTCTTCGTATAACACAATGTTAAAGCACTGGACGAGTTCGGTTCTACCATGCTACTGGTATTTTAATACCTAGAGAGATCGGCTCGATGAGTTGCCCGTCGTTCTCTCTTCTCCCACTTGGAGTACACCTGTTCGATCTTCTTCCTACGCCACTCTTCCATCTCTCCTCCCCTGGCTTTGTCAATCGATGCTTCAACCCAGCACGGCTTTAATAGTACTCCGACCTCCGATCAGATTCCTGATCAACTTGACTGACTCCACGTGGAGCATCTGGAATTAATCTAATTAATCATTGATTAGCACAAGCCACACCCCTACCAATTCTAAATTTTCACATTTCGCGTAATTAGAACCGACCTTATTAACCCCTTACCAGCCGCGCCCATTTCCATAAGCGCTGAGCGCTAGCTAGCTATATAGCAGCAAATACAAGGGCTGCTTTTTGCAAACGAAGAGATGGCGAGCGAGGAGCAAAAAGAGAAGACAAGCTTGCCTCCAGAGGAGGAGGAAGAGGTGGACGTCAAGCTGCCCGCTCCTCCGGGAGAGGCGGAGACCACCGAGAAAAAGGAAGTGGAAATTCCCGACTGCCCCGTGCACTCGGTCGTGGTTTACCCCGATAGAGCTGAGGTTGGTGAATTGTATTGTGGCTTGTAAAAAAAAAAAAAGAGTTGCGCTGCTAGCCTGCTGTTGAGCTGGATAATTAATTGGGATAATTCTGAAAAATCATTCAAGCATGCACATCGTTATCTGATTCTGTAGTGGATAATAAAAACTTCCTTGGATAATTACTTCCAACTATATAGCTCTTCATCTAAATACCTAAGCACGTCATAGAGTGCAGTATTGCAAATTTGAACCACTTCAATATCAATGACTTTAGTTTCATTGCACTATCATCAGGTGACTCGGCTTGTGAAGGTGGAGCTGAAGGAGGGTGGGGCTGAGGTGGTCCTCAAGAAACTCTCAAAGTCCCTCGACAAGGACTCCGTTCGTGTCGATGGAATTGGACCAGCCAGCGTCACCGAGGTCTCATTCCAGGTATATATACAAATACATGATGTTGTATAATATAATTATTCAGTCACACATACACACACGTATATGTCACTATTAGTCCTTGTTTCCCCCTGTTAAGAAGCCAGGAGTAAGGGCCTGCATAAATTAATACTGTATGTACCATAGTGTCCCGGGTAAAGCATACATCGCGATTTTGGCCCGCATGGGTGCTTACCCAGGACATAATTTCCATACGTTTGTATAGAAGCTGTTACATTGACCCCTTGAAATGAGGTACATGGGTGCTTGCCCGGGACACTATGGTACTCTCAAAGTATCATGACACTATGCAATATTAATAATAATTATCCATCATTGGTTGCTGCTCATATATATATACACGATGCACAATGACATGTCACTGCTTTGCAGGAGATAGTGATTACCCCGGAGGAGGACACCAAGGAGAACGCCAGCGCCGAAGTCGCCGAGCTGAAGGAGAAACGCACAGAGCTGCAGAACTCCATCAAGAACACGGAGCAGCACATCGAGAGGCTCAAGTCACAGGACACTTTGCTGACTCAGTATTCCTCTGGTCTCTTCTCGGCCGGGAAAGATGCCACAACCTCTGACCTCCTCGACCAAACAACCATTGGTAGGATAATAACAACAAATCTTTTGAGGAGTAACCACAAAAGAATAACTATACACCAATCAGTAAAAAAAAAAAAAAAAAATTAATGTGATTTGTTAATGATTGGTGTGGGACTGTTGTTTAATCAGATGGTGTTTTCAACTTCCTGGACACGTTTGAGGAGAGGTCGCTCAAGTTGAAGGTGTTGGACCATGAGGCTGGGGAGGAGAAGCAGAAGCTGGAGAAGAGTCTCGAAGAGGTCAGTAGAGTACAGAAAGGCTGTTTTTAGTGACGAGAACTACTGTATGGAGCTGTAAGGTGCTGTTGTGTAGTTGTACATTCACAGCTTGATTGAAAGCAAACCTGATAAATAACAAAGTAGTTTACAAATAATTCACGTTTCATTATTCTCTCGTTTCCTAGACTACCAAGCGTCTGAGAGAGCTCGAGCCGACTCTGGACAAACCCTCCGAACCTATCAAACAGCAAGTGATTGGGATCTTATTGAATGTGCAGGAGTCAGCCGAAATTCAGCTGCTAGTCTCCTACGTGGTGTCCAATGCCAGCTGGTCGCCAAAGTACGACCTGAGGGTGTCTAGCAGCGAGAGAACCATGCAGGTCAGCTACTTTGGAATCGTTCAGCAGAACACTGGAGAAGACTGGTAAGTTGATTACATGGGACATCCCCCCCCCCCTTATTTCTCACCCCATGTACAAATAGCATATTAAAATTTTTTAGAAGCTTCATAAATTTATTTTTCTTTTCTCTCTATCCCCACTCAAATTTCTGGATAAATGCCTCAATTCTCTAACCTCATCCTAATTCAACAGTCTATTAATCTTTTCTCTAGCTTATAATTAAATATTGCTTCCCCACTTCCAAATATATTTTCAGGATGAATGCCTCCCTGGCCCTCTCCACTGCCACACCGAGCATTGGGGGTTCTGCTCCAACTCTGGAGACATGTCGACTCAGCCTCATCCCCAATGTCTACCCGGACAGAAGAAGGAGTGGCTCCTTCAAGTAAGTCAGTGTCATGCATCTCCTTGCATACAGTGTAGCAGGAAGCTTACATGTAGGCAAGGATATTTTTTAATTTTATTGATCTGGCAAAACAATTTAAGTTCCATCTTAATTGCTGCTCAGCAGAAAATTAATAAGACTATTCTTCACTGATGATTTCGTAGGAAGAAGAGCAGATACTCCTATGGTTTTGGTGAAGAAGCGAAGCAGATTGAGGCTGCACAAGCTCAAGTCTCTGAGGGCCTCTCCAGCTCTGTCTTTAATATTACATCACCAGCTAACATACCAGCGGACAACTCTGGACACAAGGTGGGACATTTCTCAATTATTCACTACGACATTCACCCACATCAGCAAACTCTGCATGTTAACTGAAAAAATGAAATGATATTTAACCTTATTTCTATATAATTATGTATTATATCAGTGATGGAAGGTCTGGAAATGAGTCTATTGAGTTTTAATTATCATCATTAAGCTCTGTATTAATATTAAATTTTGTTCATTCTATAGGTGCACGTAGCCACTGTTGACCTGAAGCCAACGTTTGAGTACGACACAGTGCCCAAGCTTGCCCAGCATGCCTTCCTTCGAGCCATCGTCACCAACAACTCCCGCTATCCCTTCCTGGCCGGCCCTGCCAACGTCTTCCTGGATCAGTCTTACGTCACCGAGACTACGCTCGACTCCGTCTCTCCCAATGAGGAGTTCAGCTGCTCCCTAGGTGAGAGTGAGCGGAGCTAACTCAGTGACACATGACTCCAAGGGGGTAAATTGGGAACAAAATTTATAGTGGCCAGGGTGGGGGTGCTGGTAATCTAGAGTTTTCAAAATTTGTTTATAAACTTGGGACTTAATTGTTCATATGTAGGCTCAAATCAAACTAGATTGGCCGATTTTTTGTCAACTTTCTCATACATTTCAATTTCACTTACCAAAAACTTAATCTAGCTACCAGTAAATATCTCAAATAAGTAACTCACTCACTAGTGTATGTGACCCCCACCCGGCCCCATAGGTGTTGACTCTTCGGTGAAGGTGGTGTACAAGCCAGTTCGTCGTTTCCGTGAGGAGAGTGGTCTCATCTCCAAGACGGTCACCTACACCTACAAGCAGGTCACAGAGGTCAACAACACTCGGAAAGAGCCAGCGATCATCACCTTTGTCGACCAGCTACCAAAGAGTCAGGACGAGAAACTCAAGGTGTGGACATTGTCATGTATGCATAAGCATTAATTTTATGAAATTGTGACTGAATATTCACAACACAATGACCAGGGTAGTCTAAAAGTCCTTATATGCAATCATTTAAGGTTGTTATACAAACATCAACCACACAGCCACCGCTCCATGCAATTTTGATTCTCCCCTCCCTCCCTCCCTCCCTCCCTCGAGCTCCCTGGCATGTTTCTTTGTGAGCTATGAGTTATTTGCTTTATATAGGTGGTACTAACAGATCCAGTGATAGCTAAGCAGAAGCAGAATGCCCCTCCTCCCAACCCCAAGCTGAATGCTCAGAATAATATCGAGTGGAGACTGGAGCTGAAGCCAGAGGAGACTCGCTCCATCACTGTCCAGTACACAGTGGAGTTCCCCACCAATAAACAGGTGGAAGGACTGTAGTGGAATAACTATAGAGTAGAATTAATTTTACAATACGCTGCTGTTAGTTGTATTATGACATTTTTAATGCCAATTTTTCATGATTAATTTTTTCAATTGAGCAGTGGCAGCGACTTGCCACACCTCCAACGCGCATGCGCACGCACGCAATCCTCAGAGTTCAAAGTACATGCGTGTTGCTGACACGTAATGAGCTCTATTTAGAAACTTGGTAACCATCTTCGCTATGGGGCTAGAAGCGACTGTCGTTTGGTTAGTGATTTATTTGTGTATGTATAATACTTTGTGAGTGTATAATACATTTTTAATATTCTCTCTCTCTCTCCCCAGTATTGACAACAGTGAGTGGATGCGTAATGGCGACTTCATTCCAACCAGGCTTCAGTCCCAGCAGGATGCAGTCAACACTGTCTGCCACATGAAAACAAGGCAGAACGTTGAGAACACAGTTGGACTGCTTTCCATGGCAGAGTACGTTCCCCACAATCCTATAATTTCTCTACCCCCATAAAATTATTTATATGCTGTATGTCTACATAATATTATCACAGTACCCAGGTGCATGTTACCCTTACCAATGACACCAACAAGATCTTTAAGGCTCTACAAGGTCTGGAGCCAAAGGGAGCTGTCAAGTTCATAACTGGTCTCAGGATTGCTCATGTGAGTTTTTATTTTGGCCATTTCTCTCTGTTAGTACCTTGAGCTCTTGATGTGATAATTATATTATGTACGTTTCTTGATGTAGCTTGCTCTGAAGCATCGTCAAAATCGTAACCAAAAAATGAAGATCATTGTGTTCGTGGGGAGCCCAATTCAAGATGGAGAGAGAGATGTAAGTAAAACGCATAACATTGTCTCTGCTCTGTCCTTGACATGACTATAATTACACCTGTAGATGATCAGACTAGCCAAGAGGTTGAAAAAGGAGAAAGTGACGGTAGACATTGTTAATTTTGGAGAGGAGGTTGGTTACCAAGGTGATCCAATACTGTTGATGTAATGTTTTGCTGATCTAAAGGAGGAGAATGCACAGAAACTGACAACATTCATCGACACTCTGAACGGAAA
This sequence comes from Cliona cf. orientalis, assembly GCA_963930775.1. Taxonomy (NCBI): domain Eukaryota; kingdom Metazoa; phylum Porifera; class Demospongiae; order Clionaida; family Clionaidae; genus Cliona; species Cliona cf. orientalis. The sequence continues at coordinate 8,306,853 of OZ005700.1, read as the reverse complement.
AGAAGGGAAAGACATCACAAGGTAAAACAACCAAAAAAATGTTTTTTCTCAAGTTATTGATAAGTTCCTGTCCTCTCTCCCCTCCCTCCCTCTGGCAGTCACCTTGTGACGGCTCACCCTGGTCCCCTTCTCTCTGAGGTGATCATGTCCTCTCCAATCATGGCTGGTGAAGACGGCGCCCCTCTGGCTGGCATGGGACAGGGCTTTGAGTTTGGCATTGACCCAGCAGAGGACCCTGAGCTAGCTATGGTACATATTCACACTTACAAGAGTATCCTTTTCTAGACTTTTTGGCCATTCCGTTGTGTGTGTATTCATCTTTCTTCTTTCTCTTTGCGTGATCGTAGGCTCTTCGTGTGTCGATGGAGGAGCAGCGTCAGAGACAGGAGGATGAAGCCAGGAGGGTCCAGCAGGAGTCCATTCAGGAGGGCACTCAAGGTGGGCAGTTATACCAGCTCTAAAAATTGATTCTTATACCTCCGTGATGATTATAATTTTGCTGTCTTGTGCATACTCAATCCAGGAGAGGTTGTTGGTGGCAGTGGTGAGGCTGGTGGTATAATGGCCCAGGCTGAGTCCGCTGAGCTCCCTTACAACCCCGTGAGTTTTACTCCCTATGATTGTAACGATTTGTCTGATTTTATCCATGAAATTATGTCACCACATTCGCTGTGCAGGGAATGCCTTCAGGAGGTGGAGTCCCAGTAAGTATACTACAACATGTGTGGATAGGACTATGCTGTAGTCATACATGTGTTATGGCTAGAAACCTCTGCACAGGGAGTGGTTGTTACAGAATTAATGTTATTCGTTTTAGGATGTGTCGGCGATGACAGAAGAAGAGCAGCTTGCCCTGGCCCTGCAGATGTCCATGTCTGGCCTGATGGAGGAGGGGGACATGCAGCCTATGGAGACTGAGGGACCCACTGCCACGGATCAGGTCAGCAAACAAGAGATTTGTTATTGTGGTAGTGTACATGCTATTGCGTTGACCCTTTCTCCTGACGATCTTTACCTACTCATCACTGAGTTTGAGTAGGAAAAGTTCATCAGGAGAAAAGGGTGTGGTCTGAACCACTCTGGGTCTGAACTACACGTGTGCACTTGTCTTATTCGTTGATTCCTCTGCAGGGCTATGGTGAGGTGATGGATGATGAGGATGAAGACGATGAGGAGGGGATGGATGAACTGATGCAGAACCCAGAGTTTCTCCACTCAGTCCTCAGCTCCCTCCCTGGGGTCAACCCAGAGGAGGCACTGCAGAACCTGGAGCAGATGAAGGACCAGCAACAGCAGAAAGACAACAAAAAGGTAGGCATAAGTGAAAATCACGTCCATCTTGCTATAATGATGTAGAAATTCAAGATAGCAAGTCATGTGACCTGTTACCTTGACTCACTAACCGTGGATATTGTATATCTTTATCTTCATTCAGGATGAGGATAAGAAGTAAAGAAAATACAATCACTATGGTTATCATTCAGACTATTATTATGTCTAATTAACTGACTCATATTAATAATTATTATGAAATTCAATACAATGTCATGCTTCCTGTTTGCTGCATTATTTAAGTTGTTGACATTAAATACTCGCCAGCTTTCAAATTGCAAAGTATTTCGATTATTAATTAGAGCAGACAACACATGGCATCAGTTGTCTGGCCCCGTATCCTTGACACGAAGCCACACCCTCTCCACAAACGGTCTCGAGCATATTCACTCCGTTACTAATCACAGCTCCAGTGCTGGGGTCCCTCCATCTTATCTCTCTGCTCAACCACTCATCTGCACACAGTACATCAGCCGTGCTAAGCTCATAGGAGGTTGTGAGGTATCCACTATACTGCCTGATCCAATCCCCAGGGCAAGTCCTCCTTCCAGAGAAGGTAAAGATGGTTGACTGGTTACTGGCATGGCACAGGGCACAGGGGATTGCATCAGTCACTCCCATTCTGTTTGTGTAGAGAAGTGGCTCCATTCTCGTGATGTGGGAAGAGGGTGTGGTGGTGGTGGTGGTGGTGGTGGTGGTGGTCGAGTCTTTAGGGATGCAAAGTAGGTTGGTCAGCATGTTGGCTGCCTGGACGATAATCCCATCATAGAGTAAGGTTGTGTCTGATGGGCATGTGCACTCCGCCCATCGTGTATACACCAAACCTATAAGCACAAACGGAGATAATTTCTACGTAACTTGCATACTCCTTTTGTATGGATACATAGAAATGATTATGACATTATATATAATATACCTGTTTGTGCAGTTTGTCCTCTCTCTCCTGCAGCATGGATATTATGGAAATTGCATAGCTAATTGGGTATTTAATGAAGCAGATAATAATTATTATTTACCTTGAGGTCCTGGGAGTCCTGCTGGTCCAGCTGGGCCCTCTGATCCTCGAGCTCCTTTGACTCCCATCGGACCCATGGGTCCCTCACAGCCCTTCTCTCCTTTGACTCCCTGCTCTCTCTTGCTTCCCACGTCTCCCATCTCCCCCCGCTCTCCCTTCATTCCCCGGGGTCCTGTTATAATTATTATCATAATAATATCATCGTACTGGAATGATCTATCCAGCTATAGCTAGTTCATTGCATGATTTACCTATTGGACCTATTGGTCCTGGTAGTCCAGTCTCACCAATAATAGACTCTCCTCTATCTCCCTTTTCTCCCTTCTCACCCTTAACAATAGAAACTGTGAAAGGTATTAATAATAATTATAAACGAATGTGTTAATTGATAATTGCTAGACTGCTCACTTCTATTTCTGAATGCCAATGATTCTTCTTCATCACCCGATAATACGTCATCGACACAAGTCTCGAATAATGTAGTTAGCATATTTTTTACACCCTCCTCCTCCTCCTCCCCTCTTCCGTCGCTTCGGTCACTTCTTCTGTCTCCACGACTTCTGATTCTAAGATCTGATGTCAAGTTCATTCTATCTACCATTTGTTGGGTGCACGTTCCGGGGAGGCCGCGGTCTCCTTTCTCCCCTCGGCTGCCCTTTTGACCTCTAATACCTACATTATAATACACAGCAATCACATCAAAAATAGTTTAAATTTATAATTTTGGGCTGTCAATACCTGGTTCTCCATCTCGACAACATCTACCTGCATGGATCAATGCATAAAAAAGTGCAAATGTGAATGAATGCTGAGACAGCTGAGTCTCCAGATCAGATGTCACCACATGACATCTGTATCAAGCAAGGTTAGGTATCTCAGACTCACCAGTGTGGCTTGGAACTGGTTGAATGGGAGTGATATACACGTTTAGCACCACAAATAAGCATAGCAATAAGCTTGAGATGAGATCCATCACTGTCATATAGCAACTGTGAGACTGATTCTTAATTAACACTACTACACCTATAGCTGGCTACCTCACTAATAATTGTAATGACCAACTTTGTGCTGTGTTTATATGTTATAGCGATTGACCATGAGTCAGTAGTGCAAAGTTTTCGGTGGAGTCCAGTATGATTCTAGTTACAACACTTTAGTCTATAAAAGCCCACATATTTTGACACAATTTGCTTCGTCTTTTGCTAAAAATGCACCTATCAGAACAGACCAAGAGCTGCGGGCCAAAACAGGATGTGCCATGGGGAAAGCTTTGCACCATCAGTAGTAAATTATCATAGTTCTAATAATATTATAGTCATGCAGGACATTGTAGCTATCGTGCATCTTGTCTAAGCCTTAGCTGTACTTTTGTAAACATAAATATTTTGTTTATAGTGCATGTCATTGTTCGTTTCATTATGCCTCTTTGTATAGCTTCTATATTATGCAGCCATGCCATGTAGCAGTCCTACTAGTAGCTTTTGTGATTGTGTAGTCTATGTGCATTGCATGAACATGCACCAGCACTCAAGTGCCCGTGCACATGCAGGAAGTTCCAGCATGCATATAGCATAGAGATAGTTCTATGAAGGCCAAAAAAGGGACGTTTGTGTCCAGAAATGATAGACAATATTTATTACCAATGATAATAATAATATTATTATGACGAATAAGTGTGTATGAGGCTGCAAACTCTCATTGAAATACAGGCACATAATAATTATTATACGTTAATACTGTGATCCTTCTTGTATTGAATTATTATATTATAGGGTAGCGGAATGTGCTGTCATAACTATTATAGTTCCTAATGGTGCTATTAGATTTCAATTTCAGGTTGTCACTTATTATCATTAATTTTGATTGGTTGTTTTAGCTGACACGTGTACAGACTGCACATGGTACTTCCTCAAACCGCCTCCCAGCTGCACAGCTAAGCATCGATCCTTGGCAGTCAGTATTCACAGATTGTAGTAGATAAGCAAAGCTTGGTGCCGTGAAGTCCCCCTCGGGAAGCTGCATAGCTATACCCCTCTCGAGATCCACACAGATGTAGTCGCTAGCAGTAGTCACTAGTTGCCCGTAGTATTCCAGCCTCCACTCACCAATCTTTGGGCAGAGTTGTGTGCCTACTATCACGGTGGGCACTGGTAGGCTCGGGAGAAAGCACAAAGCACAGAGTAGTCGAGATTGGATGTTGTTGTCGTGTCTGACACCGACTGGGGTGAGTTCTTGGCTCTCTCCTTCAATGCTCGCACGATCGGCTGGATCGAAATCAAACACAGGAGGGACGTTTTGCATGCTGATGTCATCGTTGCTCTGATCGTAGTTTGGCAGGCAGATTGGATTGGAGCCTTGTCTTGCCACCGCCACCCCATTGTAAACAATTTCTCCTTTATCACATGTGTTTCTTCCCCAGCGAATGTAGGTGCTACCACCACGAGAGAGACCTATGAATATGACAGAGAATCAGTGATAATATGACTGTACTAGCTGGATGTATAACTACTGTGTACTTACCACTGGCTCCCTTCTCTCCTTTTTCTCCTGTGAGTGTGTGTATATGCAGCATATTGATTTTTGTTACAGTGCAAGCTTAAAACTGACAGTACAATGAAGCAGTACTGTTACAGTGATCAAATCTGACCTTGAACGGTCGGTGCTTGTGGTCCTGGGTTTCCTCTCTCTCCCTTCATTCCTGGTGCTCCACTGTCACCCTTTAGCCCTTGTCTTCCTGGAGTTCCATCATCACCTCTGAGGCCTTGTGGGCCTGGCTCTCCTGGCTCTCCTGGAAATCCCCTATTACCTCGGTCTCCTTTGGCTCCTGCAGTGCATGAGAATGGTTGTACTCAATAATAGTACCTTTTACATTAGAGGTACATTAATTAACCTGTCAGTCCTGGTGGTCCTTTGCGTCCAGGAGTGCCTTTCGGCCCCTGAGGGCCTTTATCTCCGGGAAAACCTTGAGGTCCATGATCCCCTACCTCTCCTTTGCACCCCTTGAGTCCTTTGATGAAAATTGCTGCTCATGCAAAAAGACATAATATGCTAAGATTACCACTGGCACTAGAGATTTGCATAGGCAATAGCTGCTGTTGCTCACTTACGTCTTCCCGGGCTTCCCTTTTCTCCTTTCTGACCATGTCTTCCAGAGTATCCTGTGAAAAAGAGAAATGGCAGATGCAGAGATCATTAAATTTTAAGATAGTGATCGTGCACATCTCAGTTGTAGCTACCTGGTTGGCCATTTTTTCCTGGTGGCCCAGGAGGACCTGGCTCTCCTTTAGTTCCAGTTCTTCCTGGGTAGCCTATATGACCTCTATCACCTCTTGCTCCTTTACCTGCAAGGTAGAAAAAGCCAGTACAACTTAAGAGTCATCCTTCAAACGTTCTTTTCTCTCATTATTACATTTGCCACATCGATATCCATATGATGACCATTGTCTTCTTCCTGATGATGATTCAGAATAATAGGTGGCTATATAGTGCAGTGAAGCATTATAGTAATCAATGCAATAATGCTCTATTTGAGTCAGAACTGACCATCACAGCTGGCAGCAATGATGACAATTGCTACTGCAGTAGCCAGGACGATATACTCTGCCTTCATTGCTGAGACTGCAGCAGATAGCTAGCTACGTAGCTACTGTTCTAGTCTGTAGTTTACTGGAATAACTTTCGATCAAGTGCTCTTTTGATTAAGTGAAGGTGCCGTATGGCTGTCGATTTGCTCCACAATTCTTATAAAATATCACCTTCACTGTTTACTATTAGAAGCCAATAAGTCCCCCACTGACTAGTGGCTGTATCCAAAAGGCTTTCTCTATAACAAAGAACCTAGCTGTTAAAAGTTATCAGTGTTGTGACTATTTCAACACACTATGTGCTATCAACAATCCGGTTATGTGTATGGCATGGCATACCGGGGGGTATCTGACACATGTCGTGAAGTGCTATAACTATAGGTGGAGGCTCTAGTAATGCTATTAACATACACAACTTTCACCCCAACTTTATCCAAAACATCCACCTATTATAGAGCTGTTGGTGCAGGGAGGGGTTACGTGCCTTTTGAAATCGACTTCATTTGCATAAACAGTGAGGCAAGAGGGCAAACAAATCGATCATGATTGCAAGATAATAATATTTATACAAAAATACTGCATTGCTTGTTATAGCTGCTGTTATAAAAACAGTGATAAATTCTCGCTAATCTGCAACTAATGTAACACACACTATAACTTTCAGTTTAGCAATACACATAGTCTATAGACTATATAATATTATAATAGCGAACAAGTTGTCCCCATTTTGCATTTATTTTCCTAGTGGTTTCATTCCCTTCTTTGTCATGTATTCCGTCAGTTGCTGAGGGACTTCTGCTAGCACAGCACTGGCAAGAGCTTCGGCTGACGACTGAAAGAGGCAAGGAGGTAAGATTGTGAAAGTCAGTGATGCAAGTTAGCATACCAACTAAAACTTGCTGAGTGTGTGGTATGGAAAGTTATTACTGTATGTAGACTTACGCGCAGGAAGTCCCTGAATGGGACAAACTGTACTATGTCACGAACTGCAACCTCGCTACCAACTGTCAACCTAATTTATTAGGGAAACAAGAAAGATATGGAATCTGAAACTTCAGTCAGTCATAGGTACAGATTACACAATCAGTAAGTCTTACATTCCTTCATCGCAGTCTAGTGCATTCATTCCTGCAAAGTCAGCATTTCCCACACCCACGATGATGACGGACATGGGGAGATGGGAGGCACGGATCAGGGATCGCTTCGTCTCTACCATGTCAGTCAGCTCTCCGTCTGTTAGCATCAGCAGGATGAAGTATTGCTGCAATATTATGTTATGCAGTGTACATGTATAATGTCCAGGTAACTGAGGGTATTTAGAATAATAGCATAGTGTGTAAAAAGATACATTACTGCCCCATTGTTGTCATTGCTCAAGTTCCTATTATATTGCTCTGGCGACTCAACACAATATATAGTGGCCACACAATGCAGTGGATGCATGATTTTGTGTGGTGCTAGTTTTGGATCACTAGTCCAGAACCAGCTGCCTAATGTACCTGTGCATTGGGTTGTTGTGCAGCCTGCTCAGCAAACCTTGCCACATGGTTGATGATCGGTGCAGCATAGGTTGGTCCATAGAGTTGCACATTTCTTAGTGCATTCTGATACGCCTCTATCACTCCACCAATGCCAAAACAGTAGGGATTCTGGGGGTTGCCATTCAGTGCAAACTCATGAGAAACCTATAGTAGTGAGAATCATGATAACACACAGCATAGCAGAAATAAGTATTTACCGTTCCTCCTACTTTCCCACCAAAACCTAAAGCTGGAAACAGCTTGTCCCTGTAATGAAAGATTGCACCACAGATTGAAAACCACTGTGAGTGAGGGAGGGAGAGAGAAAGGAAGCAGGGGAAGGGAGGGAGAGGAAAGAGAGAGAGAGGATCCACGGTGCTTACGTATCATAGTCTTGACATATGGACCCGACAGCCAGTAGTGCTTGCTGATACTGGTTCGGCTTAGCTGGGTCAATATAGTGAAGTGAGGATGGGTGGGCGGGGTTTCCATTGCTGCCGGTGAAGTCCACGCCCACTGTGAAGTTGATCTGGCAGCCGCTCATGATGTAATCGAGAAAAGAGTACACCCGACTGATCTGGAAAGTATGCAATATGTTATACGTAATGTGTGTGTGTGTGCATTCCATGGTACTATGGTGTGCAAGCTGCATGGCATAACTGACATTTTCTGCTTGTTTGTGGTACTTTTACATACCAGGTATAATATAGCTCTTAGCTGCTCTTTATTTAATTTTTCATGATTATAGTCTGTTTATAATGTCATACATGTACCTTAATGGACTCCAGATGTACAGTACCAGAATTCTTGTAGCTCTTTTTCTTAGCCTGTTTAGCAGGATTGATCGCTGCCCACTCAAGCTATGTGTGTGCATGTAGTGTATATGCTGAATCAAAATTGCATCGTGCAGTGCGATTGAAAGCACCTTTCCGCTTCCTGAAGCGGCAGTGGTGAGGTCAGCAAGAGTAGTGTAGAACTCTCCAATCAGATCATTGCTGCTGTCAGCATCCCAGTCGTAGCATCTGACCTACAAGATGGGGATGGAGAAGGGGAAAGGGAGAGAGAGAGATCGAGAGAAAGAGGGGGGGGGGGGGGGGGGGGGGGAGAAGCATAGAGACAGAAAGACAAGAGTAGATGTTAGTCACTGTGATCAATGATATTAATTATCGACCACATCCTTAAGTGGGGAAATTGAAACATGCACTGCTTACTCTTATCTTCCTGTTGGGGTCGCTATTGCAGAGGGTCTGAGTGTTGATGCTGAATGGCGGCCAGCTTGGGTTCAGAGTGTTCTTGATATACTATCACAATGACACAGTAATAATATTATTATTATGATTGTGGAGTTGAGTTGATGCCCTACCTTTGTCTTGTGAACTGGAGTAAAGGTCCCATCAGGGTTTTCCCGCTCAAATTCCAAGAAAGGATCAGATTTGCCAAGTAGATCCTATAGTGAGAAAATAATATTGTATATACTTAGCGATGATGAGCTATGGATCTACTGGGGTGTAGTGTTGAGCTTACTTTCTTGTCCAGGCCATTTGCTGAGAACTTCATCTCAAGAAGTTGTTGATCCCCAGATATCTCCTCTGCACGAATCTGTCAAAATCCAACACATACACACACACAGAGGTCATAATCACGCTCTTTGTTTATTTATTTATTTTTTGTGTGTATGATGGATTCTGATCTTACGGTGATAGTGCCATGTCCTTTAGTGCTGTGTTTGCCTTTCAGCTCCTTTGTATACGTTCCAGCACTCACAATCTACACAGGACAGAGATGAAGTTATTACTAGAAATGAAAATTGATATTAGTTTTTACCATCATCAAGCTTCTACAATACTGTACAGAGGGTAAATTTGGCGAGCATTAAATTTGGTGAAATGGCTCGCCATTGGTACTGGCAAAATTTAAATTTGGCAATTTGAAGTAAAATTTAATCACCAAAATTTATAAGAAATCTCACCAAAGTTTCCCACTATACAGTATATATTACATTCCTTCACAATGTAAACGGAGGAATCAAATTTACAGATTAAGTGACAGATGCCTAGAATATCCAGGCACCCAAATCGTTTCAGCATGCAACACTGAAAGCTGGCTGGGGATAGGAATTATGAGATCGGCATTCAATTTCATACGCACACACTATTAAAAGTTATGATGGCTACTGTAACATACCTCTCCCAGAGAACATTCTAAGGAGCCAAGAAAGTCATCATCATCCAAAGAGGCTGTCTCATTGTCCAGATCGTACACGGCAAATCGTAACTTCTGGGCCTCTTCAAACCTGTACTCCAACTGGATGGCTTTTGCAAATTGGGGGCTTTGGTCATTTTTAATTAGCTCTGTTCTGGCAATCTGAAAATTAAATATTATTACGTAACTGAATTATGGATTATGGTAAAATATCGACTATTTATAGACTTTAGTCACAGATAATTCCTTGTAGTCATCCGGCGAATCTTAATGCTATCTTAGAGTCTAAACAACCGTTTATGATACCTCAGTCCATCCCTTGGCTGCAGGCGAGTAGACAGCGATCAGGGGATCTGACTTAGAGAGAACATCAGCCTTCTTGAGCCCTTTGCAGGATAGGTGGAGCTCCACTCTGGTGCTGGGTCCGCGGCTGCTCGGTGGATAGGCGGCCGAACATGCCGAAGGAGGAGGATAAGCTGCCATCGCTCTGCTCGCGTCGCGTCGGGTACGGGTACGGGTACGTACGTGGTACCGGCGCGGGTCGAGGGTCATGTTGATGTCATATCGTGTCATGAGCAATGGCGTCATAGAATCAGCCCCACCCACTTCATCCGTGCCTTGCGTTATGTATGCCGCGTATACATTCTGCACATTCCAGAGTCTAGTCTTGCCATAAAAATAATATCATTGTGGTTATAATTATTAGTAAAAGATGCTGACAATACCTACCACACCCTGTGGCGTGGTATTGTAAGCAGTACACTGTATGCTACACCCAGCAAGGAGCTATCCCAGTGGCTATAAAACCAACCAGTAGGGCTCATCAGCCACTGAGAAGTTCAAGATACCACAACACTGCTGCTGCTGCTAGTATAATAATAATAATAATAATAAAACTTTGACGGGGAATCTTCTGAAAATTATGGCTACGATGAATGCTGTCCAGGTGCACAAGTTTGGAGGACCAGAGGTGCTGGAGTACAGCACCAATGTACCCCATCCCAAGCCAGGGCCAGATGATGTACTCGTCCGAATCAAGGCTGCTGGAGTCAACCCAGTCGATGAGTTTATTGCGACTGGAACTTTTGTACCACCACCGCTTCCTTATATCCCTGGAATGGAATTTTCTGGCATTATTGAAGAGATTGGAAGCAATGTGACTACTTTGAAGGTGGGACAGCGAGTTTATGGAGGAGATCTTCAAAAAATGGGTTCCTATGCTCAATATGTTGCAATAAGACAAAACTGCGTCCATCCACTTCATGACCAACTGACATTTTCACAAGGAGCCAGCATTTTTGTGCCCTATTTCACTGCATACAGAGCTCTTTGCCATCTCGGTCAAGCCAAGCCTGGTGAGACTGTATTAGTTCACGGAGCCAGTGGAGGTGTAGGTATTGCAGCTGTCCAGATTGCCAGTGGTCTTGGGCTGACTGTGATTGGAACAGCCAGCACCCCAGAAGGCCAGGAACTCGTAAAGAAAGCTGGAGCCCACTTTGTTTTCAACCACTATGAGGAAGGCTACCTTGAGAAAATAAAGGAGGCTGCTGATGAAAGAGGAATTGACTTAATTCTTGAAAATAGTGGAGACAAGAATCTGAGGAAAGATATTGGCCTTGTACGAGACCAAGGCAGAATCATTCTCATAGGATCAAGAGCTCCTGATGCAGCCGTCAATGTGATAGACACACTTTTGCACGAGATTCTTGTGAAAGGTCTGTCCCTCTTCAAAATCACTGACAATCAGCTGTTTGAGACCAGGGAGGCCCTCTCTGCTGGAGCAAAGGTAGGATGGCTGAACCCCTACATCTGGAAGGAATTTCCTCTCGAGAAGATAGCCGATGCTCTTGCTCTCCTCAAGAGTGGATCAGGAGCTCGTGGAAAAGTTATCCTGACTGTTAATTAAGAAGCTAGTCTGCAGTATAGCCTTTGTTGTAGAACACTCTAGCTACCATGCAAACATGATTATCAGCAGCAGATAATAGTAATTATTACTAGAGAAAAAGTTTTACCGTAAGGAGTAATTTTGGCTTAAAATGAGTACGAATTTGTATGCTGAATTGTATACATGTTACCCAGTTTATGTTTTGGAATATCAATCACTATTATGTAATATCCACCCACAGGGCCAAGAGCTAATTACAGCGCATGTCTGGGTGGTTTTTCCTCAGGGTCACATAAAGCAAGCCTGTTCCAGTCTAGAGAACTTGTGACAAGTCAGGGTCCTCAGCTGTCATTCAAAATCATTGCCAGCGGATTCAGTGCAGATCCAAAGACTAAATGGCTACGATGAATGCTGTCCAGATACACAAATTTGGAGGACCAGAGGTGCTGGAGTACAGCACCAATGTACCCCGTCCCAAGCCAGGGCCAGATGACGTGCTCGTTCAAATCAAGGCTGTGGGAGTCAACCCAGTCGATGTAGTCATACGATCAGGACAGTTTCCTTTCTATCCACCTTTTCCCATTATCCTGGGTATTGATTTTGCTGGTATTGTTGAAGAAATTGGAAGCAATGTGACTACTGTGAAGGTGGAACAGCGAGTCTATGGATCGAATCTTTTTGGAATAAGCTCCTATGCTCAATTTATTGCAGTAAGACACAATTTCATCCATCCACTTCACGAGAAGCTGACGTTTTCACAAGGAGCCAGCATTTTTGTGCCCTACTTCACTGCATACAGGGCTCTCTACCACCTTGCTCAAGCCAAGCCTGGTGAGACTATCTTCATTCACGGAGCCAGTGGAGGTGTAGGTATTGCAGCTGTCCAGATTGCCAGTGGTCTTGGGCTGACTGTGATCGGAACAGCCAGCACCCCAGAAGGTCAGGAACTCGTAAAGAAAGCTGGAGCCCACTTTATTTTCAACCACTACAAGGAAGGCTACCTTGAGAAAGTAAAAGAAGCTGCTGGTAAAAAAGGAATCCATGTGATTCTTGAAAATGTTGCCGACAAGAATCTAAAAAAAGATATTGGCCTTGTGAGAGATACAGGCAAAATCATTATCATTGGTGGAGCTACTGACGTTACCATCAATCCGGTGGACATATTTGCTCGTGAGATTACCGTGAAAGGAGTATCCCTCCACAGAATTGATGATAAAGAGGTATTTGAGACCAGGGAGGCCCTCTATGCTGGAGCAAAGGCAGGATGGCTGAGCCCCTACATCTGGAAGGAGTTCCCCCTCGAGAAAGCAGCCGATGCTCACACTCTCCTTAAGGTAGCATTAAAGTGCGTGGGCGTGAGGTGGGGGATATGACACCTAAACCACATCAAAGTCATTAGTGAGGTGCATGTTGTGTAACCACGCCCTTTTAATTGCACAGGTCTCAGGGGTGTGGCTGCTAGAGCCGGAAGTGTTCATTTAATATCCTCCATGGACCGGAAGCCGAGCCGGAAGGGAGGGGCCAGGCCACGCCCAAAACAGCCCCACCCTGTTCCCCAAGGACCACCATTCTCAATCAAGTGCCTACTAACCACCGGATGTCCACCGGAAGCCCACAATCAATCCCAATTAAAACACACAGCTTCCTCAAGGCCAAAACACACACAAACACTTGGAGGCCGTTCTGCCACACCGCCCACGCAAGAGCTCACCTCATTTCCTGTGTGGGCGGAGTAACAACACGTCATCGCAACCACATCCGCTTCAAACCATCGTCAGCTTCCGTCCAGCCGTACAGGCCCCTCGATCGCACCGCCGTACAGTGCCTCATTAACTGACATGGCCTCACCTTTGACCTCCTGCCACGCCCCCAAAGCCTCCTGGCCGGGTTCAAAGGTCACCACCGCATCCGGGACACGCCCACCTATCGCCGCAGCCAAGTCCCCGGCCCCGATGTCCAAGCACTGGCCCGTGAAGCCACGCCCAATCGGAAGCAATAAAACCTGCATTAACGCACACGCACACACTCCACACAGTGCCAGGAACACGCCCACATGCTTAATTAGGCCTAATTAACCTTTTTTTTTCTTTTTTTTTTTTTTTGTCGTTGCGGTTAATAGTTAAGAAAGAATGCTTTGATCTTGCTTTGAAGTGGGCAATTACCGGTGTTTTCTTCAGGGGCCACTTCCGGTCGCTAATTACACGCGCATAATCATCCCTGGCCGATTCTGGACACGCCCACCTTCGACCAAAAGCACTCGTATGGGCTCTTCGGCCACGCCCCTTCACGATTCGCTAATTAAATTAGCCAATCCTGACGCTCACGCCCACGCACTTTGATGCTACCTTAAAAGTGGAGCAGGAGCTCGTGGAAAGATTATCTTGACCGTGAACTAAGCTGCCAATCAAGAGCTCTAGCTAATGCAAGTCTTGTAATAATATTATACCTAGGCCTGCATGCATACGAATTTGATGCGCTATGAAGCTTGTAGCTAGCTATAATTATCACAGCTATTAAACCACATCACTGGCACTAGTCTCGTGCCCAGCCCCCTTCATGCACGCGCTGGGAATAGGAGACGTGCAATTTGATGCCTATACCACAGGCACGACCAAGTACCCAGTATGACGTAAATGGTCAGGCCTGAAAACGTGAGGTTGCTCCCTTGTATCGCGTGCAAGGGGATGTGGCTTGCACGGTGTGGCGGTTATATAGCACGAGCAAGAAGCCAATATCGACCTCTCTGAGTCTCATCTCCAAGGAATCGATACTTCTTCCACAGGACAGCTGGCGGCAGACTGAAATGGCTACCATGAACGCTATCCAAGTGCACAAGTTTGGAGGACCAGAGGTGCTGGAATACAGCACCAATGTACCCCGTCCCAAGCCAGGGCCAGATGATGTGCTTGTTCGAATCAAGGCTGTTGGAGTCAACCCAGTCGATGTAGTCATACGAATTGGAGCATTCGGCCCACAGCAATTTCCCTACATCCCAGGAGCTGATTTTGCTGGTGTAATTGAAGAAGTTGGAAGCAATGTGACTGATTTGAAGGTGGGACAGCGAATCTATGGATCGGACCTGACTGCTCCGAATGCAATGAAAGCCTACGCTGAATTCATTGCTGTCAAGCACAACCTTGTTCACCCTCTTCACGATAAACTCACCTTCTCACAAGGAGCTAGCCTTCCTATCCCCTACTTCACTGCATACAGAGCTCTCTTTACCCTTGCTCAAGCCAAGCCTGGTGAGACCGTATTCGTTCACGGAGCCAGTGGAGGTGTAGGTATTGCAGTTGTCCAGATTGCCAGTGGTCTTGGGCTGACTGTGATCGGAACAGCCAGCACCCCAGAAGGCCAGGAGCTTGCCAAGAAAGCTGGAGCTCACTTTATTTTCAACCACTACGAGGAGGGCTACCTAGAGAAAGTGAAAGAGGCTGCTGGTAAAAAAGGAATTGACGTAATCATTGAAGGCATCGCTGATAAAAATTTGGTGAAGGACCTCGGTCTCATTCGCAAACAAGGTCGAATCGTTATTGTTGGAGGTGCTACTGAAATTCCACTCAATCCTGTGAATATATTCGCCAATGAGGTTACCGTGAAGGGAGTGTTCATCTACAACATCAATGACGATCAGCTATTTGAGACCAGGGAGGCCCTCTATGCTGGAGCAAAGGCAGGATGGCTGAGCCCCTACATCTGGAAGGAGTTCCCCCTCGAGAAAGCAGCCGATGCTCACACTCTCCTCAAAAGTGGAGCAGGAGCTCGTGGAAAGATTATTCTAACCGCTAACTAAACTAATGGAATTCTAATTATTAGGTATATAGAATGTCGTGTGTAGGCTGACAGTAAACCTTGTATATAGCTATATAGTTGGAACTGCAATTACTTAGTTGAAAATTTGAAGTGTAGTTATATTATCTTGTTGTCAAGCATTCAATTGGGTGCTTTAAATTCCTATTCTTTTCTTGCAATAATTGGAATTGATCGATTCACTATTGTGTCTGTAGTCTTTTGACTCTTTTGTTACAACTATTATAATCTCATTCTTTAATACATGCCTTGATAGTAACCACACGCCCACAATTCACTAAAATTAATGTAGCCCCATGCATAATATGTGGTCTGTTACTTATCTTTGAGTAAGGATAATTCACACAACAAAAAACTAAATGCTGTCTGAAAGAGAGCTTGATAGCTTCTGAACTGCTGCACCTGTAGAATCGGCAACCATCTCTGCTGTACGTCTCACTCTCTCTAGTGAGCTCAAGTGATCAAGATCAGCCAAACGATCAGCTGAAGCTAATCTGGTTTCAGAATTAGTAGATCTAGAGCATTCTGAACCACTAGTACTTGTGTCCGATCCTGACTCAGTACTTTCGAATAGAGGTGGAGAATGTTGCAGTCCACTTTCAGTTTGTGATTTGCTCAATCTCTCCAGAGATTTTCCTGTAGACAAGGCCACTCTTTTTGCTGTAATTTCCGCTCTTTCTAGCGGACTGAGGCCAGATTTGTGCTCCACGTCACGCATATTCTCAAGCTTACGTGTGTCGGGAGCGACATGCCTCTTTGGAGTGGTGTGATGATGAGATCTCATAGTATTGTTTTTGCTCCCCAGTAATTTTGGCCGTTCTCCAGTTGTGGCCTGGTGTGGACTTTGATCTAGTTTGGATCCCTGTAGCCTCTCTACAGCTTCTCCCGTAGAGCGAGCCACCCTCTCTGCTGTTAGCTGAGCACGTTGTAAAGGGGTGAGTGTCTCATCTTCCAGATCATCATGATTTGCCAAGTGACCCGGCGGCTTAGGTAGTGCTCTCTTAGACTGAAGTCTCTCCACTGCTTCTCCTGTAGACTGAGCCACCCGCTTTGCTGTTTGTTGTATATGTTCCAGTGGAGTGAGGCTCTGGGGTTCTTCATCAGAGAGGGACGATTTGAATGTTTTGCTCAGTACCTGCAGGCCATCATTGATTGCCAAATTATTAAATCAAGTAATATGCTATTATTTTAATAGCTACCTTTCTTGAAGAGTCTCTGGGGCTACTTGCAGTGGCATTCTTCGATTCATCAAGTTTTGCAGCTGCATGTGTGGCGGCTTGTCTGAGGTACTTTGCCTTTGTTAACGGCTCATCAGGAGCCAGTTTCTTATCATCCAGAAAGTCCCAGTGATCCTATGAATTATTGCAATAAAAAATTAACCGTGCTGCATTACATACATACACACAGTATTATATTGATAATAAAACTGCACAATAGTTTTTTCAGCAGCACCTCTGTTCTGTTTTCTCCACTAGGTTTGATTCTGTCCCTCCTGTTGATGGTGGGTGTGCCAGTTCCAGGCTCCAGCAGGCCAAGGCCTTTGTACCTGTATCCAGTATTGTATCCCTGCAGATGAGGCATTACGCATGCTCAGGATTGTGCACATTCCAATGACCTGCATGCTGGGTGTAACCATCACGCCTCATCCGCGGTTATGTAACATTAGGGGGCGTGACGGTCATGTACTCATGCTGGAGGGGGCGTGACGATCATGCCTTCTACTATACAGCAAATTGATTTTTATACAGCTCCCTGTTGGATTATTGACAGCGTGAGGGTTACACCCTTTCTTCTTCTCTGGAGGCCCGTAGTCACGTCGCACAAAATTTAATGCTGCGTTGTAGCTATGTCAAGATGATGGCAATCTATAAAAGCAGCTATCAGGCCCCTCATCGTTCAGAGAAAGAAAGATTGAACTACAACAATCAAGAAGCAATAATAAACCTCTCATCTCCAAGGAATATTACTACCTTTCAACTGCTATTAAAGAAATGGCTACGATGAATGCAGTCCAGGTGCGCAAATTTGGAGGACCAGAGGTGCTGGAGTACAGCACCAATGTACCCCGTCCCAAGCCAGGGCCAGATGACGTGCTTGTTCGAATCAAGGCTGTTGGAGTCAACCCAGTTGATGTGCTCATTCGCACTGGAAGCTTCGGCCCACAGAAGTTTCCCTACATTCCAGGAGCTGATTTCGCTGGCATTGTTGAAGAGCTTGGAAGCAATGTGACTGATTTGAAAGTGGGACAGCGAGTCTATGGATCGGACCTTACTGCTCCAGATGGAATGAAAGCCTATGCTCAGTTCATTGCCATCAAGCATAATCTTGTTCACCCTCTTCATGACAACCTCACCTTCTCACAAGGAGCTAGCCTTCCTATCCCCTACTTCACTGCATACAGGGCTCTCTACCATATTGCTCAAGCCAAGCCTGGTGAGACCGTATTTGTTCATGGAGCCAGTGGAGGTGTAGGTATTGCAGTTGTCCAGATTGCCAGTGGTCTTGGGCTGACTGTGATCGGAACAGCCAGCACCCCAGAAGGCCAAGAACTCGCAAAGAAAGCTGGAGCCCACTTCATTTTCAACCACTACGAGGAAGACTACCTTGAGAAAGTCAAGGAGGCTGCTGGTGGAAGAGGAATCGATTTGATCGTAGAAAGTATCGCAGACAAAAATTTAAAGAAGGACATCAGTCTTATTCGCGATAAAGGCCGAATCGTTGTGGTTGGAGGGGTTACTGATATTGCAATCAATCCTTTAGACGTGTTTGTCCATGAGGTGGTCATTAAGGGAGTAATGATTTACAACATCACCAATGATGAGCTGTTTGAGACCAGGGAGGCCCTCTATGCTGGAGCAAAGGCAGGATGGCTGAACCCCTACATCTGGAAGGAGTTCCCCCTCGAGAAAGCAGCCGATGCTCAAGTTCTCCTTAAGAGTGGATCAGGGGCTCGTGGAAAGATTATTTTAACCGTTAACTGAGCTGCTGTCCAGAACAAAATTGAACTTGCTATCATCAATTTTTAAGTGTAGTATGCTAGTAGAAAACTCAATAATTATTGCTGAATTTTCAATAAAGTTATTTGAATTAATTTTCATATTATAGCCTCCTTACCCCCCCCCCCCCCCCCCCCCAGCATTTCAATGTTGCATGCACTGAGGATAAGGCTAACATTGTTTCTTACTTTGTTGTCAAGCATTCGCATGAGTGCTTCAAATTCCAATTCTCCGATTCTCCATTTTCTGGGACTGGAACCAATTGATCCACTACAGGCTCCTCCCACTCCTCCCATGCAAGCCACACCTACACCTACACTAGACCACACCCCTTGCGGCGAGCACTGGTGAATACTTCCCAGCCCAGCAGACATCACAGCAACCTGCATTAATAGTTATGCATAAACTTGCTGATGAAAATATAATATACTATACCTGTATTTCACATGCTTTGACTAATTTTTGGGTGATGTGGAATGTCTCCTCAATACTGCCTCCCATGGCAACCAGACCATGGTTGCGAAGAATGAGTACCTTCATAAAAATTAATTAACTCATTTTTAAAAATTGGAAATATGCATACTGATGTATAGCTGCTGGCTTTGCTTACTTTATTGCTTGGTCCAAGGTCATTAGCTAATTTCTCTCTCCATGCTTGGTGACCTTCATAGTCATCTTCTTCATCCAGATAGCCATTGAAATCATGATAAGAAATTCCTCCTAGCTATAAGTAGATATGGGAGATAAATACTTAATTAAAAGGATGCATCATAATAATATAACATACCCCGACAGCTTCTCCAGATATTGGTAAGAGACCACAGTTCATAGATGATACCTTTTACCGGAAGAAAGTTTTATAATGAATTCTATAGCATTAGTTTCTGGCTTACTGCAATTCCAGTATTGGTATGCAAGTGTAAAACACATCCAATGTCCCTTCTTGCTTCATGGATGGCCGAGTGGAGCACAAATCCATCTTTATTGATGCCAAACCGTGTACTGCCGGGATCGATAACTTCTCCTTCCAAATTCACTCTCACCAGATTTGATGCTGTGACCTCATGATACAGCAAGCCAAATGCATTGACTAGGTATGTATCATCATCACCTGGTGCATGCGCCTGGAAATGAGAGACGGCTAATAATGCTAACATCAGGATTTTAAGCTATCGGTAGCTGTTGAGGAAATTGAAAAAAAAAAAAAAACAATAGCAAAAGGCTTCTGTAGCCAGCCATGCAATTATATAGTAAAGGATCTGTGTTCTCTATTGGGAGGATGCAGATAATTAAATTTTTGTGCAAGTGAAGCTGTGACTCACAGTGATGTGGTTATAAATGAGTTGAGACCACCCAAACATGTGTACGAGACGGTAAACAGAAGCCAATTTGCACCTCTGGTCACGTTCAGCGATGGTGTACTTCGAAGCAGCTGTACCCCTCAGATCATTGATAGGAATTACAGGCTCTCCACCTACCCCTCCTCCCATCACCGAGGCAACCACGGTGGAGGGATGTCGAGATTTATGACCCATCTCAAATCTTCCGGGACTTGTGGCCCCTGGAGATTGAGGTTTTGTTTTCTTCGGTTCCCCCGTTCCCTCGAGCTGTCCCCACAAGATATTCTCTAACTCTGAGCGGAAGGCCTCGCTGCCAAGGAGTGTTGTGACCTTCTGTTCCCTCTCCAGCAGCTTGAAATCACGTTGCAGCACATAGGAGTGCGTCTTTGTTGGCTTCGAGGAGGAGATTGCGTCCATCCACGCAGGAACGGGGGGCGGTGCTGCTGGTCTGCGGGCATGCATCCTTTTAAGTTTAATACTCTCAAAGTTATCCGCACGGCTCGTTATATAAACCTTGCTTCTCCAAGCAAAGTGGGGGCGTGGCTGGTTTGAGCGCTTGCACAAATTTGGCGGGAATGTGTGACCCGGAAGCGTTCACTACCGCAAAACCACAAACTTCCTCAAACTTCTATTATGACTCGGAGCGCGTCCCTCAAAAAGCATGAAGCTCGAGTGCAGAGGAAGATTGGTTCATTTGTCACGAGTGAGGAAAGATTGAAAACTTCAGTAAAAAAAAAAAAGCTACTGACTCACTCTTCAAAATTTACGTCCTCAAGAAAGATGCTAGCTCTAAGAAAGCTTCTCCACAAGCCCAAGGTAAATTGAATACTGTAGTGGTAATGGTCGGGGAGTAGTGGCTTTCAGTCAGCTGCTCGTTTGTAAGTAGCTCCTGAGCCTCTCGGTACCTACCTCCCTCTCTCTAAGATATTGTTAGCTACATAGCGCCATACCTCGAGCACGGCGCCTTCCTTCACTGATATTTATTCGTTCCTGTGCAGCTGGAAGATGGCAACCTCTACTCGCTGTTCTACTACTGCGACATAGCGGTCAACTGCCAGATGGAGGAACTAAACCACCTCATGCGAAGCAACCCGGATAACCTCGACAGAAGGTATATAGACAATCTTTTTCTATAGAGGAGTGGTCCTGCATGGTAGCTACTGTATTATGACACGGTGTGTGTATGTAGTGCAATGGATTGTGCAAAGAGTCGCAGTAATTAATTAAACTTTCCACAGAAACGTTTGGTCTACCCAGCTACTGAGTACCAACAATTTGACCACAATCACACGTTAAATAATTTTACCTTACTCCTCCTACCTATCTATCGTATCTCCATGTACATGTATCCACATGTACATTATAAAATTAATATAGTTATTGCTAGCGTAGTTGCCCAACAGCATAATTTTTATTAGTTCCTGAAGTACGATAATTTTATTATAGTCATTATTATGACTTGTCACTGTGTACTGCTCGAGTTAAATTTCTTGTTTTTTACTCGCTGATATTTTCAGTGCATACTATTGCTGTGGACGTGTTGCTGGTGAATAGCGTTGGTATGCATGTGGAACTATATGCGTATGGCTTTTCACAACATACCCTGTTTAAATATGGTTTTGCCGCCTGAAAAGGCTTTACATTGCTGGCTATGAAAGCCCACAGTTGCCAACAAAAGTGTGGATTATAGTGTGGTATTTCTCACAAGGAGTTTAGTGTGTCGAGGATGTTTTGCTACAACTTTACATTAGTTTCAAGAATAATATTATTAGATGGATATATGGATTGTTTGTATAATGATAGTGCACCTGCACATGTAGGTATACATACATGTAATCAGAACTTATGTAATTATTTTTCTATCTACATTCTGTATGTATATGTATTTGCATGCACTATGTAAGTTTGTGGTTATGTACATTGCGTACAAGCAGCTGTACATAGCATGTATTTAATGTATTTATTGTTATTTTGCAGAGCTGTTCTGATTCGTCAGTTGAAGGAGGCCCAGCACAACCTCATGAATATCATTATGAGCATCACCAGCCATGCCATACCCCAAAACAGAGCTTCCAGGGACTTCAGAGCAAAGTACCCCGATGACGTTCTCCTAGATCAAATCAACGGTAAGACTTAACAAGAAAAAAATTACTGTAATAAGAACCTTGGGATACCGGGAAAGGTTACTATTTAACAAAGAGTTAATAATATTGAAGGCATCTAATTTTTATTGAACTCTTAGTACTATCAGAATTTCCTAGGCTTGAGTGCTGTGCATAATATTATGTATCAGTGGATCAAAATTTATACAACAAAACTGTTAATCAGTGAAATATAGAGTGACCACAACTCACTTTCTGTTTTTTGTTAGTACATCTTTGTTTCCCCACCACCGCTGCTATCGTTGATGCTATCCTTTCTCCATTATCGATCAAGCATTCGCTGCATTGGGAGTTGGGAGTTTGATGCGGTCAGCTCTTGCTTATAGTTATGGACTTGGTTGCGGTTGGCTGTGTTGGCCAGTGCTATCACTATCAACTATCTTATAGGGATAAGGTCCACCACATTCTAAACACAACAGGCTACCAATCTAAACACTAAACTCTCCAGGCAGCAGAGCTTACATTGTGGTCAAGGCAGTACTGTAAACTGCTGCTGGTTCAGATCAACTGAAAATGCTCCAAAATAAACTCCATCAATTTTCACATTAGTTGGAAAGAGAAGGGAGGGGGGGGGCATGTTGTATAGTGACTGGTGAAAGTCCTTTCACAGTGTCTCAGTATAAACTTCAAACTGAAATAGTGAAAATGTAATACAACTGTAACCTTCACCATAATATTTATTATATTGTTTGCATAAATTTCCTTTGTGGATAGCAACAGTGTACAATAACTTGTAGGCACCAGTTAATTTTCTCCTAAATAGCCCAAGACCCCAGTCTCTCTCTCTCCCCTCACTAGAACCATCATCCTTTTGTATTGCTAGACTATTGTCTTGCCCCCAGAGGAAGGAGAGGTCCATTCCTCTCTCACTGTTGTGCCCTGTGCACATACTCGCACCCACAACCTCATTCATGTGTGTATGTATTTGTATACATTCCCGATTTAAACTGAGTTTTCCTCTTCCTCCCACCCCCTCATCTCTCTCTCTCTCCCTCCCCCTCATCTCTGTCTCTGTCTCTGTCTCTCTCTCTTTCTCTCTCTCTCTCTTTGCAGGACCTATTTGGTTTGGTGCAGAGGTGAGTGAGTAAATTGTTAAAATACCTGTACCCTGCATCCTACAGTAGTGTATCCTCTGTGTAATATTATTGTTTGGAAAAAGTCAAGGAGTTCTCCATTATGAGTTTTGGTTAATGAAGCATTTAAGTGTCACTGTCTGTGATGAAACTCGACTACATATTCCAGGAGCCAGTCACAAATTAATAATTGCATCATAATTATAGTAACAGTAATCATAATTATAGTAACAGTAATGTAATTTTGTTGTAGTTTGTACATATGGCATAGTTTTCTACACATTTCTGGCAGCATTGGTGTCCACTGCTTGACCATGTATGGAGGTTTAATAGACCAGCAGGAGTGCTGTAATACACAGGTGTAGCCTTATCTATGCCAGGCTGGCTTAGCAGTGGTGGACAAATTTCGCCGACTATGTTGTCTGGTCTCACGCTGATGCCTGGCTGTTAGCCACAGGATTGCATTTGAACTTGGATATGCAGTGTCGTAATTTGGGTGGGGGTTGCCAATTATTATAATACTCGTACAAGTATGTGTGCCACTATGCAGCTACATGTACATGTACGTACAAATAGTGTACAACTGTAAGTTTTGAATATTTTCCCGGGGCTCATTTGTTCAGCCTCTCGGCGGAAAATGCACGAGAAGACATCAAAAGATTCACGTGTATAGCTCACTGTATCAGACTTAAACAATGCCCACTGTATATTATATTATAAGCATTGAAGGCCCATTGTTGCTATTCCCAGAGCTGTGGTATCACTTACATGCCACGCTTTTGTCTGGCATTGGGTGATTTGTGAATTGATCCATCCATGGCATATGATCCATTCTGAGCAGGCTAATAATAGCCACACACACGTCTGACAAGATTGTTTGCCTATTCAAGCGTGTATCAGTCGCCTGTTTCCAGCCATTGAGTAACACCAAGCAGCACTCGTCTGACAAGATAAAAATTAATGTCGGCCTGACCTCTTGGTCATAACTTAATTATTTGGTAAACATCACATGCAAATGTAACCTGCATAGAGTGATATGTTATGATTAATGGTGTGCATAATTATTTGCATGACGTGACGCTGGGTGCATGGGACAGTCATGCAAGCGGCTCGTCGTCTCCTGGGGTGAATACCATCACGCTGTGTTGGTATGCATGCTGTAGATTTCTCAGTGGGTTAGGGTGAGAGGGTTGAATTGAAGGTTAATCTGGTGGTAATGAAGTAGCATTGTGTGTTGCAGGCTCCAAGTAGACTGGCAAGTTTTAACTTGTGACTGCAAAAATTTTGGTCTATACATGTACATTATAATAGTGGAGCTCGAGATCTGTGAAAAAAATTCCTTATCCCCAGGCCATCTCTACTATGTACTCTAATATTGAAAGGCTGGGATGGCCTTGGGATAAGGCTATGGTGATTATTGAAATGCAGGCAAGCAACTTTGAGGCACTAGCTGTTGTAGTATACTATACTATACTATGCTGTGGCTTGACCTTTCATCGTTCACTGCTGGTAGATTGTGGGAGGAACACTAGCAGTGGCTTCCCGCTGCATCAATGGGACACAGTTCCACAAGAAACGATGAGAGATCCAGAACTAGATGTCAGTAAGGCAGGTAGCTATTCTCCCTCAGACCATTTTGGTTCTAGCTTCCTCACAGCCAAGGGCTTACTAGTGCTCCAAACCGTTAATGATGGTGCTGATATGATTGAGAGGGATGATAATTATCAGAACTAGACCCAAGTGTAGCAGGTAGTTGTGGCCCAGTAGACTAGTAGGAAATTCGCTGGGCAGGTACTGTCCTTGGCTACATTATAGGGAGTCCACTACGTGGGGTACCAGGAAAGACAGCATTGAACTTTTGATGTATTTCTCTTCCTGGGCAATGAATGCAGGGAAATTTGTTCCTTCAGCTGACCACAGCATGTATTGGTAGTAGTATGACATGAGTGGCAGTGACACTTGATAGGGTACCTCACTTAAGCTTTGTGACCTTGTACTCCCTTGATTGAATGTTTTTCACCAGAAAATGAGGAAATTTTCAACTCTACACTGCCTCAAGCCTACAGTGTGTCAGTGATAGTGATATTGTCTTCTATAGGGGAACTCACTCTGCCCAAGAAATGAGGGGAATACAATTCTGTAAGTAGTACACACATTTCCAATAAGGAGAGGGTTGATGTTTGTGACAGAGAGAGAGGGTTGATCCACCGCTATAGTGCTAGTGAACTGTAATGGATGCTAGGAGGGTGAATGGTATGGAAGCCCACCTCTTAGTCTTCAGTTTGCGTGAACGGGGAGACATGATCCAGCCAATTAATCAATCCACGCCCACACTACAGCTTTGATGTCCCTTGGCCTTGCTTGCTATTGTTGTAAAGGTCGACAGCATAACTTCATAGCTGTGTACATATTATGTATACATGTATGTGGCATAGTTGTACCCTCATACCTTAGTTCCGCGATCCTAGCGTCCCACATGCTCTATGACCTCAGGGGTGGTCATGGTATCAAAAGTTACCATAGCTTCACAGATCTGGATCAATCATTACAGGAAGTGATGTCATAGCTCAGTGGTCATAGTGCAGTGTTTCTTTGGTGTAGCGGGGCTGGCAGGAATTCAGTAATCTTATTCATTGTTGGTTTGTGGTGATTGAATGATTGGCAACAAACATTTCGATAGTGTAGCATTATGGGAAATTGCTTGTGGTTTTCACTGACTATGGGTGGTCCCTTCCATCATGTGAGGATATTTCTTGGACATAAATAAACACACAAAAGCTTGCATTTTCTATTATATCATTATTTTTATTATGAAACAGCCCCTCACTCAACGTAATAATATGTGATGTCATGTTTACATGTAAATCATAAGATATGCAACACAATATTATTATAATAATAAAACATGGATTTGGACGATCCCCTATGCCTATATATGTAGCTAGATAAGATTATGAGAGATACTATTCATAAACTTTATTTTTTTTTGTTTCCTCAGTGTATTGCTGCTGGTTCTCATATTGCGAACCATGAGTTGGAGTCGGCAGAGCTGCGTCCCTACGCCATCCAGGTCTCAAAGATGGTCACCAAAGTGAGGCAGGCCCTCAGGGAAGAGTGCTTCACTAACAAGACAGGAGCTTACCCTCAGAAGGTAATACCAGCACTTCAGTATAATAATTATGCGTATGGATATCTTAATGTGGTATGATGCATTTATGTGTTGATAATTTATAATAATTATGGTTGATGCTTAGCCAAGCACAATATTGCAGTGCCAATTTATTGCTCGATTACACACATTATTCTTCAATGACTAGTTACTGGTAGGGGTAGCTTATTTAATCATCCTTACTTCTTTGGAATTGTTTAACTTGCATGCTCGTGTGGAGATTTCCCCAGAGCCCCTGTTGAGATTATGTTAATGCTCAAAGGGATGTGTGATTTCATACTGAGAGAGGAGTGTGTTAGCGTAGTTCCATGCAAGCAGAGTGGCTCGTCCTTGATCTCCTAATAGTTTGTGTATGATCAGATCGCCGACCCCTGTCTAGTGTACACGGTGAACCCAAGGGCTTATGTAAGCCAATCCTTCCTGTAAAGCATTGTGACTCACCCCCATACCCACACACATGCACCAGCCCAGGGCCGCCCAGGACCTGCCTACCTGCATGGCATGTTCGCGTGGGTACAACAGGCAATTCGCAATAACAGTTCACCTGAAGGCAGAAGCACTAACTATGTTACTGTCACAAGAGATATAGGAGTGGGTGGGAAATTTCAGAAGCAGTAAGCAGTGTTATCACCAGACTAGGAGGGGGCGGCGGTGCATGTAGGTTCATCTGTGTTACGCTACTGCACCCACTCTGTGCACGCGTAGTTTTGTTGTTTACCTACAGGCCTATCAAGGAGTTCACCCTCAGTATGTATGTTGTGCTACGCTGTCAAAGCCAGTAACACATATACTAGTACTTATACACAGACTGTCTACATGGAATAGTACCTGCTATTTAGTGAACTTCCGCTAGCTTGATGCATCCACCTGTGCAGTCACCTTCGATCACTTGCACCCAGCGTGGCTGAGTAGTAATTCCTTATTGAAGGTAGTGAGATGGATGGCTAGTCTATACATGTTTATTATAGCCTTGCCAAGAAATTGTGCATGGCCATTTATGATGGTACGATAATATTCCTGGCTAGCTACAGTGGTTGCTGTTGTATAGTGGTGGTAATAGATTTGGAGACTGCTGCAGTTCTCATGCTCTAACACACACACACTGGACACTATTGCCATCTTGGTGTTCAGTGTATGCACACAGACTTGACCCAGTATGGTCTTTCCTTCCTCTCACCTGAAATGCAATTATCCTTCGTTAGCATAACAATTATCCTTGGCTACACAGTGTAGTCTTAATGAAAAAGCTATGATTATAGATACTTGGACCACTTCCTCTAAATAGTTGAGATCACTTGCAGAAGTCCTGCTATGAGTGTATTTAAATTTTCCGTTCTCCTTCCTGCACTCATAGTAAATACTCGTACCAATTTATGTTTGTGTGGCCAGTTTCTAGTGCTCTAACGCTCTAATGGTCTCTCTCTCCCCCTCCTCCTCCCTCTTTCCTCCCTCCCCCATGCATGCACTCGTAGATCAAGGATCTCCTTCAAACATTTGATGAACTGTGGGCAGATTTTGAATTCAGGTGAGTGACCATGGACTCGCATGCCAACTCTGATTACACACAGATATCCCAGTTGTGGTCGTTGTGGTCTGAGACTGGCCACTGGCTGAGTGTGCATGAGTTGTAGGATGTCCCACTGTGGCCTGGAGCTTCATGCTCGAGTGGGCGTACCTCCAATAATTAGCATTCCTTTCTGATTCAGTCTGGAATTCCAATTAACTCTGCCTGTAGCTGTGCGGACCTCCTCCCTCAACCCCCCTCCCTCCCCCCCCCCCCCTCCTCCAGGAAATCCATCAGGATTCTGTGGACAGCTTGAGGGGTTTCTTTTGAAGGCTGCATTTATGTTTTGTATTGTTAAAATGTGGTCCCATGATGACATAATGGGCACAATATCCCAGTGGGTATTGCATGCTCAGTGATTAGAAAACCACACAAAAACATGCTCAGCAGACTGTATTATAAACATGTGGCAGTCACCTGCTTGGAACTAGAATTCTCCTAGTGAATCAGAAACACCCTAAAGGCCTATGTTCTATAATGGTATTTAGTCAGTCATGCTTGGCTAGGAAAGGCAAAAGTTTTGTGGGAAGTGGGGCAATCTGAGTATCTTGTGAGAGCCAGCCAGCTAGAGAGGAAATGTTTCAAAAGAGTACCCCCACACTATTGACACCTTTTGGTGGGAAGGTGGGAGTCAGTGCTGCATGGCTCAATCCTTGCTCCTTACAAGATCAGCATGCTGTTGCTAGTCGACTAATTTGAGCCAACATTAATTATTCCAAATACTAAGTGTGGGTACTGCCAGCTGCCAATACAAAAGAGTAAAGTCTAGCCTAGTGTACAGAGATCTTGTTCAAAAGCAGCACTGCTGGTATTATAATATAGTAAGCATTGAAGTCTGGCCATCTGTTGTCTTGCACAATTGCAGAATAATAGTACTTGTGTGGCACTCTAGATAATACTGTTTGGCTGCTATCATGAAAGAATATTAATACCCCCATCCATAAGCGCTGAATTACATGTACCATATCAGGAGTACATTACTACCATATGTATGTAATTTGTCATGTCCAATAGATATGTGGGACTGATGTGTAATGTGAAGTCTGAGGAACAGTACTACCATCAGCAAGATGTTGTGGTGCTCTTCTGCGAGTCAACGCTGAGGTACGAAAGCGTACAAGAAATCTGAGAGTAGTTTTGTTTGCAAATGCTACATTGGAATGCCTTTGATGTGGACAGTGTGTTGGCATAGTTAGCGGATTCACGCTTTTTTGAAGTGATCACTAGGTGCGATTGTGAATCTAAAAATGGAGTGATGATTGTGGTTATTTGGAATTTCATGTGTTAATTCTCTCTCTCCTCCCCCCTTCTCTCCACAGAGCTATCCGACTCGAGTATCTTACAGAAGATATGATTGAGATGATGGATCCCAGTGTCATGTTTGCCATTCCTAGACTCGCCATTTTCTGGTATGCCTACAGACACACCACTATATCCCTAGCTGTAATCACAGTACTAATGACTATAGGTACTATCCCTTCTTTTCAAATTCTTTCCTGACTATTGAATTAGTAGCTACAACAAAAGCATGAGGCAGTTTCCCCTATAGCTATATATAGCATGTCCCAGACTCCGTACAAGCAGTTATTATCGGAGGGAGTGATATTCCTTTCCTAGAACCATTACCTATATATGACTTTAGAATTCCTCACTGATTGGGACATACTTACGTTAATTATTGTGGGGCATCCCATAGTGTTTGAGTGGCCGGGATGTGATGTATTTCTTCGTTTGTGCCTGCAGTGGTCTTGTGGTTTACCCTGATGGTCCCATCAACCCAGCTCGCCCACACAAAGAAATGCCACCTTGTTTCAGAGCATACAGACAGCTCTTGGCCAGAATCAAGTAAGTCGATCTGTCATCGACTGTGCATTTGTCTGATCTAATACTGTACAACATCCTGGACTATAGGTGTGAGATGTTCACACGATGTCAGATTGCACAATCTTTTTTATATTCAAGCAGAAAGTGTACTGTAGTGGGTGGGAAGTGAATATAGCTGTAGTGTGGTTTTAGGGAGTGAACGCTTGTAACGATCGTCCGTTGTACTTCAGAATGAGGCGTGTACCAAGAAATACAATTACATGTACCTATCCCTTTGTGTGTATACCGACGCCTCTTGCCTACCTATGAACGTACTTGGCTGTTAGGCTTGTAGTTTCATTCATCTACGTCTATTACTGATGTATTGTTGCGTTCAGATATTCCAGCGAAACTCTTTTCATCAAACTTGGCTTTATGGATATGAAAGCTTTTGTGTGTGTGTGTGTGTGTGTGTGTATTATATATAATGCTACTACTGAGGGATTGATTATGTAATTCCGTTCATGCGTGTGATTGACTTAGTTCTAGCTAGCTGTGTCCGTATTTAAACATTTCTAGGTACTGCAGATTAACTCATTGTTATGCATGCTTATGACCATCACAATGTACTGTATGACTCACTCAGTCGCCTTCATGACCCAGATAGTTATAACATGATTCACTGCCCAGCTCATATGTATGTTCCTATGGCTATGACCATATTCATGTGTTTCCGCTATTATAGTGTGTGTGTGACCTCGCCACATTTGTTTGTATTACCATAGGGAATTGCTTGCTCATCTGAACAAAGAACAACTGATAACACTCGAGCAGGCACTTTGCAGCGCCGAGGGTCTCAGCACGCTCGAACGAAATAAAAACAAAGCTGCGGCTGCAGCCAGAAAGAAACACGACGCTCAACAACGACAGCAATCTTTGCTTCCTCCTCCTACAAATAATTCTTCCACTTCTACCTCTCTATCAGCTTCGTCTTCTGACTCTTCGAACTCTGACCTCCCTCCGGCCCTCCCACCCCGCTCCCCGACAAGATCCCAATCACCCTCCAATGGCAACAGCCAGACCCTCACCGTTCCTGTCGAACATCACCACGTGCACCACCAAAGACCAAATTCTGCTGCACTCGCTCTCTCGCCTACACGTAGCGGCACTGGAGCTGTGTCTCCTGTGGCTGTATCTCCTACTAATGGCCAGCAGCTGCCTAGGAGTCGATCGTATGACCTGGACTCGAGAGATAACAGTAGTACCGTTTTTGAGCCAATTCCTAGGCCAATTTCAGTGCAGCGGGGGCAAGGTTCCGTGTCGATAAACAGTGGTGGTGTTGTCAGTACTGTCAACGGAGGAGGTGCAGAGGGAAGGGATGGTGCAGTAGTGACGATTGAAGAGCCCGAGTTCCCACGACTCGGTGTCGATCAACCCGTCGTGAACGAGCTACCGTCCAGGAGAGAGAGAGGAGGAGGCGCACAGTCGACTAATCAACAAGACGCTAATCATGATGGCACGATCACTTCATCTTCCTCACCTGCTACCAACAACACGCTTGGAGCTGGAACAGCTACTACCTCGAGTACAGTCTCCCTCAGCCTGAGCCCTGCCAAGAAGGTAGGCAGTGGCAGCAGTCCATCGAAGCATAGGAGAACCAAATACAAGGGACCAGCTGGATTTCCTAGTGCGGAGGATCTGATGCACAGGCTCTTTCTGGGCATATCCGGAGTAGCTGACCAACTTCAGAGCAATCACGCCAAGGAGCTGAGGGTCATCTTGAAGCACGTCTTCACTGTGTGCCAGAGTGAGCCTGATATGCCACTGTCAGCAGTTCTCTGTGGTAGCGGCAGTGGAGCTGGGTATGAGGAGAATAACAGCCTGGAGCCATGCACGCCCGAGCCCCAGTCACCACTCATAGCAGACTCACAAAGTACGTATAGTATTATAATGAACCGCAAAGTGAAAAAAATACATGCTTAGTTTTGAAACTTGGAATAAGACAGATGTTTTACATTCGTTTGGTTTTTCGTTCACTGTAGGGTTTAGCTTTGCAACTGTGACTTTGGCATCAGAGCACCAACCCAACTGGGTGCCAGATGCCGATTCTCCAAGCTGCTCCAACTGCAAGGAGAGATTCTCCTGGAAGAAAAGAAGACACCACTGCAGGAGCTGTGGCAACGTAAGTAGCGTGATGTGTGCCATTGAGTGTGTGTACACATGATTACACGTAGTGAGTACTAATTTATAGGGATCAATAATCTTAAAGTGTAGGATAGCTACATGCACTGTACTGCTGCACCCTTAATACCCTTATTCAGTTTGCAGGGTGCAACACAAGGGTCCAGGAAATGAAGCATACCCATACACATAGTTCACACATGCACAAAAGGAGTAATGCATGAACTGCCAAGTATTGAGATTTCAACAAAACTCTTCCAAGTACAAGTACCTGTACAACACTACATACACATGGAGCTTCTTTGTGTGCATGCTACTTAATGTCATGAGGCAGGATGCCAAAACCCTTTGATGTATTAATGCACAGGAAGTGACCTTAATCACTGCATCCTTTCACGTATTAACTATATTAATTATGTTGTCCTTTTGTTTGGTTGCACAGGTTGTGTGTGCCAGATGCTCCCCCAATAATCTCCCCCTGCCCCAGTTTGGCATCAACAAAGCCGTCCGTGTCTGCTCAAACTGCTACATCAAGCAGCTAGGTCATATCTCCAGCCTGGTCATCACACCACACTCTCTGCAGGTCCAGTAAACTCAACTCTCTCTAGTCATTAACTATCATTATTACAGGGTGCTCACCATTGTCATTATAATCATTATTATTGTTACTATTGTAAATTTATTCTGAAATTTTTGTGTATGCACATTAATTTTTTGTCATTCAAGAACATCATTGCAGTATTCATCTCTCAGCCATAATATAATTTTAACGTTGCCATAATAATAATTATTGTTTTTGTGTTATAATTACTTTATGTTGTAGTGTATACATAATTATTTACACAGAATCATAATGAATTCATTACGGTTACTATGCACGTTATTGCCAAACAAACGTTGACGACCCTTTACCGTATGGATGCTGCCCTGACATGCCGATCAGAGATGAAACCTCGTTCGTTGTTTCTGCTGTTCGAGATAATTTCAACCTTATTTTTATTAATCGCAATTTGTTGGTTTATACAGCAAAGCTGTTCATTTCGTTCAACACAAGTAAGTGATCTATTTCAAAAGACAGTACTGCAACAGACCCGCCCCCCTCATTCAGAAATTGACTTACAGCTCTTCAAGTCGTGGAAGCAGGGAGTGGTAACACGTTTAGAGCCTGAAATTCCTAGAAATTGTGCAGCCTTGTTCACTGGTACTAATCAGACTGAAATCAGTAGGGTCACCGAAGCAAATCGGAATTGGAATTCCTCTGAGTATGATCTGAAATTTGCAAATCTATTTCTTGATTCTGAAGGCTGCGAAGAAATCAGAACAGAGTTTGATAGAAATTTTTATACTTCTGACGAAGAACTTTCCTTTCCTTTAGCCTTCTCCATCAATATTCACTCTGGTCCACAACAGATTGTTCGCTTTCTAAAAGCCATCTACCGACCTCATAATGTCTATTGTATCCACTACGATCAGAAATCAAGCAGTGAGGTCAAGAGAGTGTTCAGCACTTTAAACAAATGTCTACATAATGTGTTCATTCCTAGGAGGCTCCTGAGCATATCATGGGGCTGTCATCCAATATTGGATGCTCAACTGAGCTGTATGTCAGCCCTGTTGAAATTACGAAGAAAATTCCGATGGAAATATGTGACCACTCTATGTGGAAAAGAGCTTCCACTACGTACCAACAGGGAGATGGTTAGTTTCTTCAAGGGAATGGAGGGGCATCCTGTTATCCATACTAGCGAATTTAGCTCTGAAGACTACTCATACAAGTTTCATAGGACAAGAATCGATCCAAAAACAAACAGTTGCAAATCTACTAATGAACTTCAGACCGCTCCTGTTCCTTATGGCATGAAATTGCTTAAGACGATGGCTTACTTTTCCCTGACCCCAGAGTTTACTGACTTTGTTACACACAGTACTAAAGCCAGAGCACTGTATGAGTTTGTGAAGCCCATCAGAAGTCCAGAGGAGGCATTCTACGGCACACTACTGCATGCATGGATCAATAGTAAGTCTGAGCCTGCTGATCGGAGTTACCCACGCTCTCTCTAGGCTCTCCTTTCTTTATTTAACATAATTAGTGTGTACAAAAACTCCTCTCCCTCTCTCTGTGGATATATTATATCAATGAATGTTATAAAGATAACCGTGAATGGAAGGAATAGCCCCTTTGCATCGGTAGTGTATACGAGGCACCTGTTATATACCCGATAGAACATGCAGCAGTTGCTGTTTACTAAAATATAGAAAATTTTCAGTTTCAGCATCTCATAAGCTTCCATGTGATAGCAAACAGAAGTTTGCCAGGTAAAGTGAGAGAAAGAGGGAAAAGGGCTAGGGAGAAAGGGGAAGAAGGGGAGATCCCCCTCTTATTCATTATTATTATTGCATACAGGAACAGAATCTGACAATGCAAGCCTGTCACAGATGCAGGATCGCCTTAATGTTACTGTATCGGGCACCATCTGGCTATCATGGGGGGAGATATGGAAGGGATCAAAGGCACACTGCAGTGGGTCAAACATTCACCGTGTGTGCATCATTTCCAGTGGAGATCTCCACCGCCTCAAGTACAGCACTGATCCACTGGGCTCCGTTAGACCTCCGCTGTTCCATAACAAGTACAATATGGCTGAAGACCACACTGTCATGGATTGCATGGAGGAGCTGCTGATTGAGAGAAACAAGCAGGAGTATATTAGAGATAGAGACACGCAGAATTTAGTTGCTAGGAAAGAGTTGCTGGATAGAACTACTAGGTTTTAATGACCTTTAATAATTGGAGTAAGCTTAATACCTCCAGTAATAGTGCTGACAAGATAATTTTTTAAAAATCACATCTTTTAATAGGGGAGATCTCATTCGTACCCGATGTAATAGACACATTGGGAAGTCCATAAAAAATTTAACCACAAAAAATAACCTCCCTATTACATATGTGGCATATCACTTGCTTAAGTGACTCATAATACACTGGACCAAAAGTAAGATTTCCTTTATGTCATGCTTACCAAAACTCGAGCTTTCCAACACATGTTTGGCACAGGATAGGGCAGAGTTTTTTTTTAAATAAATGAAATGTGTAGAAAATTTTGCCCTATCCTACGTATTTCCTACATGCATGAAATTTGAGTTTTTATCTAGTGATAGGGACATTACCTTAGTGAAGTTCGGTTGTGTGGGTGAGTTGGCGCATGCGCAGATCCAGCACCAGATAGGCAGTGGCCATGGGCCATGGTGTTATAAATGTAAAAGTGTGATTTTCTCACTATTGCTGCGATTTAAATTTCTTTTGCGGTGCAGTACGTCTGCTCTTGGTGATATGCTATCGTATTAAACTATCCTGCTCAAGTTTATACATATTTCTATATGTTTCGTGGACCGTCCTCGGCAATAGTTTTCGATGGAAAAGATAGGATTTCGCTCATTGTTCTCACTATTCCTGCTGTTTCAGGCATTTTCAGCCGTATCCTTGATCTCTTTAGTTTATTGGTTTGTACAGCGAAGCTATTCGACTCACTCGACGACAGCAAATGAACCGATTGAAGGCACAACACGGGGACTGACCCTGGCAACCTCGACAATAATTAATGCCTCCGCAAACACTGACCAAGAATTACAGTCTACTGAAAATTATATGTACAGTATTGACTTACAGGTGTTCAAGTCGTGGAAGCAGGGAGTGGTAACACTTTTAGAGCCTGAAATTTCTAGAAATTGTGCAGCCTTGTTCACTGGTATTAATCAGACTGAAATCAGTAGGGTCACCGAAGCAAATCGGAATTGGAACTCCTCTGAATATGATCAGAAATTTGCAAACCTGTTTCTTAATTCTGAGGATTGTGAAGAGATCAGAACAGAATTTGAGGGAAATTTTTATACTTCTGACGAAGAGCGTTCCTTTCCTTTAGCCTTCTCCATCAATATTCACTCTGATCCTCAACAGATCGTTCGCTTTCTGAAGTATATCTATCGATCTCACAACGTCTACTGTATCCACTACGATCAGAAATCAAATAATGAGGTTAAGAAGGTGATCAATACTTTAGCCAAATGTCTACGGAATGTGATCATTCCTGAGAAGACTGTGAACGTGGTTTATGGCTGTTACCCCATACTTGATGCTCAACTGAGCTGTATGTCAGCACTCTTGAAATTACAAAGAACATTTCGATGGAAATATGTGACAACCCTGTGTGGAAAAGAGCTTCCACTACGTACCAACAGGGAGATGGTTCGTTTCCTCAAGGGAATGGAGGGGCGTCCCGTTGTTTATACAAGTAAATTTAGCTCTCAAGACTACGCACAAAAACTCCATCTTACAAGCATTGATTCAACGAAAGACGTGTGTAAGTTTACTGGTGGATTTCAGAGCAAACCTGTTCCACATGGAATGAAGTTGTTTAAGACGATGGCTTACTTTTCCCTGACCCCAGAGTTTACTGAATTTGTTACACACAGTACTGAAGCCCGAGCACTGTATGAGTTTGTGAAGCCCATCAGAAGTCCAGAGGAGGCATTCTATGGCACACTGCTACACACATGGATCAATAGTAAGTCTGAGCCTGAAGGAAGGGGGTGGCTACAACACACATCTACACATCTTATATTATACATAACGGGTGCTAAGGCTTAGGCCCTACCTAGTTGACGCTAGTCTAGATCTGCATGTTGGTCATCAGAAATTTGCTCAGACCGTAGAATTTCCAAATAAATTTCCTATTGTAACTTCAGCTGTATTAATTTTGGTTGGACTATAGGATAGCTTTACAGTACATGTACATGAAGACTAGCTAGCCTATGGTTGTAGCCAGCCTACAGACAGCCACAAAATTAATGCCATTCATACTATAAATTACAAATCTTGTAGTTCTGGCAGGTGGTATGTTAGTAATGCTATATATACTAGGTACCGGTATGTTTAAAAAACCTGCATGTCCACATGTATTAGCTACAGCCTATGGTTGTACCGGCACAAACAGAGCAGATTGTCTACATGAAAACCATACATGCAACAAGCTATATACTATGAACAAAAAAAACAAAACAAAAAAAACTCCCAAATGGTCCCTCATAGCTGGTCACATAATATTATTATTACCACTACTACATTACAAATAATTATTAATGGTCTTTTCTCATAACAGATCACATAATAATAATATATATATGCCTCGCAAAAATATGTCTATCGGAATATTATAAGTAAGGATCAATTCCAATAGTCCAGTGTTCTAGTCTTGGAATTGTAAGCTATGATGTCATAGACGAAAATTAATGTGCACTGTGTCAAAAATATGAATACAGGAACAGAATCTGATTATGCCCGAGTATATATATCAGACACTATCTGGCTATCATGGGAGGAGATAGGGAAGGGATCAAAGGCACACTGCAGTGGGTCAAACATTCACCGTGTGTGCATTGTTTCCAGTGGAGATCTCCACCGCCTCAAGTACAGCACTGATCCACTGGGCCGCTCTATTAGACCTCCGCTGTTCCATAACAAGTACAGCATGGCTGAAGATCACACTGTCATGGACTGCATGGAGGAGCTGCTGATTGAGAGAAACAAGCAGGAGTATATTAGAGATATTATGCAACTAATACAAGGATTGCTGGATACAAAATCCCATGCAGATAGACAAGTGACATGAGACGACCTTTTCCTATTATACATGAATAATTTGCTTAACATAGGTGATAATTAGTTAACTAGTCACAAAAATGAACATTACTGAGTGCAATAATAGTGGAATAAGATGCAAAAAAGGTGAAATAGAATACAAAATAACCATAAGATTCGATGCCTGCATGTCTGTTAATGTCGTCAAACTATTTAGGATGCCAATGGTATGTATCAGCTCTTAAAATTAATGAGAACCACCACAGTATGATCCACCATCATTCCCCCAACCACTCCAAGGATCATGATGACTCCAATCACCTGGTGATTGATCCATTTCCATCGTCGAATGATGTCCTTCCTCTCCTTCCCATCGACCTCTCCCTCTGCTGTGAGCTTGCACCCAAGGACTTCCACTACTTAACCCTTCTGGTTCCATACAGTCACTTTCATAGCTAGGTCGATGGCTGGCATCATTTGTGAAGCTACCCGGGTCTTTTTCCCTCGAGCCTGATCCTGTCCTGGATGGTAAGGATGTAGAGGATTCATACGGACGTTGCTTTCTCTTGTGACGTCCCTTATCTTTCCTTCGATGCTTTGAATTTGCTCTTTCACTCCTTCTAGAGGAATCCTGTCCATGATAATCACTGCCCTGATCATACGAAGGTGGTATCGGATCTCGACCTGGGAATAGGGGAATGGGAGTTGGACCCTGAGCAGAAGGGCACTGACCATTATGTTCAGGGAAAAGTGGAACAGGGCCTGGACTTGGTTGGGGTTCGCGAGAAGACCGTCTCTTCCCACGATGGTCTTTTTTCTTTCTTTTACGACCTCTCGTCTCAGAGGACTGATCTTCTGATTGTCCTTGTTCTTGCCAATCCTGCCTCCATCTTCCTCTCTGGAACTGACGGTGAGGTGGTGGCGGTCTATACTGATCATAGTGTCGTGGTTGTCTGCTGGAGTGAGGGATGTCCCTGTGATGATAATGTTGCTGCTGTTGTTGGTCTCCCCTTCTCTGGAATTGACGAGGGGGATTCTGTGGAGGAGGAAGAGGGGGACACCTGCAGCAGAGATTAGACTGACTTGGGTAATTAACTGTGAACTAATAACAATAGTTACTGTAGCGCCTGAGATAGATATATCATAGATTTTGTCAAAAGTTTGCTTACCCATCTCTCAGATGCTGAAGATAGTTCTCTCTCTCAATATCATAACCTCGTGCTCTATTGAAAGCTGGATAAAAACAGCATTACAATAAGTCACTATCATACTCATAATAATTATAATGCCCCTACTCTACCTTGTATTGCATCTTCTGCCGAGAATTGCTGTTTATCAATTAGATATCTGTCAGGTATGTGAGATGAGACAAACTGACATTGTATATAGCACTATAATAGTCTGATATTATGTGACTTACCTACACACTAGGTAGCCAGTCCTATTGAGCCCATGAGTACAGTGGACAGCCACTACATCACCGTTTTCACAACAGGACTCGAGGTACTTGGACAGTGATGTGGCAAAGCTACAATAACACAAGGGAATAGTTGACACAGCAATAACGTGACTATGTCATGTCACTGTGACAACTTACTCCAAATAGACTTCATCATTAGGTATTTCACGTCCCGGACAGAATACTTTTGAATACTGTACCCCTAGATCCTCAAGCTCCTGTTATAGAGCAGTCATGCATAATATTGTATAAAATTTGCTATGTAATATCCTGTTTACCTTGGGGTTATAGTATCTTGAGGTGAATGTCAGATCAATCACAGCTCTCAAGTTCCAACCACCTGCCTTCAACTGCTCCACCAGCTGAGTTGGAGTGAACCTGGTTATTTATTAAAATTTAATATTGCTGGAAATTGCTGGCACCATGCTCGTGCTTTGACTCACTCCTCTTCTGTGGGGACTCCTCCCCTCTCATCCAAATGCTGAGACAGCACTTTCCCTCGAGATCTACCATTGTTGAAGGCCTACACAAAATTAATTATAACAACGACTCCTAGTTAGATTAGTTGATCACAGGGATCTAGGTCTTAGGAGCAGAGAACAGATGGGTAGCTATACCTGCTTCAGCGGAGTCTTGACAGCGATGATCCTCGTCTCCCCAATGGGAGTACCATACCGAGAATATTTGAACCAACTGTCATAGAACATCAGAGTAAGATAATAAACTTTCAAGCTGCGCTGGCAACTCACCCCTCGGGAACGTGCATCTTGGATTGCTATGATCAGACAGATGGGTGTGATCCTGATAAAAGTGGAAATTGGGGAATCCCCTAGGCGACATATTAAAAAAAATCACATGCTTCACACGTGATCAATCGCATGACTATAAATTCCGGTGGCGCGCGCGCGGCGGGCTCGGCCGCCCACATTTTAATTATTTGCAGAGCTTGCAATCGATCAACACCAATGCAAGTTTTATCCCTGGAAAGACTACCGTAGTAAAAAATACACAGTAAGAAGACGAGAGAGAGACTAGGTGGTGGCGGTGTTTTAAACTACCATGGGGCTGACAAGATACGAAGCCCTTCAGATACTCGGACTGGAAGAAGGTAAGTTCGTGACAGCTGTCTTCCGTTCACAAAAAAAATCTCTCAACTACACATACGTAGGTTGTACAGAAAAAGAGATCAAAGATCGATTCAAAAAACTAGCACTGAAATGGCACCCGGATAAGAACTTTCACAACCCAGATGAAGCTCAAAAAGTAAATGGTCCATATACTGAGTGTGTTCAGTTGATATAATTATTAAATATTTTAGCTGTATAATAATATTTAATATTGAAAAGCCATATTTGTGTATGGGGAGTGGTAAGTTCAGTCTAATAAAGTGCTAATTACATTGTATGGGACCACAGCTGGGGTCACATGTTAAGCTTATGATTATGTGTATGTGAACATGTTCACGTTTTGACCAAACTGACCTATACTGGTACTCTAAATATATACCTAGAAATTTCAAGTTATATCAGCTGCATATTCTAGACTACTATCTAAAGAGGAGGACGATGTGGTAAGACCCTTCATTAAGGTGGTCAATTAGCACTGTTGTCACCTCTTTGACCTCTCTCACTCCACAGCGAATAACGCTTGGTGATATATTTAATGATTTTCGTAGTAAGTTTACCAGGACTGAAGTTCGTTGGTCTCTCTCTCCCTTCCTCCCTCACTTCTCTCTCTCTCTCTCTCTCCCCCAGGATATTACAACCCCCATGCTCATATATTCTGTGACTGTGACATTTGTCGTGATGAGTGGGGTGGAATGGACTTTGCGGACATAGTGGGCTCTGACTCGGATCTGTATAGTGATGAAGACGATGACGACTTCTACTCATACGGTGCTGATGATAGGTAGAGCACCTATTATAGGCTTTATAATTATAATATTATAGTCTTACTCTTGATCCTTATACAATTACTATTATAGATACCCTTGAGACTACTGTGTGATTTTCCCAAAATATGATTTAGTAGGTGTCTTTATTAAATTTTCATTCAGTAGTAGTTTTGGGGTGCTTCTCTGTGTTAACTGGGACAGTATCCTTACATGTATTTCAGGGTTCTAATAGGGTGGCTCCACTGTGTGTGCAAATTGGCTCTGCTGAGTAATTTGTCAGTGTGTCCAATTGTCTACATGTTATATACATAACTGTGGAGGTGTAGCTATTTTAGTGACAGTATATACATGTTTCATTGACCTAACAGGCCTGTAGTACTAGTATGTATTTGTTGGGGTGAATGCTGTTTTATGCCGTAAGAAAGGTTCTAGCTTCAGCTGTTACGTGTGTCTGCCATTTCAGTCTCCTCGTGCATGAAGTTACCATTGTACCGTGACTGCTCCTTTGTGTGTACATTCTTGCAGATTCTATGCTGATCAATTACTGAGAGCATTTGCTGAACGACTTTACAGAAATTTTAACGGTCCTAGCCGTATGGCCAGGAAGGCTCAGGAGGACGTCTGGGAAGGTCCGTGTGTGTGTGCGTGTGTGTGTATTTAGCTACATGTGCCTAAAATGTAGTATGGCTGTTGTGTATACTCGTACTGTGGTTACTTTCACTCTTTTTCATGTTTCCTGCCCTACAGCTTCAGTGTATAAAAGAAAGCATATATCTGCTGAGGTAAGTAAAATAGTATATCACAGAGCATACTTGTACATAATATTCACGGCCTAAATTCATTTTTAAGACCCACATGGTTTCATGCCTGTAGGGGTTAATTGAGACCACACAACCTGTTCTACAGTTTTATGTACGCATGTGACTGACCCTCTCTCTCTCACATCTCTCTTTTTCTGTCCCTCCCTCTCTCTCTCTCTCTCTCTCTCTCTCTCTCTCTCTCTCTCTCTCTCTCTCTCTCTCTCTCTCTCTCTCTCTCTCTCTCTCTCTCTCTCTCTCTCTCTCTCTCTCTCTGTATGTGTGTGTACAGGAGGCTAGTCGTAATGCAGATGAGTTACTAAAAGCTGAGGAAAAGGAGAAGCAAGAGGCTGAGAAGAAAAGACAAAAGAATAAGAAAGTGAGTTGTTGGTAATTTGGGAGTTTTTGAAACAGTAGCCCAGTGAACTTGTTTCTGTAAACTATCATGATAATCGGCTGTATTTGCTAGTATAGTATAGTATAATCAATTACTGTTTTTGCTTCGCAGAAAAGAGATGCTAAAAAGAAGAAAAAAGCTGTAAGTTAATAAAAATCGTTTGTTGGTTGTTTTTAGAGAAGTTCGGGTGTGCACCTGCATGGTATACATGTGCTGCTCCTCTAGAAAAAGCAACAAGGTTTAAAAAGTGAAGGAACTAATAAATCTAAGAGTAGTGAAGGCATTAAAAAAGTATCAAGTGTTCAAGTAGAAGTTAGTAAAGAAGAAGAGGGAGCGTCTGGTTGTATTGATGAAGAGGGAGAGACTGACACAGAGGATGATGAGGTAAGTGTGGCTCATGCCAAATTGTCAGTCAGAGTCACCGCTCTCTCTCTCTCTCTCTCTCTTTCTCAATATTTTTCACCAATAAAGATTGACATTTCAAGTGCTTTTGTGGCCAGAGCAAGTAAAAAGAACTGTCAGCAAACGAGTCAGTCTGGTGCTAGTGGAGATGATGGTATGAAGAATAAACGAACTTTTAGTCATAAAACTAATGAAGAGAAGGAGAATGTTGACCCTGGCTTGGGAGGAAAGATGAACGGTGCAAGTGGAGGTCCTGCTGATGAGGTAAGAATCAACTGTAATAATATGCCAGAGTCAAAGTTTGTCATCTCTGTCTCTCTCCCTCCCTCTCTCTCTCTCCTCTTCTCACCTCCTCTCTCTTTCAGTCGACCACAGCAGAGACGATGGCCCGC
Source organism: Cliona cf. orientalis (assembly GCA_963930775.1). Taxonomy (NCBI): domain Eukaryota; kingdom Metazoa; phylum Porifera; class Demospongiae; order Clionaida; family Clionaidae; genus Cliona; species Cliona cf. orientalis. The sequence continues at coordinate 8,264,241 of OZ005700.1, read as the reverse complement.
AGTCGTCAGCTGGCTGGACTGGGTAACATAGCTGCTAAGGACGGACACTTTTCTGAGGCTGTTCGAAGGTTTACTGAAGCCATTGATCTCTATCCTTTTGACCACAGGTCTGTGAGTAAAGGAAGGGAAGGGTTACATATGTTACTGTGGTCTATCTACCCTGTGTACTGTAGTTTGAGGACACTTGTAACCACATATCAATGTTATTCCCTTACCTTGATGGACTACTCTCTGATTCTGAGGCATAGATTTTCTAATTTATAATGATCTAATCTTGTTTTATTGATTACAGATACTTTGGAAATCGTTCATTCTGCTTTGATTATCTTCAAGAATACAAGTGGTAAGCTCCGTCCATACACATACCCACTCTAGGTGATTTAGTGCCAGACATTCCCTTATTTAGTAATTCAGTGAGACTACGAAATTAAAATGCTTGGAATGTTGTATGCTACCATTTGCAGTGCGTTGGAGGATGCTAAAGCTGCCTTGCGTCTTGACTCCAGCTGGCCTAAAGGCTACTACCGCCAGGGCAGGGCCTATGCCGGCCTCAAGGTCAGCATAATATAATATATTATTATTATAGTTTTGTACCTTACATGTACATGTATGCAAGTTGTGTAGAAATTAGAGTGAGTTTAGAGAGCCAGTGCTGGGCATACTAAGAGATCAATAGTAGTATAGAAGGTGTCTGTTGTAAGGTGTGTAGCTTCCTAGTCAACAGCAGTGCACATGTGGTGGTTAAGTTAAGCCTGTTGGTATATTATGTAGTATACACTACAATTATGGGGGATTACTTCCAGTGATATGTGAAATTTGATTTTTAAGATGTGGAGGAGACCATAATATAGTATTATTAATACTACCGTAATATGATTTTTAAGTCAGTATATACCTATGGGATAATTATTACTATTGTGTATCTGTTGTGGTGCTGGATTGTTTGAATGACAGCGTTTGGATGAAGCAGAAGAATCTTATGTAAAAGCACTTCAGTTGGACCCTAATTATAAAGATGCTGAGGAAGAATTGTTTAAGATACGACTGGAGCAGCTCAATGTATGTCTGTATGTACAATTCTAGTACAGCATGTTATATAAATTATTTATTATGATACCACAGGGTATGGGATTTAGATCAGATGTGAGTGAAGTGGCTCTCAAAGAATATAAAACTGTGCAGGCTGCCATTGATGCTATTTTGGCTGGAAAAGGTGAGCAAAATACATAGGCCAACTATGCTTATCATAGGTGATGTCAAGATTCATTGATTCTGCCTTTTGTATGGTTCATATGGGATGGTCCAAGAGCTAGGGATTGGCTGACAAAGTTAGACCTTTTTCTTTCACATACAGTGACCACTCTTGAGATTGAGGACCACTCCCACATCTATTCCCCTGAAGAGCGGATCGTCTCCACCCCTAGTCCTACTCCACTCTCCTCTTCTCAGTCTCGCCATTACCACCACCCCCAGCAGAGAGGAGGGGGAGGAGGGGGAGGGGAGTCCAACTACACACCAGTCTATAACTACAATGGCTACCAGCTTCCTCCCAGGATGGCACAGCAGCATCAACAGCAGGGCCAGGCTAGTGGCAGCAGCAATGGTGGCAGTGGTAGTGGTGGTGGTGGTAGTAGGCATGGAGGGACTGGGGCTACTCAGCACTCAACCAGGCAGTCAACTCAACAGCATAAACAAGAGTGAGTGTTGTACAATGTCATGTTTGTGGGAAATATTTTATTTAGTGAGCATGGATCGTTTCCCCCTCCCCTCCCCTCTCCCCCCCCTCCCCTATTTGGATAAATTTAATGATTGTACGTGTTGTGGTCAATAAACAGGATACAGGTACATTGGTGATGTTGTATATAATCCCTTTTTATTGTACGTCCTACACTGATTACTGTATTTATCCAGTGGTTCCTCCTTCCTCCTAAAGCCGGAACCAGTAGATAATCTCTTCGATTACATTGAGTTTCTGATATTATTTTTGCTCTTCTCAGGGCCACTGGAGATGTTAACAGTGATGGGAGGGCTCTGTGGGTTGGCAACATCAACTCCAATGCCATCAGTGAGGGAATGATCAGGAAGCTCTTCCAACAGTGAGTTAAATACTTCTAGTATGCAACACTTGGGCACCTCCCACCACAGTTTCTCATATTGCTGAGAGAGAGAGAGAGAGAGAGAGAGAGAGAGAGAGAGAGAGAGAGAGAGAGAGAGAGAGAGAGAGAGAATGAACCCTGGCTAACACTTTGGATCACTTGGCTACATGTACATAGGATTCCTTAACTCTCTATAGTATACATAATTATTGTGTGTGTGTCTGCACTATTTGCTAACTGGCATTGTGTACCGCATTCCCGTGTGTGCAGGTATGGTGAAGTGGTGTCCATCCGTATGTTACGTGAAAGGCGATGTGCTTTTGTCAACTATTCCAAGGCAGAGTCAGCTGCTGAGGCACTGCAAGGACTTCAGGTATATACGGCATCGCAATAAATTTAATATTCATGTAGTCATTTGTATTCACCCCTCTCTTTCCCCCTCCCTCTCTCTCTCCTTCTCTCCCTCCCACCCTCCCTCTCTTCACCTCTATCTCCCCCCTTCACCAAACTATACACACATTCAGGGCAAGAATCTTGAAGGCTGTTACCTATTGCTGCGTTACCCTGAGAACCCGATGCTTGCTTCCTCCTCCTCCTCCTCTGGTGCCTCTGGTGGGAGCAGCAGTTCCAAGAGGCATGGCCCTGTCAATGGTAACGAGTGCTATTACTGGCGCACCAGTGGCTGTGCATTTGGAGCAAAGTGTCGCTTCAGGCATGTCCCCGGCAACAGGGGCGTCGACTCAAAGAACCACTAATTAAAAAGTTTGCACTAAAATTTAGAAACTCTTGGGATATTATTATAACTTAAACTGGACTTATTATCATTAAAATTTAATTAACCACATCCATCATAATGAATTTTATGATGGCTTATTCATTACTGCTGAAATTGAGTAATGAAACAAATTTTGTGTAATAATAATTTCTACACTGCTCCAACTATTATGCATTAAAAGTTAATAATTATTGGTATAATATATTATAACATGCTTTGAAGAAGTTTGGTATGTATTTATTATATTGTTCAGAACCATTCATCTGCTCAAGAGTTACATTTTGGTTTTTGTTCCAGCTCCATAGCTCTTTCCGTTGCTGAGATACACTTTGGCGCGCGCCGCGGTGTAGAGTTAATTTTTTTTTTTTTTTAATAATAATAACAATAATAGTGAATACAATGTAGACGCAGTCAAGCACAAAAATACTTTACAAGTACGAAGCCGAACATACAGCACAATGTGTACATAGGACCAGAAGGTCAAGAGTTAAACAAGTAAACAGAGTTAATGATATTCATAGCTCTTAATTACGTTATACATTCCAACGTGAAAACCATACGCATTTTGCTACCCCCAGTCCCAGCTCAATAAATAGCATTTTCCGGGAGGGGCTAGACGGTGTCAGGGGTACCCCCTCTGGCACCTGCGCTGCAGCTGAAAACTGCACATGGTCCTGGGCATATATGGCTTAGGGGTCGCCCAGGTTCCTCCCTTGAATATCCCCCATCCCTGGAAGCATGCCTGCGGTAATGCCCGCAGTGTCACTCCAAAACGGATCACCGAAGCTGCGGCGACTCGGCCCGAGGGGAGGGATGATTGGGACTATTTTTTTTTTCTTCCATTACATTTTTGTTGTTTTTTTTTCCTCTATGGCATACATGTAAGACAGCAAGCACTCTTACTGACTAGTAGAAAATCATCTGTGCAAGGCAAGCCTCTGCGAAAGTCATAAGATTTCTTTCAAAGGCATGCTTATACATCAGATCAGCCAGGGGTGAATGACTTAGGGGTCATGTCCGCAGTGTCACTCAGTACAGATCACCGAAGCTGCAGTGACTCGGCCTGGGGTGACACTGAGGGATGATTGGGACTATTTTTTCCCTTCCATTACAAGTATCATATCCCTATGTGTGCTGAATACAAGTTTCATATTGATCACAAGTGGAGTTATGACCATTTTTTATGCACTCAGGTATATTATAAATAATTTGTTTTTCGGAAAATGCACATTTTAATTAATACATGTGCTCGTAACTACAGTTCACATTCCAACTATAATTATTATAAACATAGTATATTATAAATATGAAGCAATCAAGAAAAAGCAAGCATAGGGATGTATAGTGGATGTAATTATCCCTACAAATCTTGTTTATGTACTTTTTGATCCCGCCATCCCTATATACTTCATCCTTAAATTTTTATACTTGTATCTATCTCATTCACGCAGTTCATACCCGTTTATGTGGGGCTCACTCAGGCTCGCCCCAATTATAGCTAGGTTAATGTTATAATAATACTATTGATCATTATAACTTTGATGAGATCAGAGGTTAAAGATGTGCACAATATATAATCAGATCGAAACAGAGATCACCAAAAAAGAGATTGAGAGTGAGTGAGGGATGAAAGAGATCAAGGCTAAAATTTTTTATTGAAAATGTGCTATAGTGACAACAATGTATTGACAACAAAAAAGAAATCAAAAATGGCTGCTGTTGTGAAGTGTTTTGCTGTTGCTGGTGCTCTAGCTGGCTTGCTTGTGGCTAGTATAACTGTTTTGGAATAAGCGATTAACAATAACAATAAAATCACCATTGGAAAATTGAAAGAGATAAAAGTGCAATAAAGAAATTAATCAGCTCAGACTCGAGTTGCCTTCAGATCATCGTCACTGTCTGAGGAGAGCTGAGAAGGGAAAAAGATTGGGTACATCAAGCGTATTTACATACACTGCCTCACTGATATCAGTCTCTCCCTCCCTCCCTCCCTCCCTCCCTCTCTCTCTCTCTCTCTCTCTCTCTCTCTCTCTCTCTCTCTCTCTCTTTCTCTCTCTCTCTCTCTCTCCCCATAATCATTAATATTATTGCCACTTACAACAGCTGGAGGTGAGCTGAGTGGTTTTACTGTGTGGAGCAGTTGTTGGAAGATGGCCACCCAGTCCTTCATGTCGTCCTTGGTGTCCACCTGGACAAAGAACGTTCTGCTGGGAGTCACCACTTCAAAGAGATTATCACGTCCAGTGGCTCTGCACAAGTAAAATTACATAAGTCAAGGGCCACAACACTGTATAATGGCTGTACTTACTCTTTGTTGCCACCACCTCCACTACTCACTGATACACCTGTGATCTCTGATACTGGGATAGCCTTGATAGGCTCCGCCTCCTGTGCGACAATGGTATGTGCATGACATCGTACAAAGCTACCAGTAGAGCTCAGAATCGAAATGATACTTTACCTAATCTAATACACACTGGACTGCAGGATGGTGGCTTAACTTAGCTCTATAATCTATGGCCTGACTTATCATCACTACCAGCTATGACTAGTGATATGATCTGCATAATCTTCCCCTCCTCCTCCCACTCCTTAGCTTCTACAATGCATGACTAATATGTAATAAAATTAATGCCCACCTCTATTGTCTTATAGTAGCCGAGAGAGATTTCTGTTAGCACAAAGAATCTTCTCTTCCAGTTCTTCATCTATTAGAGACATTGAAACAAAATCATGGAGAAAAGATAAAAATTATAATGCACAGCGATCATCTGTCTTATTATCCTACTCACCACAGCTCCAAGCTTGATTCCCCAGCCTGCTTTGAAAATTCTTGGGAATCCTCTGGTTTTTCTTCGATAGCCGTCGGGAATGCCTGCTCCAGCAGCGCCACCTGCGGCTCCATCCTCCCCACCACCATGAACCTTACCATCACCATTCTCTGTACCATCAGTTAACTGGGTGGAGAGAGGAAGGAGGAGAGAGAAACAGGAGAGGGAGAAGAGAGAGAGGGGGAGAGAGAGGGAGGGAGAGAAAGAGGGAGGGGAGAGAGAGGGAGAGAGAAAAGTCAGTCATTCCAATAAGATCAGTATGGGTGGCACCTTACCCCCTTTATGGGTACTCTGTGCACCACTCCACCGACAACTTTGGTCTTGTATCCTACGTCCTGCTGCTGTTTCTGAACCGATGCAACCTGCTTTGCTGTTGCCTGTCTCATCTGAAAGGGGAGGAGGAACAGAGAATGAATCTCTCTCTCTCTCTCTCTCTCTCCCCTCCCTACCTCCCTCCTAAATCTCTCTCTCTCACATACACACACACACACATGCATGCAAATTGAAACCACAGCATGTGGTAGTACAGTATGCAGTGAATAGTATTTCCTCAACTAGGTGGTTCATTTATCTCACCGATGCTTTTCTTATGGACTCTATCCAGCCGTCCCTCTCTTCTGCCGAGTCAAATGACACGAAATATGATCCAGTGGTTGTCACAATCTCTGAAAATACAATAATTTGGATCAGTACTAGCATACTAGTCCAGATCTCATTCCCATACCCCATTCCCAGTTCTTTTGTACGTACACACATGCATACTGCTAGGTCTAGATTCGGGAATGAGCCCACTCTGGCCCAGACCTATGTGTCCACAAAGCCTAGACAAGCAGCTATAGCTATATGCCTGTATGCACATTATGTAGCCATACAACTCACCTAGACAATTGAGTACTCTTGGTCTTGCCGAAGCCGCGCCAACCTGTGCAGTAATGAACAATTGATGTTTAGACATATAGTAAGGCTACTGCTTACTAGCCAAGCACCATGAATGACAGGGAGTCTCGTAGACATCAATACATGTACTCACCTTAGTGATGTATTGGGAGTTGACTTCTGCAAACGGGGCGTATTTAGAGAGGTCGGGGTCAAACTCCGCCTCCTCTGGGTACATGCGTAGCTTATGTGTGCTGAAGTCACAGACAAGGTAGCATCGCATATAGTTACCCGTCTCCCGAGACTCCATTAAGGCGTACCCCACCACACGGTCATCACCGTCCAACAGTGGCATCACTGATAACTGCGGGCCACTATCCTCTATGCTAGAGCAAACCTGTATACATGTAAAGATATGGATAATTGAATGATGTAGCACATGGAGAGAGAGAGAGAGAGAGGGAAAGCACACAGCAGGATGCTCACAAGTTAATTTATCCCTACTTGTAGATAGGCTTGGTATAAACAGTGGCCCAGGGAAAGGTGCCACCCAAGTCTATGAATCTAATTATGAATCCTGGTACCCTAGGTACTCACACACACACTCCTAGCCTTGTATAGTGGACCTGTCTCCAGGAACTATGCCAAGAAGCTAATGTGGCTACTTAGAGTATGTACCACTTCCAGTCATAAGACTCAGCCCAGCACTGAAACTACAACTAACTGTTCAACTACAAGCCATGGAACATGAATTGCTAGTACCTCACCCTTACAAAGACAAGGTACCCACCCCTCCTACACTACAGGGTGATGTACTTAACAACTGAGTTATTCACAGCAAACTGGCTGATGGGATATAGAGAGACACATAGTCCTAGCTAGCATATATAGGTCCAGCAGCCTGAAAGGAAGAGGGAGGGAGGGAGGGATGATATTTAGAAGAAGGGAGGTGAGAGGGAAGGAGGAAGGTAAGGATTATTTAAGGGCCTGCACAGATTGTGAGATACAGGGCTTTCTAGCTACAGTAGCTCTATTTTCTATACTTGATAAAATAGTAGCATGGACAAAAGCTCTTGGTACGAGTTAGACCACATTACTCTCATTAAGATATCGGCCAAGCACCATTGCTCAAATGTTGTACCATATCACTTCAGTTTTGACAAACAGACACAGTCACCTGATTCACGGTAAAACAACCAGCCACCTTCAGTTTGAACCGAATAGGGGACAGTTACTCATTATGCCATGCAGAACTAAAATAAAGATGAGATGAAATACTATCACAAAGTTTATAAATAGGGGCTGTTGATTTACGGCAAGGGAGCCCATTTTCAGCTATATGGAACAAATGTTTGCTCATGTGCTCTTTTTTCCCTTACATGGTTGTAAGTACGTCTTAGAACTACAGACTGTGCCTTACGGGACAAAAAAAAATTGTTTTGGTAGAGCATTTTCAGTTCAGGTGGACGCACAATAGCATCACATATCTACAAGCATGGTGTATGGCACAGTCAGTGTACCTCTCACTACACTGGAAGTATGTATGTACTATAGTACTATGCTAGGCTATAGTAAGCTGAAAGAAAAAGAAAACAATTGTCATGGTATACATAGCAGGAGGGTATGCACACAGAAAATTGTTATTTCACAACTGCTGTAGAGGAATCTGTAACGTGGTCAACATGAATAAGATCTACTGTCGAGCCACAGCTATAAGTAGACTACGCCATCTGCAATGGAATCAGGTATTTATCAATACCGTAGTGTCTTGGGCAAGCGCCCACTCCTGGTTAAGCACCCATGTACCACATTTGAAGGGGCCACTGTAGCAGCTTCTATACAAACGTATGGGATTTTGATCCCGGGTAAGCACCCATGCGGGACACTACGGTAGTTACAGAGCGGGATCACTCCTCCCTACCTTTAGAGCTATGCAATCTAAGTATTAATGATATTATTATATTGTGTAGCTATACCTCCTCAGGTGGCTGCGTTCATTCACATGCACACCTGGTATTGTAATGGATGCACACACATGCACTCAGCCACTGTCTTGCACCTGGGATGCAACTATTAAACAATAGTTCTTGCAACAAGATATGGAGCGGCCTAATTAGCTATAATAAAGCCTGAACCAATATGTATATATACCTTAGCACGTATGGCACTAACAGGCTTGTCTTCCAAGGATACCCAGGCACCAGGTTACGTATAATAATATTATGACATACCAGAGATTATGTAGAAATCATATAGATAAAAAATGTATACTATACACAGTGGGATGGGGAGCAAGGGAATTTGATAAGGCTTCACATTTTCCCTTGGGTTTTTGGGCACAGTGCAGTGTATCCCTACACACAAGAATGTATGCAAACTGTTCCAATATCCTTGATATTAGTTGGTATTTCAAATTAAGGCGTAATCAGTACACTCACGCACATACGCATGTTGTGTCCTGGGTAACCAAGACATAATTACAAACACCACGCCCACTTTTGCCAGGACCTAAAAGCATACCAGCAGCTGTACAGTGCAAAGTGTAGTCACAGTACCCACTGTCTATTTACCTACAGAAATCTAGTAACACTTACATGTATATGTATCAGAGACACAAAAGGTAACTGCTACACATAGCCACAGCAATATTATTAGAATGCTGCAGGCTAATATTTACAATTTATAGTGTTTATTAGTGCAGCCGGCTAAGGTGGTAATGCGTGGTCGAGTGATAAACTAACTTGGCAGAGTGAATACACGGCAATTGGGGACTGATCCAGCATGGGGGCAGGATGGTAGAAATTACTTTTGTAGCTTGTATCAAGTTGTATGATGTCTATTAATTTTAATAATTCCAATGTGACCATAAACTAGCCATTTAATGCCATATGTATTGTGTAAACATAGGTTCCCATAATATACACAAGAAGCTATTCTTGAGCCTTGTATCTCTCTCTCTCTCTCCCTCTCCATCTCAAAAACATTCAATTTTGATATTCCTCCCATGCATACTGAACTGGAATCCAAATCATCAAAGCCCTAAGTCTTGTCTACATGAGGAACTCAATTTAGTGAGCTTCCACTACAACAGACCAGTAAACCACTGAACCACAGACTTTCATTCCAAAACAGCAAAACTGAAATACATCTTCTAATTTCACACAAATACCGTCTACAGTGTTGACCAATTATTGATGAAAATAGTGCGATACAATAACTAGCTATAAATATAATATATTCTGGTCATAACAATAATAATAATAATAATATGCAAAGCCCAACACCCAGTAATACTTGTGTCTATGTACATGTACATAGCACTTACAGGAAAGAGCAGCTGTAAAGTAAACCCAGGACCAAATATGCTCAATGTGTACAACACCACCCTATACCTGTACTGTTGTTTAGCCCTGTTTAGCCCTGTTTATCGATCAGTACGTTTGGTGCTACTGACTGTAGGACTGTAGTATAGATAATAACCAGTTGTGTACTGGATGTTCAGTTCTATCAACTGAAGGTACAGCTATAGCTAGTTGACAGCTGCTTACATTGTAGCTATAACTTGAATGTAAACACAAAGGCACATGAGACTGAGTGACTGACTGGTCGACTGCACAGGGCTATAGGGCGTTAGTAATGAGCCATGAATCCTATGGTTAACCCCCCCCCCCCCCTCTCTCTCTCTCTCCCCGCCTCTTTCTCTCTTCCTCAGTGTCAGGTGACAGAAACAAGGACATGTTTGTTGGCAGCTGTAATCTGTTACTACTGTTTGTTGACACTGTCTACAAAACTAGATGTGGTATAAAACTCGCCCTCTCTCTCCCTCTCTTCCTCCCTCCCCTTCCTCTCCCTCTCTCTCTCTCTCACAAAGTGAAAATTAGACAACGAGCTAATCACTAACCCACCGAAACCATGTGCTAATCTTTCCTGATTGGTAACCTACCGTATAGCGGGAAATTTTCGTTGGTGCTAATTTTCGTATGATCGGCCAAAACACCCTTAGAATAAACTTTCGTATTTTTTAAATTTCGTATGCTTGCTACGGGAGATTGCGCGCATGCGCAGCTGGTAGCGCTCTCACTTACGTGCGGTATACGATAACGCTAGCATCACTGATCGTAATCGATACCGATAGCGGTCCACTGGAATCAGAAAGGTCACTTCGTTTCAACGCCTTGGCAAAGAATCGATAAAGAGACATCGTTCAGTGAACTAGCCTTGCATTTAGCACCTCCTGCTAGCGACCGCGTGTGGCGCATATAGGTCAAAGGTCACGCGCGAAAGGAAAAAAAATTTCGTATGTTCAAATTTTCGCAGTTTTTATTTTCGTATAAGGGATGGAGCATACGAAATATACGAAAATTAACACCATACGAAAATTTCCCGCTATACGGTATAACAATTCCAAGTGACCACACCTTTTTTTCTATATAATATTTTCCCTGAAGCCCATCCTTATCCAGCTCATCATCAGGACTTCCTCAACTGGTTACCACAAACAGAGCACTTTCATGGAGGGATCTGATACTGGGTTCAATTTCCTTATATACCCTACCACGGCCTTATCTCAGCCCAAGCCTAGCTGATTCTCTCATGACTGCATATGTATGTGTACATGTAGTCAACACCTAGCAATGTTCCGGCATCACTAGTTAATGCACATTAATGTGATGTTAGTATGGTTTTGCCACAACCGGCTTTTTCTTTAAAAGATTCACGTACATAATATATTGTACACGGGAGATGATGCTACGATTTCCTGCATACTTCAAACACGAATCAAAATCAAGCAGGCAGGCAGGCTTCCGTAACATGGGAGCATACGATCACTACAATTGGTCTATAGATGCTTGTTTATGAGTATAGTGAGTGTCACAAAGTCAATGTATGTGTGTGTGTATGTATGCTTGCAAGTCTGAAAGGCTAACTATAGTGACCCCCTATAGAGCCGAAAATATTTGAATAACGAAGATGTCCTCATTTTTTAAGAGCAACTTTATATACTTCTCTATTAAGGAGGCATGTCTCGTTTCAAGGGGGTCCCTTTACGTACATAACATGCTATCATAGGCTGTAAGAACGATACCAAGCATATGCATGACCCCAGCATTAAATTTAATAACTGCTTATAGTATTGTTATATGGATGTTTGCTCTAACATGGCCTACCTTCCATACCCCCTCCCCACCTCGGGCCCCCCACGGAGTGTGTACTAATTCGTACTGTAGTAATAGACTTGGTCATTCAGCTGCATTAGTGCTATATATTATACGATGATAGGTACACATTGAACACACCACCACAGTCACGCAATACTGTCGCTAGTTTGTACATGGAGTTATTGATACGAGCAGAGACAGGCTGCACCATATGCCACGATATGGCGCCATGGCTACTTCACTTTCATAAGCCACACATGCATATGACCGCTGTACAGCTACAGGTATAGTATAGCAGGGGAGCCTATAATAGAACCAGCAACTTCGGAAATATAATATTTTTTTATAAAGATCTCAAATTAAAATTGATTTGGAGGGGGAGGGGAGGAGGAGAAACATTATCCATTTTTAATAGCCACTGTTGCATACACAGACACAAATCATGGTAACTTTAATATTGTAAAACGTCAAAAGCATAAGAGAAGTGACGACTTCCACTGCGTAGCTCAGGATATAGATAAGTCAGGGGCTAGATAATTTCTGAGTGCTGCTATCAGATTATTATGGGTGGGTAATCCGATATATTATAGCATGCGCAGTCAGAATGAGCTCTAGCTGTGTAAATATCAACTATGGAGCTCGTTAGCTTATTAAATAGCTTCTGGGAAAACAATTGTAGAGATTCTCTCCAAGAGTCGTATGCCCTACGGCACACAGTGACACCCCGGCAGCACCATTCACACATATTAAAAGACTAGCAGCACACATTCTCGCTCACCTCAGTCTTTCTTCCTGTTGACTAGCTTTCAGCGCGAGTCGGTGGAGCGGAAAAATCGCCCTGCAACTCACCACACGGTGCTTATAAGGAGCGGGACTGCAGAGCGCTACTCGAAGTTTACTCGCTTTTGAATTCACAATACCTTTGAAAGAGTGACCATACCTACGTGTACCGTGTACCCATACTCTTGGGCTCCTTCCGTTTCCCCCAATTGTTGCGTAATTCAAATTGCAGCACTATGAATATCATTAAGAGTATCTTGAACGATAAAATACTGTACACTGTAGATAGTCGATACATAAAAATGCACTATACTTATTCTATGAAAAGACTATGCTAAACTATATCATCATCGTCCGAGGATAGAGGTTCTGTTTGCTGGTCACTGTATTCTCTATCCTCACCAGTCTCCTCTCCTTCATCTCCCTCGTCCTCCTCTCCCGACCCCTCCAGCCCCCTAGCAACTGCCTCGGACAGCTTCTGGGCTTGAGGATAATCCTGCTTGTTAGTAGATGGCTCCATACTCGCCTCACGAGACTTCTTTTCAAACGTTTCTACCAACCTGCAATAGAAATGGTTGTCATGCATGGTATATACGATGGGAGGATTGGGTGTTGATGGGGTGTATATATTAATTTTGGGACAATCTTGTACGGCAATTATGTACATGGTATACAGGGAATCCCTCTTAATGGTTTCTTCACATAACTATGCGTGGTCTTTCAATATGGCATTGTCCCCCCCCTCCCCAAAATGAAATGAGAATTTCTAATATGGGCATCTTCAGCCTGTGTCTAAAGTGAAAGTAACTCCTAATAATGGTATCTTACAGTAGCGTTTTCTATTCAAAAGTTGGGATGTTACATATAGCTTATTGTATCAAAATCAATTGTTACTCTCGACGTACTTGGTGTGGAGTTCTGAGACCTCGGGTACATCCACTCCAGTCTCCTGCTGAATCTTGGTGCCCACTGTCAGTAAAAGTGTGTAAATAACGAAGTTGGCATCCCCCTCTATGCACTCGATCATTGGCGTGTTCTCGTCCCGCTTCAGCGCATCAATGTAGAGCTCTATCATGTTATGGAAAATATCACAGAAACAGTCGATGAAGTCTATCAGAATCTCGGGCGTGTAGAATCGCATGACGTCATTGACAAAGCTGAAAACAAGCTTGCAGAAGTGGATGGTGGTACCGCTGAGATCGACAAAACCACCGTCGTGGACAAGGTTACGGAAGTCCTTCACTCCGAGGTTCTCCATCTCCATCTGAATGGCTGGGCAATATGAGAGAAGAGACCCACATTATCACTACCCCACATACATCTATAGGCTTCTATATTAGCCTCGTCCCCAGGCCACTCCCACGTTTTCATATAACATTGAAAACGTGGGAGTGGCCTGGGGACGAGGCTACTTCTATATATCTACATGTTAGTTATGATCACATGAATAATAATATTATAAGCATGTATAGGTATATGTACACACAACATGGAATGTACATGTACATGTACGTACATGCACATGGTACTTATATCATTGGTATATGGTTCAAATAGTGAAAGAGAAAGTGTCGAGGACGTGTCTTGATCTTCAAACTAGTCCCAGAGCTTGTGTTTTAGCTGTTTAGAACATGCATCGTATCACTAAAAACAAACTCCTTGTAATAAGTAGCCCCCACTTTGAGATGTAGGACTCCACCACATGGCAACCCCTAGCTAATGTATGTACTTACTCGAACAGTGACACATATCGGGGATATAATTATATAATATTATTTATACAATATTACGTAATAATAACAAACCAACCAGCTAGCTGAGCCTGTTCCTGGCGCAGATCGAGGGGTGCCCAGGACTCGGCAGTGCCAGTGGTGGCACACTGCTCACGAATACGACCTCTCTCCTCAACCAGAGCCTATGGAGGAATATCAACGTGAAAGTTCACTAAGGTCAGGCAACTTCTTCATGTACAGTCACAATCAAATTTAATTATTAATCTCAAAGCCGCAGCTGGTACCATTAAATTTTTTATAATTATATAAATCTCACTGAGTGGCTCAGATATACGTACACATATCCCAAAAATGTGTTTTGTTTAGTTAGTTGTGTGGTTCATACCACAGGATATACCCACAGATATTCTATTCACACAGTATTGATAGATCGGGAGTTTGGAGAACACACAACGATTTTATCGTAACACTGGAAGTATGTAACGGTGCACTCCTGACTAGAAGAATGGGAATAGAGTTGTAAAGATAATATTATTATCAGCTCACCTGGGAGAGATGAGGGTGATAGAGCTGCATCAAGGCAAAGTCAAAGTCCATCCCACTGCTGTGCAGACTTGCACACTCCTTCTTGATGGCCGTGATGCAGTCAGCAACGGCAGAGAGGGGAAGACTGTCGGCTCCCTCCTGGGGGAACATGGTGTCTGAGCTCTGCTTGGCAAAGCTCTGCAGCTGCTTGTTGCACCAGACAATGAAGGCAGAGTAGCTTCCATCGTTTTCGCCAAACGCTCTCTCAAATTCGGTTGCAGCGTTGCGAAGGCCCATGAAGAAGGTAGCAGCGAAGTTGGAAATGTAGAGGCTGATCATCCCCTCCATCTTTACGTCATCCAGGTCACGCTGAATAATTTGACGGTAATTCTCGAGAAACAGCTCACAGGCTTTGGCTGAGAATCCCAGACGAATGAGCAGGCCGACTGCCCTTCTGGCAGCCCTAGGCCCCCCTCTCAACGAGCCGCTTGGTGAAGCTTCGAGCTCCTTCATGAGGATAGCACTCAGCTTGTTGATTCTATGACTGAGTCGGGCACGTACGTCACGGAAGGCGTGTGTATCCGAGATATCCTTCAAGCACAGTTTTGTCTCTTCGATGAGAGAAACGGCTTCATCGAAATCTCGCTGAGCGATGAACACATCGAGATTCTCGGGGATATCCTTCAGCCACTCTGCCGCCTCTTCTAGCTGGGTTTGCTTCTTCTCAGCTTCTCTCATCTCTGAATCACGAGCGAACGACCGAGAGATGGAAGAGATGGACATATCGAGTGACTGTTGCTGCGTTTTTCGAACGGCCTCCTTCTTTGCAGCATCGATAGCTGCCTTGTGCTGCTCTTTGGCATTCTCGATCATCTGCATCCAATTTTGCTTGTCTTCGAAATTTTGTGCCTGGTAAAGGTGGCTGTCTGGGAACATCAGGATCTTGAATGCATAATGCAGCGTGTCAGTGTCCTTTACATTCACCACGGCCATGTTATCTAGCTCGTAGAGGGCTTGAAACTTGTAGCGTACGGGACCTCTTCGCCGCTTTATGTGCGATGCTACCATCAGGCTATCGTTGAGCAAGAAGGCTGTTATCGTACCGAGTTGCTCATACGATTCTTGATTCAGCTCTGTAAGGTGGCCAAAGTGGACTAAATGGCGACCGGACACTTCGGTGACTATGGACCCGCCCTCCACCGTCTCAAGGAGTGTAGCAATGCTCTGCTTTTCAGTCTGCTCTCCCCCTCCTCCTTCCCCGCCCAATTGCTGCCCCCCTCGTTCCTCCATTAATGAGAGATCCTGCATTGCATCGGTGAGCTTCTTGTGCTCATGAAGCAGGTGGCTTAGCTGGTACATCTCTGCCTCCAGTGACGATATCTCCTTGGATGTGTCGATGAAGAGTTCATAGTTCTTATACACATTCTGTTTTAGTTCCTTGGATGTTTTTTCTGCCACTTTTTGGACTTTTTGCTTGTGCTGTTTGATTTCTGCTGAGCTGTCGAACTTGCTCACCACGTCTTTGACGTAGCTGGGTAGGTCGAATTTCTCCGAGCCCAGTCTAGATTCGACGTCCAGACCACGTCGAAATTCAAATTCACTCATGACTCGTGCTATCTGGAGATGAAGCTACGACCACGGACTGTTAAGAAAATCGATGAAACCTTCACGAAAAATTTAATGCCTTTCTTCCCACAGTCAAGGTACAAAGTACACACCCAGAGGAGGTTGGACATGACGCATATTTGCGCCATAGTCACATGACCTTGGTATGCAATTATGCTGCCACGCGTTCAAAAGAATGCCATTTGCGAGTGTGGCTAGTAGCTAAAATGTTTGCGTTTGTGAACTATGGCCAAATCTGAAGCTGAAACGGAGGCGAATAGTGTAGATCTAATATTATAACGGCAAAAGAAGCTGACTGCAATCGACAAATACTGTCTTTGATGTTGCCATTCTGAGGAACCTTTTTTCTCGATTTGCAAGAAGTATGAGGGGTGGACGGGTGGGGTATGGCGCTGGATCTTCTTTTCTCATGGATTTCAACTTGCTTTCACATTTAAAACTGTCGTCAAGGCTTTAGATCGTGACTTACATTTTGTACAGTGTTATATATGGGGCAACACGCCCACTTTTTGTGCGCACGTGATCGTGTCCAACCTCTGGTACACACCGTGGGAGTGTTGGGCGGGCTCTTGGGCGGTTGGGCGTACGCGCGTGGTGGTGTATGGTCATGTGATGTGCACGTGATGCAAATTTTGGCGGGAAATCTGCTCTGCTCACTACTACATAAACACACCAGCTTCTCTTCAAGCTCAAAACTTGTGTGTTGGCTGTGAGTGTACCATGGCAGTGAAAGAAGGCATCATTCAAATTCTCAACGACTCCCAAAGCAGCCTTCACAACCACCAGAAGCTTCTCAGGAAGCTGAAGGCCCTCTATGAGCAACACCAGAACGTGGAGGACTTCTTTGAGACGTTCTTCCTGTCATTCACCAACGCTCTGGTGGTCTACAAGCGTGAGCCAGCTGTCGAGAGGGTCATAGACTTTGTTGCCAAGTTTGCTATTTCGACTGCTCCAACAGAGAAGCAAGGTACATGTAGGTCTGTTTGAAAATACGCTGTGTCTACTGGTACCGGCACCGCAATTTAAGCGTTATAGTGCCGGTAAGTCCATATAAAATACTGTACTCTTACGTAGCCCTTGTTCCCGCCCCCTCCTGCATATGGCAATATAAATTTGTACATAAATTTGCCGGCACTCTAGACACTGCGTTGAAAATAATTTGTATGAAGATACAAAGCACTGCTTGACCCTATTCAGTACACACACATACACATTCAATTAATGATTTATGCTACTGCATTGCAAGCCTCAGGCCATGTCAATTGAGTTACAATGCAAGCAAAGGCCAGTTGGTCTAGAGGTATGATTCTCGCTTAGGGTGCGAGAGGTCCCGGGTTCAATTCCCGGACTGGCCCAAGGCTGTCTTCTTTTTGTTTTTTATTGCTGTGTGTGTCTGTATTCTTTATACCATATGGATAGTACTGGCGCTGTCTGTCTACCCCCACAGGTAGTGATACATGTAGTGAAAGTGGGGAGGGAGGAGGTGAGAGCGAGGAAGAAGAAGAGACTGAAATTACCTTCTTCTCTCTACTTGTTGACAAACTGCTATCAATACACCAGGCCAGGGACAAAGCAGTCAGGTACATTGTACTTGTATGAAGTGATTACTTACACATACATTTGATACATCGTTGTCGCAGATTTCGTGTATGTCAGTTGGTGGCCAAGATGATGAGCTATGCGGCTGACGCTCAGACCAAAATTGGGCCGGACCGTCTGGACAGGGTGCAAGAGGTCATGATGCAGAGACTCTATGACAAAGTCAGTCAAATCAATATTCTTTTACAGTTCATGCATGTACACATGTACACATGTACATGACATAAATATCTTCTTCAATTCAGATCAATATTCTTTTACAATTCATGCATGTACACATGTATGATCGTATATAAATGTCTTCTTCCATTTCAGATTCCGGTGGTTCGATGCCATGCAGCTGCCTCCTTGGAGTATTTCCAAGACCCCTCCCCCCAGTGTCCGGTCATCACTGCACTGCTGGAGCTCATGGAAAAGGACTCCAGTCCAGACGTCAGAAGGACAATCCTAGGCAAAATTGCTGTCTTGAATAGGACTCTTTCAGGTACATAATAAAAGTGACCATAATTAAGTTTATCCCACTACCATGACAGATTCAGTAGTGACCAGAACTCATGGGTACCTACAATAGGTTTTAAGCAAACGTAATGTTATGATACTGTTGGAAGCACTGCAAGAGAATGTAGATAACATAGCTATAATTATGGGGAAAGTCCAATAACCTATGGAAACCACTGAGAACTGCTTGTATGCCTCCTCCATCTCAGTGTGTGATAGTACATTATAATAATAGTTGTAATGATATACTTTGAAAACTATCGTCTCATAGAACAATTGTACCATTTCGATCTTAAATCTTAAACGAACTACATCATGTAATTTATGGTTGTGTATCTGCGTGTACGTACACAGCCGTGATAGAGCGTACTCGTGATGTGAAGGAGGTAATTCGTCGCGAGGCCTTCCTCTGGCTAGCCAATAAGTGCAGCATCCGCCACCTCACCATTGAGGAGAGAATACAGGTGAAGGAATGTTATTAATACCATCATACCTAGCATAGAGAGGCATATTCTTATTTCTTCTACATGAGCAGATCAAATTTTGGTTGCTACTAAAATTTTGATTCTGTAGGTGCTGAATGATGGTTTGAGTGACCATAGTGAGGTGGTGCAGGAGGCCTGTGTGAATGGGCTGCTCAGGAACTGGAGTCTGGAGAGCATGAATGGTGACTTCATCACGTTGCTCTCTCGGCTGGATGTCGAAAGCTCACAACAGGTAAAAATATCATAATATGCACTACACATGTATAGTTATGTTCATGTGAGAATTGATACTGTATCTACACGTAATTAGAAGCTTCATTCCTATGCAAGATATTCAGTTGGTTTGTCTTCTACTACCAATCCCAAAATCTAAGGGGCAACCATCCCGTACCCCAGAGCCACTTAGGTGCCTAGACTAGAGTACCTATAATAATTATTGGTTTCTTGCTTTTCTTCAGGTTGTGGAGCTGGCTCTGACAAAGTTGTTTGACAACTTCAGCATGGAGGAGCTGACCAGCAGTATGGCCCAGCTGATGGTCAGCGTCAATACCAAGCCAGAGGTGTGGGGGGAGGAGACTCCAGAGAGAACGCCGACTGGGCAACAAAGACCAGCCATCACTGTAAGAGAAATCATAGTCACGTGTACAGATTGAGGGATTCTCTCTTACTCTCCCACTCTCTCTGTTTCTCTCTCTCTCTCACATCCCTTCCTCTGTCTCTCTCTCAAACACACACATAGCCATCCAAGTCAGTATACGGAGGTCCTGTCGGTGATGATAGTTTCAATTCTACTACTGCCACCCCTAAGGCTGTTCCCCCTGCTCCTACTGTTAAGCTGATCCCGCTGGAGCTGCTCAGGTGTGAGGAGGCATTCTACTGGCGATGCCTCTGCCACTACCTTCACGGCAAAGGGGTCAAAGGTGACGAATGGCTTGAGAACATTGTGCCAACTGTCACGGAGATGTGCGATTACATAGAGAGGTAATGGAAAGTGCTCGATGCATTACGCTAAAACACTTTGACAAAATTTAGTGACTGGTTCTAGAGTTTGAGCGTGATAGCCTTTTAGAAATCAGTGGTTTGCCAAAAATGAGAAACGATTCGATAACCTATAGAAAGTTGAGTACTTACAGCACATGATACCTCCGCCCTGCAGGTATGTGCGTGAGGTTCTCCTAGTGCAGGAAGACATGGAGTCCTCGCTACAGTGTCAGTTTGTAGTACAACAGCTCTGCTCCACTCTGGCAGTCATGGACTCCTCAGATGAAGCTGGAAGGTGAGAAAAAAGATTATCTTTTTCACGTTTGTGTTTTAAAATGACAGCTAAGCTTGAAGATGATAAATTGGACAAGTACTTTCATCTTATTATTCTATAGGCGTCGAATAGCCAAGCTTATGTGTGAGTTGCTCACCCTCTCGAGACTCCCTGCCAGTCTGGTGGAGCATCTCCTGGCAGAACAGACAAAGATATGGCCACAGGAGACATTCAGGTACATATGGGTGGACACTTTCTCTCTATTAACCCTCTCAAAAAAACATGTGCTTTCCTACTGTTACATGTTACATGCATACTTGTATACTTGGGTGGTACTTGTGATGACTGGTATGTTCACCTGTGCTATGTATACAGGATTGAAAAGCTGACCGAGGTGATAGCTGAGCTTCGTCATCCATCCTCCCTCTCCCAGCCGACGAGCTCCAACCCAGTGGCCGAGAGCACACGGATCCCCCTACCCTCCTCAACCACCACCACCACCCCTTTCTCTTCCGATGACACACCAGGGAGCCAAAGCTTGGCCACCACCATACTTCCACTGCTAGGAGGAGGAGAAGACTCTCAAATGAGTGCCAATATCTCCGTGCTGGAGTTGCGTGACGATGCTGACACACTCTACAAGTGTCTGTGCATAGCCTGCGAGATGCTGAAGGAGCTGCAGATGAGGAAACTGAGCCCCACCCTACAGATGCTGGTTGATACTTTGGTAAATTTGGAAAATTAATTAGAAATTTTTTCAGTTCATCTAACCACATGGACTATTTAGAAAATTTCATGCAAAATTCTACCTCACTCATCTCCTATTTTTATTTTATTCCCCACTTGCAGCTGATTCCTTGTATCCAAAATGAGAATCCGTATGTTCGAGACATGGCCCTGTTCTGCCTTGGCCTGGCCTGTATAGTCGACCTACACATGTCAAGAAAGCACCTGCTACTCTTTCTACAGGTACGTGATCGTTCTCTACTGCAATTCAAAATGCATAATTTTTTTTATGTTGTGAGCACTCCCAATGTCCTTGAAAACTGGATGAGAACTATAGCTGTGTTTTTTATAATGTATTCATGATGTGTGCAGGTGAGTCAGGTGGATCATGAGTCGGTGCAGGCCACGGCTCTGAAGGTTGTGTTTGACTTACTCCACATCTACGGCTTTGAGGCGTTCAATATCGGGAAGCCAGGGGAGCCAGCTTCTGCCGCTAAGACAACCAGCTCTCCTGATCAGAATGTATGTGACTATACTACCTAAATTATTAGCTTATATATATATATATATATATGATAGGCCAACAGTGCTCCTGGGTAGATATAATAATTTTTCTTGTAATTGTATAATACTTCGAACATTGTTGTGGAGATGAAGTACATATACATGTAGATCATAGTTTAGGCATGGCTTGGTTGGGAGCTAATGTATCAAGCTACTGGTCCTTCCTGGTGCAGTATCTAGCTCGATAGACTGATTTCGGTCACATTTCCGTTCAATATTGATGTTGTAGGAGGGTGAGGTGGATGTTTCAGGTGGTGACAGTGGAGCACCTGTGGAAGGGCCGGGGACTGTGGAGGAGGGAGGAGGTGATGGTGGTGATGGGGGTGAGGCTGGCGGACAGGGAGAGGAAGACGACTCGGATAAGAATGATGAGACCACACAGAGGATTCTGAATATCATGGCCAACTTTCTGGAAGGAGAGGTAGTCCTAAGATTAGTATTAATTATGTGCAGTGAACATCTATCTTACAAACATATTTTTGTTAATCATTTGCATTTGTGTATATAGAGCACCCTGCTCCGTGAGGTGGCTGGCCAGGGGATAGCCAAGCTCCTGCTGAGTGGTAGAATCATGAGTCGGAAGCTACTGGCTAAACTTCTCGTACTCTGGTACAACCCCATCACCCAGGAGGAGGCAACGCTACGCAACACTCTGGGCACGTTCTTCCCGGCATTCGCAGCTGCCGATAGGTAAGCTTCAATAGCCACGAGAGAAACTGCCTTCAGTTATATATATGGAGCTTGGATATTTCAGTCTCTTTCAATGTTAGAACCTTATTGTTTTCTTTTTCAGACATCATAGAGAGTTCCTTGGTGAAGTGTACCTTCCAGTCATAAAGACGTTGCTTGAAGCTCCTCCCACCTCCCCCCTCACTGATATTGATGTTGGGAATGTCGCCGATTTCATCATTCAGCTGACCAAACCAACTGGACCAAGTGTATGTCTCCTCTCCCCTTCTTTCTCTATCTTGTATTTGTGCATGTATCCATCCCCTACTCACCACTGCATAAAAAGTGAATGAGTCTAGCTGTTTACAGGGCCAGTCAGCATTTTACAATTTCACACAGTAGTGCTAGGAGTATTATGTGTATTAGGAGAGAGACAGAAAAAGAAAAGGAGGTCAAATGGTTGAGTGAGGGGGGAACCTTTACAAGAGATAACCCTCACTCTCCGGACCTCCACTAAGCCTTCCCAGAATCAGCTATTTATTGAGCTGGATTTTCTGGTCCTATTTTGGTGTTGGGTTTCATACAGGAATGCAATTAATAGCAGAGTCATGATAATCGTATTCATGGCGCGTGTACTACGTTTGTTTTGCGCAACACGCGTCACAATATCAACCACAAAGTCATTCATGAGCAAGTATGAGACTTCCTTGGCAGTCTATTCCACTGCACTCTACAACACTCACACACACACACACACACACACACACACACAATATGAATATCAGGAGGACTCTGTGCATGACTCTCTTGCTGTGGCAGTGGCCAATGAGGTGCTCTCTGACACTGACACCATTGATGTCCGCCTCTACTGTCGCTCACTCAGCACTATGGAGCTCACCCCAACCAATCAGGTGAATGTATATTTGAAGTTTTTGCAAGCCTAGAAATTGAGCTTACAAGCTTAACTAGCTCTGATAAAGTGATGTACTCTTGGTGTGTGTGTGTGTGTGTGTGTGTGTGTTCAGAGTAATGCTGCCGATCTGCTTGTTCTCTGGGAGAAGATGTGTCAAGAGGTGAAAGACCGAACCAGTTGGCGATACTTGGACAAATTTGGTGCACTTTTGAAGAAGATAAAACCGGACTACATAAGTCAAGGTATGTCTATTTCGACATGAATCAAACAATTTTGTTGTCATAAGCATTACCAGACCTTATTCCTAGATTTTCCATGTTGCATACCGCTTTTCAGTGTACAGGGGGCAAGAGTACTATATCATTCTTCCCCCATTCCTATCCCCTGGAGGAGGGGGGAGGTGCAAGGGTACAATATTATCACTCTTTCCCTCTTATCCGTAGAACCTGCAGCAGCAGTGGCTGAAGGAGGAGCTAACTCACCAGTAGCTACAACTACTGCTGTCAGTGCTAAAGAGTCCACTACTGCCTCCTCGGTGAAACCGAAGAGAACAAGAGGAAAGTCCACTGGAGCCAAACCAAGGGGTAAGGCTTCCACTTTGTACTGAAGATCATGCCTTATGGAAATAATATTGAGGCTAAGAATTATAAAAAAATTGTAGCCTTGAATATACTCTTGGAGGGAGAAATAATAGTTATTTTTGTGTATGCCATGCCATGCAGCCAAGACCACTGGAAAGAAGCAGACTGCCGCTGCTGTTAGAACAGCTCGGACGGGACAGAGACAGGCCACTCAGAGAAAGACAAGAAGGAGGGGGGTGAGGTTTGAGCAGGATGATTCCAGTGAGGAGTCAGATGAAAAGTAAGATCGTAAGACTTGCTCCATAATGACCACAGTGTAATGAATAGACTACGTATACATTGGCAACTGTATGAATCTTAATCCTTTCACCTGCAGCTTTGACCCAGATGAAATTGCTGATCTGCCTAAACGTGTTACCTCAGTAAGGTACATGCCTACTATATAATATTATACAAATCAGAATTAATAGCTATTGCTTATCTTCCACTCTAGTTCATCCTTGTATCGTAAAAATGTCTGTTGTGTACACCTAGGTCATCTAAGAGAGTGGCTAGCCGTCGTATAGTTGAGGATGGCGTGCGTGCTGCTCTGGCTTACTCCGAGGAGGAGGAGGAGGGGAAGGAGAGTGATGACTCACTTGTTGGAGAACACTCGCCTTTCGTCAAACACTCGAGAAGTAAACGGTATGTTGGGGACAATTAATTAGGTCAATTTGATGCTACAGGATTATGTCCTCGGGCTTCTTAGGGCTCAATCTGGGTTAAAAAAGTGAATGCCACGATATTGCAGTCTAGCTTGTAATTCTGAAAAGCTGGTAATGGTCCTAGAGAACTAGAAATCACATTACGAAGGTGGTCCTTCCAAATCTTATAATATTCTGAGGAGTGTTTTGTGACACCACTATGTATGATACTTTAACAGGACTAACATAGCAGAGCCTTTGAAGCCTTTGCAGTATAGTGAAGAACCTAACTAAATTAACAGTACCCATCCATCTTTACGATTTATGTACAAAATTAATGTTTTAAAAACTCAAAATTTTTGCTCTTTTATAAAAATATTCGTCCAGTCTTCATCGTATAATGTCTGCAATATAGCCATATTATACTTCAAAATGTGATATTTTAGTTAAGTTAGTAGTTCAAGGAATTTATTATTGAAACAGTCGTTTAATATTTAATTGCAACACAATCACCTATTACAAATACCTCAAGTGTAAGAGTCGTACAAAACAAACGGAAGTGCTTAAAAAGTATATTGAGATGTGTGAGGCACCAAGGCAAGGCATTGGCATGAAATGAAATGAAATTTTGGTGAAAAAAAAGAGATATTGCAAATTTAATATCATTATAATATTATATACGTAGTCTCAGAATTGCAAACAAAAATGTAATGGTATGGGTGATTTGAAAAAAAAGGAGGAACAAAGCCAAGTGAATTCTATTACAATAATAATAATAATAATAATAATAATGATAACCCCTCCCACTCATCTTGTGCTGGTGACGCTAATCGCCAAAGTGTCCGTGGGCGTTGACCAGCTGCCGTCTGTAGGCGATGATGTAATGCCGTCTTGTGCTGCCCCTCCGTCGGGGAGACAGGCGTCTGGGCGGGGCAGGTGAGTGATGTGGGGCGCCACTTTGCCGCCTCCGATTATCGTTGAACCCGAAGAAGAGGAGGAAGCTGATTGGCCGTTGATGATGTGGTGGTGGCCGTTGCTGATGTCAGCAGAATTGGCACGTGACTTGCCCTTGTTGTTTACTCTGGTGATGGTGCGCTCGTCAACGCTGTAGGCATTCATGAAGTCCTCTGGGAGGATAAAAATGAGAAAAAAGAATCAATGGAATGGTAGAACTTGAATAAACCTTAAAAGCTACATACAAATAGGATGAGCGGTGAATTTGTATCTCTTAAAGTGCAGTAAAACCTAAAGGGACTCTCCTGACTTTGTAGGTTTGGATTATTTAGAGGGTGGAGAGGACAGGAATTTTCTCATCCCTGAGGTTTCCTAAGTATAAATTGAGACTAGTATATACTCAATACTGCATGGAATGTGTATCTGATCCCCCCCCCCTCCCTCCTGAGAATCAGCAAAATTGATAGTCCTGTAAGTTACTACAGTCACAGTCAATCAATTTCAGTACTATACCTGCACTACTGAGGGGCATTGCCTCTGCAGCGACCAGTACAAACAGCTCCTTGCCTGTGTTGCTCCCTCCTCCTCCGTGAGAGGAGGCTGGTATCGGAGAGCTCTTCTTCTTCCCGCCATGATGGGACGAACTACGGCCGAATTTTGGATGATGCTGTTTGCCACTACTACTGCTACCACTTCCTCCGCTGCTGCTGCCGTTCATGGACTGGTTTATCCGAGGGTCTGGCGAGAGGACTGCTCCGCCCATAACTCCCATTGGACCAGCAAGGACTGTAGGAGAAACAAGGGGGGTGGAGATAGAGCAATAACAACAGCGAAACAAGAGAACGATTATATCTACATTCTAGAACAGTGGCCTAGCTGATGTACAAAAATTGTTGGTTGGACGTACCATCTAGATGCTGAGGGTGGTGTATTAATGGAGGGACCGACTCATTCCAGTGCATTGCAGTATTGATAGCTGCATGAATCAAAAAGAACGATTATAAAATCTCAAGCAGAGAGTATATTATTGTTGTAAACAGTGCAAGAACTTACTTGGTGTAGCTGTTGATGTCATTGCAATTGAGGTAGACTCGTGGTAACCTGTATTCTCCAGCATTCCTGCTTCCTGTAGTACATATTATAGTTAAAATACTAGACATAATAACATTTAATGATCCAACACTGGCCTACCAGTAGTAGTTTTTGTGTAGCTGGCAGAATTCCTCTGCAAGTGATATTGCCCATAATACCTGATTCTTCCTACAAAATAAGACAAGGTAAAGATCACTAAAAAAATAGGCAGCTGCTACAATTTTAGATTATCTAAAAAAGAAAGTACCCGACTCACTCACCCCTTGTCCGACTGCGGAGCGTGGAACGTACTCGATGTGGTCTTTGATGTGGAAATACCAAGAGATGATCCTGGGCTTTTCCTCCAGACTGAAGTCCACCACCAACGACCCACTCATGCACACCTACGAAATTGCAAGGTACATACATAATGTAGCATTGCATAATCATTACATCACGTTATTCTTTGTGATGCATGCATGTAAGGGATGTCGAGCTCAAGCGTGAATGTTGTATTTATGAGAACACGGTTGAGGTCAGCTGTCGCATCTTGTTCCTAAGCAAGGGTGGGTGCACACACCAGCTGTGTACACACCAATACACACGTCAACCGATGAAAACGATAATCTATACATGTATCCATCCGCCACATATTAATATTGTATCATGTAGGTTCCACATGTACACTGACGTGTGATGTGCCTACGCACTTCATTTAAGTTGTATGCCTACATGAAGCGATTTTGTGGTGTGGAAAGAAGATTTGCTATATTATTATTATTCTAATAGCTCTGGGAACTACATACCAGCTCAGTCTTGGCGGCCATAGTTGGACTCACACGATCAGCTTTTGATCGGCCGGCATTTTCATCACTATTCAGCCTGTATTGGGTTATTTGTACCAGTCTGGACTGTGGTAAGTTTGAGTACAGCTCATTTTATGCGCCATACTGTCTCTCTCATCTACATAATTGATGTTTGGGGAATTTCGGCCAGGAAATGTATGGTTTTGAGACCAATGTTGATCCATTTAGAAGAATACTCAGGGCCACCAGGTATTCAGTATAGCAATAACTATAGCACATAGTATGGCAAACTCAACTTATGAACACAGAACAGAGTCCTAGTGGATATTATGGAAAAAAACAACTTGAGCCTTTTAAGCTTAGTTTGCAAAACAAAGGTGTATAGCGAACAGCAAGAACAGCTGCCGTTAGTGGGAATGTAGATGCAGTGTCATAAGCAAATTATCGGTTAGCGGTGGCATGGCAGTTTTGAGTTAGTTGTTTGTTTATTTTGCTTCACGAAGGAGCTAGACCAGGGCTGCCGTACATCGCATATGGAGGGGGGACATACGGCCAGCAATTTGTTCACTCTGCAAACAAATCATCTCTAGTATATTTACTTTGAGAGTTTGAAGGAGCAGCCGTCCAAACAACATATGGCGAACTAATAATATTAGCCAAAACTGAAGTATCTAGCATACAGTGAGTGCTTCCACTTAACTGATCCAATACTTGCCCACTAAAGGCATGTCCTAAAATTAATAATTACTGCCTTTTGGGGACAAACCAGTAATATTATGTTAACATGAAAACATTGACGCATACTCAGTCACGTTGTCGGATGGTTTCATCCAAAGCCTGCCCACGACTGAATGCCGCAACATGACCATAAATTTCTTTTCATAGCCTGCAAACCTAGCTACATACAGCTACAGCCATGCAGCTATGTAGCTCCTCCATACATGTAGCTACCATGTATGTACCAGCACCTGATTATGTTGCATTGTTCAGTATATTTTACGTAAAACAGGCAGAGTTGGGGATCGTGACAAAAGTCCACAGTGCCTACCCACACAGTTAGTTGACTTCCCCTCTGCTGTGTATTTAGACCGACGAAAGACTCACACCGGTTGTTTTTGGATGCTACCAAAGGGACACAAGACGTGTGTACGCGCTTAGTAAGCTCAGTAAAAAAACGCGCTATAAAGTCGTATCACACTATACACTCTCTTATGGCGTACGGCTAGCACTAATTGGATGGCTCCATTAGCCACGGAAAGCTAACTGAAGGTAATGCCCCACTGTAGTCATTTGGTAGGTCTGCATAAACTGTGACCGACACAAAACGAAACCAACCCAGTGTACTCAGCCCCGGCCTGGCCTTCTAACACAGACACTTATGTACACACACTCTTCTTCCCTCAGTCAACTCTCTCATCCCTCCCTCCCTCCCTCCCTCCCTCCCACTCATACTCACTCACTCTTCATGCACACACACACACATATGCACACAATATTCTGTTATTTCTATCCCCACTGTATGTAGTATATTGTGCATTTTTTCCTCATTGGGTGGGCTACTATTTTGAACTTTCACGTCTCTGTCGTAGACAAATTATTGCTTCACACTTTTTTCTTTATCTTCATCACCTGTACTGTGCAGTGGCCCATGTACAGTTGTATACATGTACACAGCTCTCTCTCTCTCTCTCTCTCTCTCTCTCTCTCTCTCTCTCTCTCTCTCTCTCTCTCTCTCTCTCTCTCTCTCTCTCTCTCTCTCTCTCTCTCTCTCTCTCTCTCTCTCTCTCTCTCTCTCTCTCTCTCTCTCTCTCTCTCTCTCACGGACAGGAAAGGTAAGTACTATGCACATTGCAAAGATTCACCAAGGTTGTGTATGAGCCCAAGCATTTTTTCAAGTGCAGATGTGACAAAATTCAAAGTGGATTTTGGTTTTGTTAACTATCATATACATAACACTTGCGCATTCTCAGGTGAAATATGCACTGTGCTGAATGTAAGTATTGACTTCAGTGGTGCCACTGCTACGCCATGCTAAGAGAGTGTTAGACATGACTCGTGCTTTTTACCTAAAAAAAATCTCCGTTCACACTAAGACGCCAGCTAGTGCAGTATGATGTGGACGTGGTTGGTTGTCTGTGTACACTCCATTCTTCTTTGAAAAACCTCTATCCATCTATTGAAGTCTTTTTCTATTGAAAAATACATGTTTTGCACCGTTTAAATTCGTAGATATGGAATGAACGTTTGCAATACCTGGAGGTATGAATGGCTGTTTCCCCCCATAGTCTAGCAGCTTGTGTGAAAACAGTGTCAAACTTCACAAAAAAGTCGCTTGTAAACAAGCCACCTACCTAGCTGCCATGCTTACAACCTGTGGCATTCACTCTCATTCTCTCTTTTCCCTCTGTCCCTTTCACGCAGAGAGAGAGAGAGAAGGGAGTCCACTACAGTGTCATTAGTTGTACCTTGGTAGGCTTAGGGGTGGAGTGGTGCGTCTCCATGACAGCATTCTGGCACTCCAGCTGCCACAGGTTCTGGTTGGGTGTGGTGTAGCACTGGTCCAGGTTGAGGTGTACAGAGGTCACTCCATTCTCCAGCAGGCTTTTGAAGTAAAGACCAATCCAGTCTCCAGTCAACCCTATAGGCATAACAGTAGTCATTCCTAGACCCTACATTCCTAATATTTTCAAGCGCTAAAAAAAGCGGGGAGTCTGGGGATAAGGCTAAATGTACATAGTGTAGTGTGTGGTTTATTAAGTAATATATCGTGTAGTGTGGTTTATTACATTAAGTAACTATTACTGCACGTGGTTAGTTAATGCATTTATGATGTACTACACATGTAGTGCGTACAGCTATGGCACTCGCTACGTGACAATTTATGTATCGTACTTGGCTTTGTACGTACGCTAGAGGAGGAAGCTTTGATCAAACGGGAGCAAAGCTTACATATACATGCACATGTACATACGGTACAATTCCAGCAAAGGGCCACTTACGATACTTCCTTGTTCCTTCGCCAAAATCCACTTCTATCACCAGCGTTGCGTTTTCCTGGAAGAACTCATTCAGAAATTCCTCCCACCACGCCTTCTGCTGAGCCTCCTGTACCTGTGCAAGAAATAGACAACATAGGTGATGATTTCACATTTGGAACTATACATCATATTATTATTGTTAGAATGTGTGTGTGTGTGTGTGTGTGTGGCCAGTGTACCTTAGAGTAGTTCTGGAGGTGCTGGCAGAGAGCGTAGAGGCGGTAGTCTGGATGAGAGAACTCTGGTGGTGAGGGGAAGGGGGGAGGAGGAGGTGGAGGGGGACTGAGGAGAGAGAAAATGGCAAGTGTAAAGGAACATGCTATCATTCTTAAAAAAAAAAATAAAAAAATCACCAGACATTGACCCATAAAATTCGATATCTGTCTAGTGTAGTGGTCAGTTATCCTGATGATATTCACAGGAAACATAATACCACTCATTCCCTACCCTGCCCTAGAAATAAACACATGATCCATGACTGCCAGTCTCCAGAATGCACAGAGGGTTATCGAGTGATATACCATGTCAAAAACCCTGCCCAGCCCAGCAGTCCCCCACAGAAACACTACACCTGCCCTGGCCTGCTAGTCATGCATTGCATGAGCAGTATAGACTTACAGCCTTGCTTCAGAGCTACCTGAGCCCTCCCTTCCTGGTTTACTTTTGCTGATCCAGCCCCTTCCTGAGGTAAAAACCTCAAAATTACACCCCCACAGTTTACTGTGGTTGCCTAGTGTGTCAGTATTGGTTTGTAGCTGACATTGCCTGAGGTGAGTTGCTGGTGGCCCTGTGGTCTTGCAACTTTATGAGGTATGGTTAATTAATAAAAATGAGGGTGGCTTTGTTTTCGATTTTTATGCACACTGGTTCAGGTTTACTTTGAAAAGTTGAAAGGGACAGAAATTAGTTTGGAATTATTGCAACACCTTTTTTGTAAAAACTTCCATATAGGCGCCAGAATTTCGAATAATATTATTAAGACAAGTTTAAGTAAGCTATAATAACCCAAAATTGGGTATAGCCTAGTTTGGATAAGTAAGGTTATAAACTCCAGTTTATGATCAATCATTCTACCGCACAGGCAGGGTAACAGCGAGTACCATGTACACTGTAGTTGGACATGGCCAGGGGCAAGGCCATGCAACATGTGTCGACATGGAAATTTGCTGTAGACATGTTGGCATCTCTTTGTTGACGCTGGACATGGAATTTTGCAGTATGTGGTTGACCATGTGTTCTAGTGGCGAAATTTCTATACGTACATGTTCTTGTAATTAATGTGCAACATACGACATGTTGTTGAATGCATGTATCCTGCATGTGGAGCATGCCAAGGTAGGAGAAAGCAACTACGATCACCGTTTGCCAGTTTTGTTCTGTTGTTTGTCCTTGTGTTCAGTCAAATTTGATTTTGTATGTGTAATATGATAATAAACACCACCCTCTTCTGATGAGGTTTGAGAGAGAGAGAGAGAGAGAGAGAGAAGAAAGAGAAGAGAAGGAAATGAGAGGAGAGAGAGGGAACGGATGTGACCTTGGATCATCCTCCCCTCATTGTATTGCACATGTACATGTATGTATGCAACAAAATTAATAAGAGAGAGAGAGAGAGAGAGCTAGACAAAGGAGAGCTGGGGGGTAAGATCCAATTTCATCAGTTATGATAACCAGCAACAACTCCATAACTGCTTCAGAATTGTTCTCAACATTA
This sequence comes from Cliona cf. orientalis, assembly GCA_963930775.1. NCBI lineage: Eukaryota > Metazoa > Porifera > Demospongiae > Clionaida > Clionaidae > Cliona > Cliona cf. orientalis. Next base: position 8,232,287 of record OZ005700.1, on the reverse strand, counting down.
CTACCACTGCCCATCCCAAAACACAATGCTAAGCTTATCGCTGCAAACAAAAAAATGCACCTATCCATTCACAACTCAGACCACTGTCCCAAACGCACATATGTTTCACATTGTTAAGATATGTGCACACAAGTCATGTACAGCTCCCCGTAGTCTTGTATGAGCATCACTGTATACAAGTACTTTGGGTGTTGAAGTACAGTACTAGGGAACAGCAGTACAGAGTACTATATATGTGAGAAAACTAACAGGCTAATTATGCTGTGGACGACATCACTTGTACTAGCGGTGTACAGCGATTGGCTCGTTTCCAAGGGAGTTACAAGTCGGCTCACATCAAAAGCTCAAAGGACCTATCATATGTAGCGCGAGATACATTTCCATGGAAACTGTTTTGGAGACCGTTTGATGGCAGCTGGGATATGCAACATTCAGACTCATTTGAGAGAACAAAGTGGCTTAAACTAAACGGATTTACTTGATGGGCCACTTGCAGAGAGAAGAAATCAAATAACTCAATTGAATCTGTTGCTTTAAATAACTCTAAAGTTTTTTTGCCATTTCAGGTGGTTGATGGGTCACTTGCAAAAAGATCTGATTAACAGATCACAAATTTGGCCACTTAGCCTTTCAAAGTCTCGCATATCTCAATTCTCAAGGTGTTGAGTCACTGCCACCTCCATTGTTGGCAAAAGTGTGGGTTTTACTTTCCATATGAGTGGTTGATGCCTAATTGGTGCCCAGAGAAGCATGCAATTCGTGGCGGGATGAATCTCGTTGGAGAGCGATGAGGCGTCTCTCTTCCGTCATGCAGGCCGAGGCTCTTGGTCTCTGCCGATGGCATGCTCCACAGAGCACCCTGCACAGACTCCTTAGATCCTCTCAATTAATTCCGTCGCACACGTGTGGGTTCTTTATGCCATTAACTGCATGACTTCACCCGTTTGGGTCCCTCGAAAAGCTTATCAGATTTACAGCAAATCTGCACACACACACACTGTCACACACTCACACATATACACATCCTTGTTTCATGATTTACATAAGTTGCTCTGCATCAGTTGGCCTGTATGCATTCCTGTGGGTGTCATGGCTACGCTAGCTTGCAGCGACCGTTTCAAGTTTGTACAGACAAGGTTAGTGGGCACCACTGCCCACGGACACATGTAGCTAGGCTACTCACTGAAATACCCGCTGTATTGCTGGCAGGAGTCATATGTTCTTCTATTCTTCCAAGTATCTAGTTTTGTTATTAGTTGAGCAATTGTCTTGGCAGCGAGGATAAGTATGTACAGTTGGTATGACACGGTATACAGCTGTTATTTGAACTCCATAATTGAGATGGGTTGTCTGGCATTTTACTTTCCCAACATGTTCGACACACAACTTCCGCTGGCCAAGACAACACTCACAGCACATGATTCTTGGTAATATGAGATTTTTTTTACTTCCGACCTTTCTTCTGAATAGCCATCCTGACTGGTACAAATTGCTGAGTACAGAGCTCTCTTGCTTGCACATTCTCCCTCCCTCTCCTTCTCTCTCCCCCTCCCTAGCTCTCTCTCTCTCTATCTTTCTCTCTTTTTCTCTCCCTTTCTCCCTCTTCACTCCCTCTTTCCCCTCTTTCCTCTTTTTTTTGCCCTCTCCACGTATCAGCATATTAATCAAGAGGTGTGGCATGTACCTACAGATTTATTCTGTTCCACGTCCTTAACTCCAAATTACTACACAACTCTCTGATTCGCAATTTACAAGATTTTGATTTGTGGACGTATCGCCTGCTGTTGATCTACCTCTCCATTATTATGTATGGTGGCCTTCTACATGAGTAGCTATAGTTGATTGTGACTTCACGGTTGCTGTAGTGATTCATTTCTCACTTGGGCATCTGCTTTGAAGTGGAAGAGCACGTAAGGTCGTCGGCCTCAGGTGTGCAGCTGAAGCACTCCAAGCGTTTCTTTCCCACCTGAGGGTCGTGCAGCCACACTTCCTACTAGTCCTGCCTTCTCTTCCCCCCAGCTTTGGGTGATGGACCTGCCAGCTGAGTCAAAAAGTGTGAGATGCATGCAATTCTTCCGAAGCTAGTGATGATTTTATCCCGATATTTGGATAAATTTATTGCAGTAATTAACTGGAAATTTTGAAGAATTTGCTGCCAAAAGCATTAAAGAACAAAGTGACCTCAAGGATGTATAATTAATGCATGGAAAGCTATTAGTGAATGGGTGTGGTTTCTTGTTGTGTTTTGATGGCCACTGGGAGTGTAAATCGGGCCACTGTTTAGACACCATCATCCTATGCTCTCATATTTGTTTGCAGACGTGCCTCTCGTAAAGTTATTCTTTCTGATGCTGCATGTTTGGGTAACTAAGATGCTCTGACGCACTACACACACTCACTCGCTCAATCGTACACACACTCATAAGAATACTCGTCCACACAGATACACTCGCACATACACAAACTCATACAATCTGACATAGCACTCTCAAGCTGAATCTCACACTTATCCATGGCAGAGATTTGCTAGCTTGCTTGCTCACAAGTGCAGATCCACTCAGCCTTGGTGGCTTCACGGAGATACATGTATGTATATCGAACTGTGGGTGACCTTGTGTGCGTGTGAGCGTGGACGTGATGTGGCCTGTCATCATGTTACCCCCCACCCTTGCCACACATACACACACACACACATACCGTCTGACCCCTCCCACAGGCCACAACTGAGCAACCCTATTGGATATCAGACGGCCGGCAGGCCAGCCACCCAAACTATCCACCACCTCTGCTCACCTGCCCCATATCAATCAATCGATTTCAGTTTGATCCTCAGGGACAATTCAACACAGGAGCTAATATTATATTATTATTATTATTACGTGTAGTCACACATTCACGGCACTTCATAGAAGTGTACACGTCCTACAAGACACTAATGGATCGCAGCGAATTATCGTACACACCACATGTATAGAGCATGTGTCGGTAGACACCAATATCCCCCCGTTATGTGTGCAGCTACATATCCTGATGTGTACCGAAGCAGTGATATCACAGGGCTGCTTCAATACCGCACGTACTGGAGGTATCTATGATTTGTCCTGCGACATAACATTATCATGATAATGTGCCACATAGGTTTTGTATTTTCTTATGTAGTGCAAAGTGGGACAATGGATGTCGTTTTGCATGCAATGAACTCTCTCTTGACCATAATATTATGCATGCACAGCAACAAAGTGGAGCCCCTTTGTATACGGGGAATCTGGGGCCAGGGTACAACCACGGACCCCTTTGCCTGGGAAGCCTTATATAGTAGCTTAGCTAGTGAGAGGTTCAGTTATTTTCTCAACAGGGTACTTCCTGCTTAGAAAGAAACTATGAGTGAGTCCGGCTAAGCAGATCCAGACCTATACCGTATGTACACTCAACACTGCATACGTGACGGTGTAAAGTACGAACATAATTATTATAAGCTAGATCTAGAGGTGCACCTGCGAGGCCTACAGTACATCAGTGACCATATTTCCTCGGAAAGTTCCGACAGAAAAGCACTACAGCGCTAACTACCCCTCTTTCCACGCTTTTAGATCATAATGGCCCATCACAGTCACAATGCCAGCCTGCTGCGGCGTCAACTGAAGCTACTGATAATAATAATGTTATAATATTGTATTTTGATCCCTTTGCTTGATATAGGGTAAGGATGCATACAATAATGAAATCCCAATGTGGGTAAACATTAAGTATCGCGTAGTATGATAACGGTGTACAGTAACACTAGTCTAGTGCCTCCATTAAGTTATATGGGGATTTAAGTTTAACCATAACACACTGTAGAGTACTAACGAACAAGTCCAGGTACTAGCTAATAGGATAAAGCCACCCAGCTAAGACGATAATAATTACTTTAACCACGGGAGATGTACTATACCTGCATGCTTATAATAGAATTTGGTGCTGTGAAGTTAGCAAAAAATTTGGTATTTTTGTTGCTAAATATGGAATAGATTGTGTAGCTTTGCTGTTAAGTTATCCATGGGTGGAGTCTCCAGCCTAGGCTCTACTGAATGGCATTAGAGCTCTCCCTAGGCATAACACGCAGCCCAGCCCTTGGCAGTGTGTGACCAGCTAAGCCAAAACACAACCCCTAACCTGCACATACGGTCATGCATAGCTCATACAGTGATCATTCAGAGAACAATAACTAACCAGTTGCTATTCAGTGATGGAAGAAAGAGAAAAGGGAAAGAAAGAAAGAAAGGAAGAAAAGAAGTTGCATCAATCTTGGTTTTATTTCTATTATTCCAAAAGCTACCAAGGGAATAACCATCGCATGATATTTTTGCAAAAACAATGGACGTAAATTTTTTAATGCACTCCGATAAATTTACTTCTTGTTAACCGGTTTATGATCCACATGATAGCAAACTCTGATAGAGGGTTTTTGTCCCAATAAGAGCTCGGTCACGTGAATGCCTCGAGTTTATTCAACTTGTTGGAGTATACATAACACACTCGCTATACATCTTCTGTACACGTGTAGGAGACCTCGCTTACCAGAGTGGACAAACTATAACCTCACTTTTTGGTTATCTTAAGACTTCCTTCGGCAAGATTTGGAAAACTTTGGGATCCTTGGGATTGAAAAAAATACAACTGCTTATAAACTTAATAAGCAGCTGAAGACGGTCAAAACCAAATGTTTCTTAAGTCACACTCATGAAAACAAAGTGACAGAAATACTCCTTTTTTTTCTACATTAGTGACTTACTTGTGATACACTGTTCCAGGAGCGGTCATTTCGTATTGATGTGGCATGGGGAATGCATGGTGGAGGGTGACAGGAGTGATGGGTGTCATCGGTGTCGCCGGGGGACTCGTGAAGGGGGGAGGATGGGGATAGGTGGAGTAGTCCATCGGCATAACGCTGTGCACGGGATTGGCCCAGACCGTATGCTGAACTTGAGCATGTGCATAAATGGGATCCCTGCAAAGGAAGTGAGAGAGAGAGAGAGAGAAGAGAGGGGGGGGGGGGGGGAGGGAGAGGAGGAGGGGAGGAGGAGAGAAGGGTCAGTCAGGCATAAGATAGTAGTACAGCTACGTAACTACTCTTTGGGGTATCGATTTGCATGCACAGAGCTGACAGAACTGAGATCAGATAGCTATATCTAACCTCAAGCTGTCAGCATGCATCCCACCAGCATGGAGGAGTGTACCATGGGCCCGGGGGCAGGGTAGCCATAGTAACACACCACTCATACAGCGATTGCTAACTGATTGTACAATCCCGCTGTACATGGCTGTACAGCATGCACTATCAAAACCATTGAGATTGTACTTACTATCTGAAAACGCATGTAGCCTTCGTTTGCCTGCAACATTGGCAAACTAACACCACTTCCAACCGTGCAACTGAGAGCACAAAGGAACTCCGAGAAGACGTACCGCAATCTCATCTATCTTCATTTGCAACCGTGCGTGCAAACGGACCGACCTTCTGTTTTTAGCAATGGACCTCAGCTTCGCGGTCCTCTGGGTACGTGCATGTAGTGATTTGATTTGCAAGTGTACTGCTTAGCTACACTCACTGCAAACTGGACCATTTAATAGCGTCACAGCCCCTGACGAGGTACACGCACCATACAGGATCAACTTCGAACCAAAATACTATCCCTTTGGCAAAAAAAGGTTTCTTGACTTACATGGTAGATATTATTTATGGACGGCTACTGCAGTTCTTTCTCGTTACAGCTCTGCTTCTTCTCTCCGTCAACCGCCTAAACCTCGAGCTCAGTGTAAATGAAGCATGCTATATAAATCGTCTGGCTCGCGGCACTGGCACTGTAGTAAATAAGGAGGAGCCTTTAAATGATTCGACTGCCCACACCGGATACCGCCGTGGTGTCATTTTTGCGCATGCGCAAATGATGAACAAGACGGAGGTTAAAATACAGTAACATTGTTGCTGTGTACGACTATGATGATGTTTTGAAAATTAGTGATATTATGTAGCAGTAGCAGTATCAACGGTTGTGCCAGCATGATTCCCATGCACCACTATCAACTTGTCTCCAGGTAGAGTAGTGGCAAGGGGTAGCCTTTTGCAAGAAAGCAACTTTCCTACTTCTCTCCACTTGTTCCTTGCTGAATCAAAACAGTACACAGTGTCAGCATCCCCAGAATCATCGTGTCCTCCCACACTGACAAGCTGGTCACAGAGTACGACAGCTGTCGCTCGAGTCACAGGGATATCTGAAATCCTTTTCCAGATGGTGCTTTCTTTCCGAGGATTCGCAGTCAGCTCTCTTGAAAACTGTAACAGGCTTTTGAGTGAGCACTGGAACACACGATTTGTGTCATCTCCCAAGAGATAAACATTATCTCTATTGGCCGTCATAGATGCCGACATAGATAATGCTGAAGGTATACACACAGGTAGACTTCCAGTAGTGGACCACTGTAGTGTATTACTATCCATGATCTCAACGGTAGCTAAAGCTTGGCAATCCTCGCCGCAACCCCCTGCAACAATCAGATGGTGACTAGTGCACACGGCAGCTGGAAAGTATCGCTTTGTGGACATTGCTGGGTAGAGCTCCACCCAACTCCCCTCGCTAAAGCTCAGTAGAGATTTTCCTGCTGTGTATAATTCTTTATTTCCTCCCACCGCCGTCACCATGTTGTCAATAGCAACCAGCGTAAAGCCAAGATGTAAACAGTGGGGAAGCTCCGACCAATCTCTTGTGGTACTGTCATAGATGTAGACGATGCCCGTTAGACCAGGGTTGAAGAAGGCCATGGCACCAACTGCAGTGGCTGCCCCTCTCCACATGGCTCTCTTTGCTGATACAGGGAAGGTCTCGTCCCATTTCAACTTCCATGTTAGTGTCCGGGGTAAATCTTGCTGTGGGAGGACACAAGGCTAATAATAATTATAGTGGTAGTGCAAATTACTATCACACCAGTAATATACTACACACTTCCTTTTGCCTTCCTATTGCAGCCTTATAAGATTCCCTATGCATGTACATTTTTAGACAATGCATATATGGCATCGAAAATTACCTGTACACAGAGTTGACGCTTCAAGTCTTCAATTTCACCATCCTTCTTTGTCCCAAGCACTCTAAGCTCACACAGCTGCTGTCTAAGATCCCCAATCTCTTTATCTTTCTCCTCATTGAGCATCCTTACCTCAGCACATTCCCTTCTCAGCTTTTGTATTTCATTTGAAGTTTCTGTGGAGCTATCGATCTGTGTTCTATTTTGTGTACTCTCATTGTATTGTTCTCTGCTTTTGAGATGTAATAGTTGCTGACAAACATCTTTAGCAGATGGCCGCTCTTTCTCTACATCTTTGATACAGTCCAGAGCAATTGATCTGAGATGATTCTGTGGCTTAATACAATCTATATCACTCTTTCTTCTCTCTATCTCTGGTACTGGTACCAGTACACGCCCAGTGGGGTACTTGGGATCACGGACAGTCACTGTGGCTTTAGTTGGCTTAGGAAAGTTGCGAGTGATCATTTGGATCATCAAAACACCAAGGGAGAAGCAGTCCAGCTTGTCTGTGTACTCGGGTTCATCGGAAAGAGCTTCTGGAGGCATGTAGGCCACAGTGCCCGGGCACTTGGTCAGTGGAGTCATGCGCATGTTCTGCTCCAGCAGCTTCAACATTCCAAAGTCCGTCACCTTGGCTCTGCTTCCAGCTGTGGTGAGCACGTTGTTACTGGAGAGGTCTCTGTGGACGACTCCATTGGAGTGGAGGTAGGCCAGTGCTAGTGCAACATCGTAGCTCAGGTTGACCTGGAGGTGGTAGGCTAGTGGGGCAGTGGAACGCTCCAAGAATTTGGTCAGGCTCTCGTCCATCAGCTCCATGAGGAGAATCGGTCTGCGTGATTCTGGATCCTGGACTGTTCCGAGGTACTGTACGATGCAGGGGTGCCTGATCCTGCCCATCAACTCACACTCCTGTTGGAATCGTCTCATCATGGCTGGCATGCCGGGATCATTGAACTGGAAGAGAGCAAAGTGGAGAAGTTTAGCAGCACAGGGCAGCTCGTCACACATGGCCTTGCAGACAGCGCCATAGGCCCCTGTTCCTAGGCACTCATCAGGGTAGATCTTGACAGAACTGAAGCCGAATTGTTTGTTATCTACTGCAATTTCTTGAGCCATCATCATTGAACGTATAGTTTTGCGCGCAACACGGTTACACCCTCCAATCAGTCAGATAATAATAATATCGAAACGGGTGCGGTGCGGATTCGTTCCATACTACCACTGATATCCATTCCGTTCCGTATCGTGGCAAAGGGGGGCGTGACCACTCCTACAGGCAAGGACGAGCCATGGGCAACCGATGTAACCATCCCAATCCAGTAGCAGACTCAACTAACACTCAGACTAAAAAGAAGACCGAATCTACTGAACTGGAACCTATTTCAAATCTGGGTAAGGCGTTCAAGTTAGTTATATTATGACTCTTTATGTGCACACCATTTTAACCAATATGGAGTCGACTGTGAGCATGATTTGTCCGGAAGTACATAATTGAAGCTGCGTTAAAAATTGCAATTGTATTTGCGTTATTATGATTGGTACATATTATTACTCCACCACTTATATGGCTTTTGATTTATGCAGTAAATGGTACAGTGCAGAGGGAGCGATCGCTAGTATCCAGCAGAAGGAGTCCAGTATTTTCAGGTGGTGTTGTAGAGCCATGGAGTAGTGGGGATGAAAGTGTGGAGCCACAAGTAACTGGCAGTAGCGTGCAAGCTGATCACGAGTTGGCTCACCTCAAGCAAATTGTTGCCGAGAAGGATGAAGAGATCGAATCGCTGCGAAAGCAGCTGCACAATAAAGAGCAGCTAATAGAGGAAGTTGAAGAAACAGTTCAAACTCTCAAGGAAAAGCTGATTGAGGTATGTACTGCATAATACCTATTCTATGTAAGGGGTAGGCACAGAAGATAGCTATAAACATGGTAGCTATTGATCAGATTTTGTACATCAGTATCATGAAATCTGGCGTTTAAGATCCATACTTCTACACTTGCAATGATACTCCTGCATCTATAATCTTAGTCTTCAATCTATAAACAGTTACAGCAGTCTCTGCAAGGTATATGGACGCTGAAATGGACTGAAAAGGTCGCAGTACCAACTGACTCTACAATGCAGAGAGGATCGGCTGCTACAGTTGGAGGTGTGGCCTTCTTCAATCCAGGCAACACCAATACCATCTTTGCGTACGAAAACTACAGCCAGGTCTGGAAGGAGTTGCCTACCTGTCCACATTATAACTTCACCCTCGTGGCTGTCGATGGTGTGCCCACTGCTGTGGGGGGAAGCCAGCAGGAACACACGCCGGGCAATGCCCTGCTCAGCTTTGCTAAAGGAGAGTGGACGGAGATGTTCCCTCCAATGGCCATGCAGCGGTCCTCCCCTGCAGCTGTGTGTACTAGTAAATGTCTAGTGGTAGCTGGAGGTTGCAGTGGCAGCAGTGGAGAGAATTTATCTTCATCAGTCGAGATAATGAACACTGACACGCGACAGTGGCACACTGTTACCACCAATATTCCTCTCCCTAAGAGCTACGACAGGATAGCTACTTCGGGTTCAGCATCGATGGCAGTTTGTGGAGACAAAATTTATATGTTTGAAGGAGGTGATAGAACTCATGTCTACACCTGCTTCCTCTCAAGCTTGCTACAGTCCCATCAACAAAGCAACAACCCAGACCATACTGGAAGTACTGGTGGTGACGATGCACATACCACCTGGAGAAGAGTAGTAGATCTTCCTGTGTCACAGTCCACACCTGTTGCTCTCTGTGGTCGACTCTTAAGCATTGGTGGCTACAGTGACATCAAAGAGGTGGACACCGTGTACTACTATGAACCCACAACGGACACATGGCAAGAGATGGGAACTTTAATTTGCCCTCAGGGACTTCCCCTTGCTGCTGCCCTTCCTGGTGACAAATTGATCGTAGTGCATAGCAACAATAATGAATCTTTTGTTGGTACTTCAACTGTTGTAGAGGTTAGTTAGATGTAGCAATGTGCATTGTGCATCTCCATTCCCTTTTTCTTTTGTGTTGCAGTATTCATCTCAGTTAATCTACATTTAGCAGTAACCTGATTTCTCAAAATTAATACATGTATATACTAAGCTAGTACGGATGTTTTACACCTAATGGCTAATCTAAACATGCAATGCAAGCTGGCCTGCAGCAGGTCCACCCCCGGATCAAATTTCATGTATAAAAGCACCCTGCAGATTACATACCGTAGTTCATAACTCTGGGCTTGTGGGTGTTGGAAGTCACATGACACTGATGATTTGAATTAAGCTGTATATACACCAGAGTATACCCACCGTATCCTCAGCCTATAAACAGAGCACTGTACACCATGCTGAAGTGGGAAGAGAGAATCCAGGTGGACACCATGGGATTCGGCACAGGATCAGCCTGTTCCATTGGCAGTGTGGCCTACTTCAGTCCTCAATTGGATTTGGATCTTTATCTGTTTGACTACCCCAGCAAGAAATGGAGTCAACTTCCCTCCTGTCCCGAGATTGACTATGCACTAGTCGCGGTCAACAATCTCCTAACAACTGTGGGTGGTAAGCGAAATTTCAACAAACTTTTCAGTTTCTGTACCACTCCAGAGGAGAATTGGGTGGAAAGATTTCCGCCAATGCCCCACAGACGAATCCGCCCTGCTGTAGTTGTTACCGGCACAGCCCTGATAGTCACTTCGGGGTTCAATGAGCAGGGTGAAGCCCATTACACAGTGGATGTGATGGATACTAGCACACTACAGTGGTTCACTGCCTCCCATGGGAAATCAGTTTTTCAACTGTGGCGACCATTTGTGGAGATTCTTTGTACATTTTGGGGCGAATTACGACATGGATAGCAGCCTCTATTGCTCGGAGTATGTCACCAAATCCAAATCCAGAAACAACCACTGTCTACTGCTGTTCCCTTCAGGCCATACTGCAGTCTTGTCAGCTGTCTGGTACTGCGGTGGTAGCATCAATGTCTCAGCAAGCCACCATTGCCGTGAGTAGAATTACTGATCTTCCGATGGTGTCAGCTTCTATTTCAACGTTTTGTGGCCAGCTCATCGATTACGGAGGGAAGGTGGATGAACATATGGTTCACAATGATCGTGTGTACTGTTTTGATCCAGCTGCTGGTGGTGCATGGAGGGTTATAGGGACGATACCATCTTTTGGTGTTTTTCCAGTCGTCATAACTCTACCTGAGAACAAGTTGATAGTTCTCCATTTTACGTCTGGTCTAGGTGTAAAACATAATTTGAATATTGCTAGTGTCATCACAACCTAGTCCTACAATTAGTAATACATGTATGCATCAAAGTTAATTAGTATAGTTACATCCCTAACGATATTCATTTTTAGTATGTCTGGTATATCATCTCTGCAATCACATGACCCTATTTCTGGTTCTACCGAGTTCTTCATACCGAGTCGTCGAGGAAATAACTAATAACAGAAGTTGAACTTCGAAAATTGCGAGCTTAGATAATAGATCATAACCAGTAGATTATGGCCCAGCAAAGAGTGAGGATCATTACCAGGGACCACACCCCTCAGTTTGGCTTTGGTTCCATCAAGATCTACCCTGATGAGTGCCTAGGAACAGGGGCCTATGGCGCTGTCTGCAAGGCCATGTGTGACGAGCTGCCCTGTGCTGCTAAACTTCTCCACTCTGTTCTCTTCCAGTTCAATGATCCCGGCATGCCAGCCATGATGAGACGATTCCAACAAGAGTGTGAGTTGATGGGCAGGATCAGGCACCCCTGCATCGTGCAGTACCTCGGAACAGTCCAGGATCCAGAATCACGCAGACCGATTCTCCTCATGGAGCTGATGGACGAGAGCATGACCACATTCTTGGAGCGTTCCACTGCCCCACTAGCCTACCACCTCCAGGTCAACCTGAGCTACGATGTTGCACTAGCACTGGCCTACCTCCACTCCAATGGAGTCGTCCACAGAGACCTCTCCAGCAACAATGTGCTCATCACAGCTGGAAGCAGAGCCAAGGTGACGGACTTTGGAATGTTGAAGCTGCTGGAGCAGAACATGCGCATGACTCCACTGACCAAGTGCCCTGGCACTGTGGCCTACATGCCTCCAGAAGCTCTCTCCGATGAGCCCGAGTACACAGACAAGCTGGACTGCTTCTCCCTTGGTGTTTTGATGATCCAAATGATCACTTGCAACTTCCCAGAGCCAACCAAAGCCACAGTGACTGTCCGTGATCCCAAGTACCCCACTGGACGTATACTGGTACCAGTACCAGAGGTGGAGCGAAGGAAGAAAGATTTGGATCTGGTTGATGATAGGCACCCCATGAAGCTGATCTCTCTTAGCTGTCTCAAGGATATCGAAAAGGAGCGACCTTCTGCTTGTGATATTTGTCATAGGTTGGTAGAACTGAAAGCAGAAGAGCAGTACAGTGAGAATTTCAGGCAATACACAATACATGGAGAAGGACAGTGTCGGAGATTAAGGGAAGAAAAGCAAGAATTAGAGAAAGAGCAGCATTCCCTGCAAGAAGAACGTAACAAATTGAGGGAAGAACTTCAAATAGCTCTCTCAGAGAAGGAAGCCAAGCAGATTGAATTGGAAATTTTGAAGAAGGCTGTGTCCGCAAAGGATAGAGAAATTGAAGAGTTGAGGAAACATCCACAAGATAAGGTAAATGTTCCACTTTATAATTCCACTATAATTATTGTGATTTAATGAATTCTTAAACAGAATGCTGTTTCTATTCCAAAGAACATAATACTTGAGTGGAATGAGAAAAATAAGGTGAATAATTGTGGGTATATTATGTTGAGAGGAGCAGCTTGTGCTGGTGGAACAGTGGCCTACTTTAACCCTGGTGGTACTCGTAAGGTCTACTGCTACAACTACCTCAGCAAGCGATGGACTGAACTTTCCGGATATCTTTTGATGAATAAATTTGCTCTTGTTATCATCAGTGGTCTGCTCACATCTGTAGGAGGCACTGATAGCAACAAACTGTTTACTTTCAATGGGGTAAAGTGGGTGGAGAAGTACCCTCCAATGTCTACCAAACGGATTTGGCCAGCAGCAGTGTGTAGTGGCCACTCCCTGGTGGTAGCCGGGGGACAAGATGAGCAATATGAAAGCTTACCAACAGTGGAGGTGATGGTTACTAACACACTACAGTGGTTCACTGCAGCAAGTCTTCCCAGGGGAATCCATCGGGCAATCATGACGACGTGTGGTGACGACCTTTACCTCTTGGGAGATGAGTCAACTCATGTCTATAGCTGTTCCCTCCAATCCCTGCTACAGTCTTATCAAACATCTGGAAAAGCCTCTGCTTCACAGAAAACAGGTGTCTGGAACAGAATCACTGATCTTTCTGTGTCTCATTCCACAGCCATTACCCTTTGTGGGCAGCTTATCAGTGTTGGTGGTAGAGAGGACAAGAAGGAGATTGACAGTGTATACTGTTACAACCCTGCAACATCTGAATGGAAGATCATTGGAACGATTCCTGCAAGTCAGTATTGGCCTCTAGTCACCACTCTGCCAGGAGACAAGCTGATTGTGGTGAATGATGAAAAAGCTGTCACTATAGCTATTGCTAATGCTATTGCCAGCTAATTTTGTTTAGTTGATCACTTTAAAAATTAACAAAGAAGAATATTAATTTTTATGATGATGATATCGATCATTTGTTTGTTGGTGCCTCCAGGGTGTGATAAACATGTCCCTGTATGCTATCTTCCAGCTGTTGTTGCTTGGAACTTGACGATGACGACAATGATGTGCCAATTTCTCGCTGCCCTCGAAATCAAGGCAGAGAGGACACTGGTACCTCATACTCCGTGGGAACAACTAGCTCGTGGTCTCCATCCAGCTGAGCAGACATAGATCTACTTGTAGCAGTTTTGACGGGAACTTCATACTCCTCTGGCACAGGAGGGGGTATGATGATATCTGGTCTAGTCGGGAAGTTCTTGTACATTGGACTCTCCACTACATGGAGGGTTATAGGGATGATACCATCTTTTGGTGTTTTTCCAGTCGTCACAACTCTACCTGAGAACAAGTTGATAGTTTTCCATTTTACTTCTGGTCTAGGTGTAAAACATAATTTGGATATTGCTAGTATCATCACAACCTAGTCCTAAAATCAGTAATTATAATACATGCATGCATCAAGGTTAAGGTACCATTTAATTGCGTGGGCGTGAGCGTCAGGAATGGCTAATTCAATTAGCGAATCGTGAAGGGGCGTGGCCGAAGAGGCCATACGAGTGCTTTTGGTCGAAGGTGGGCGTGTCCAGAATCGGCCAGGGATGATTATGCGCGTGTAATTAGCGACCGGAAGTGGCCCCTGAAGAAAAGGCCGGTAATTGCCCACATCAAAGCAAGATCAAAGCATTCTTTCTTAACTATTAACCGCAACGACAAATTAAACACTAAGTAGAAAAAAAAAGCAAATTTAAATAATTAAATAAATAAATAATCTAATTCATGGGGGGTTTGGGAGCACTTGGGGGGATAATTTTTACATGGGCACGCAGAATGGGTCAAAACTAGAATTTTGATGGCGGGAAATTTTGATTCACACCTTACAATTAAAGTTATGGCCCTTTGAAGTTTCCCCATATGTTTGTATAGGAAGCCATGCACTTGCAATGTTTTCCGCCCACGCGCTACGTGAGGGGTGGGGCCACGCGCGCACATCAACGTGACGACCATTACCCACTTTGGTCAAAATTGATGTATAGGCTGCCTGCTTGCATTGTATGGCTCTACTATGCATCCAGCTCGACTATGTGGTGGTTTTCGGACAATTTTTTTTCTGCTTAGTGTTCTGGTCTCCTTGTTATACACTAAGTAGGAAAAAAAAAAGAATTTATATAATTAATTAATGTTTGGGGGGTTTGGGAGCACTTGGGGAGATAATTTTTACATGGGCACGCAGAATGGGTCGAAACTAGAGATTTGACCTTGGGGAATTTTGATTCACACCTTAGAATTAAAGTTACGGCCCTTTGAAGTTTTCCCATATGTTTGTATAGGAAGCCATGCAGTTGCAATGTTTTCCGCCCACGTTCTACGTGAGGGGCGGGGCCTCGCGCGCACATAAACGTGACGACCTTTACCAACTATTGACGAAATTGAAGTTTAGGGTGCCTGCTTGCATTGCATGGTCTACTATGCATCCAGCTCGATTATATGGTGGTTTCCGGACAATTTTTTTTTCTGCTTAGTGTATAGGCTTGCTTGAAAAAAAAAAAAAAAAAAAAAAAAAAAGCTTATTAGGCCTAATTAAGCGTGTGGGCGTGTTCCTGGCACTGTGTGGAGTGTGTGCGTGTGCGTTAATGCAGGTTTTATTGCTTCCGATTGGGCGTGGCTTCACGGGCCAGTGCTTGGACATCGGCGCCTGGGACTTGGCCTCGGCGATAGGTGGGCGTGTCCCGGAAGCGGTGGTGACCTTTGAACCCCGCGAGGAGGCTTTGGGGGCGTGGCAGGAGGTCAAAGGTGAGGCCATGTCTGTTAATGAGGCACTGTACGGCGGTGCGATCGAGGGGCCCGTACGGCTGGACGGAAGCTGACGATGGTTTGAAGCGGATGTGGTTGCGATGACGTGTTGTTACTCCGCCCACACAGGAAATGAGGTGAGCTCTTGCGTGGGCGGTGTGGCAGAACGGCCTCCAAGTGTTTGTGTGTGTTTTGGCCTTGAGGAAGCTGTGTGTTTTAATTGGGATTGATTGTGGGCTTCCGGTGGACATCCGGTGGTTAGTAGGCACTTGATTGAGAATGGTGGTCCTTGGGGAACAGGGTGGGGCTGTTTTGGGCGTGGCCTGGCCCCTCCCTTCCGGCTCGGCTTCCGGTCCATGGAGGATATTAAATGAACACTTCCGGCTCTAGCAGCCACACCCCTGAGACCTGTGCAATTAAAAGGGCGTGGTTACACAACATGCACCTCACTAATGACTTTGATGTGGTTTAGGTGTCATATCCCCCACCTCACGCCCACGCAATTTAATGGTACCTTAATATGTACATCCTTTAACGATATTCATATTAAATATTATCTGCTATTATCGACTTCAGTACATACGTCTGTATTTATATGGGCATAATATTATTATCATCCCTGCAATCACATGATCCTATTATCGACATGTAACTTACCGAGTTCTTCATACCGTGTCGTCGAGGAAATAACCATATGAAATAACAGAAGTTGAACTTCGAAAATCGCGAGAAAGCAATACTTAGATATAAATTATAATACTGATCATATTAACCAACAGATTATGGCCCAGCAAAGAGTGAGGATCATTACCAGGGACCACACCCCTCAGTTTGGCTTTGGCTCCATCAAGATCTACCCTGATGAGTGCCTAGGAACAGGGGCCTATGGCGCTGTCTGCAAGGCCATGTGTGACGAGCTGCCCTGTGCTGCTAAACTTCTCCACTCTGTTCTCTTCCAGTTCAATGATCCCGGCATGCCAGCCGTGATGCATGTGATGAGACGATTCCAACAGGAGTGTGAGTTGATGGGCAGGATCAGGCACCCCTGCATCGTACAGTACATCGGAACAGTCCAGGATCCAGAATCACGCAGACCGATTCTCCTCATGGAGCTGATGGACGAGAGTCTGACCAAATTCTTGGAGCGTTCCACTGCCCCACTAGCCTACCACCTCCAGGTCAACCTGAGCTACGATATTGCACTAGCACTGGCCTACCTCCACTCCAATGGAGTCGTCCACAGAGACCTCTCCAGTAATAACGTGCTCATCACAGCTGGAAGCAGAGCTAAGGTGACGGACTTTGGAATGTTGAAGCTGCTGGAGCAGAACATGCGCATGACTCCACTGACCAAGTGCCCTGGCACTGTGGCCTACATGCCTCCAGAAGCTCTCTCCGATGAGCCTCAGTACACAGACAAGCTGGACTGCTTCTCCCTTGGTGTTTTGATGATCCAAATGATCACTCGCAACTTTCCAGAGCCAACTAAAGCCACAGTGACTGTCTGTGATTCCAAGTACCCCACTGGACGTGTACTGGTACCGGTGCCTGAGGTAGAGCGAAGAAAGAAAGATGTGGACCTGGTTGATGATAGACACCCCATTAAGCCGATCTCTCTTAGCTGTCTCAAGGATATCGAAAAGGAGCGACCTTCTGCTTGTGATATTTGTCATAGATTGGTAGAACTGAAAGCAGAAGAACAATACAGCGAGAGTTTCAGGCAATACACAATACATGGAGAAGAGGAGTGTCAGAGATTAAGGGCAGAAAATCATAAATTAGAGAAGGAGCAGCATTCCCTGCTTGAAGAACATAACAAATTGAAGGAAGAACTTCAAGCTGCTGTCTCAGAGAAGGAAGTATTAGAAGCCAATCTGGAGAGGACCGTGTCCACCAAGGATAGAGAAATCGAAGATTTGAGGAAACGCCTACAAGATAAGGTAAAAGTGTCGCTGTGATAATATTGTGGACTTTAGTGAATTCTAATTTCTCTAATAGAACGCTGTATCTACTCCAAAGAACGTATCACTTGAATGGAATGAGAAAATTGAGGTTAAAGGTCATTATTATATGCTAAGAGGAGCAGCTTGTGCTGGTGGTACAGTGGCCTACTTCAACACTGCTGGTATTAATAACATCTATTGCTATGACATCCTCAGCAAGCAATGGACAGAACTTTCTGCAGATCTTTTGGTAGATGATTTTGCTCTTGTTCTCATCAGTGATCTGCTCACATCCGTAGGAGGTACCAATAGCAACAAACTATTTACTTTCAATGGGAAAAAGTGGGTGGAGAAGTATCCATCAATGATTACCAAACGACAGCGGCCAGCAGCAGTGTGTAGTGGCCACTCCCTGGTGGTAGCCGGAGGGAGAGATGAGCAACATCAAAGCATACCAACAGTGGAGGTGATGGATACCAGCACACTACAGTGGTTCACTGCAGCAAGTCTTCCTAGGGGAATCTATTGGGCATCCATGACAACATGTGGTGACGACCTTTACCTCTTGGGAGATAAGTCGACTCATGTCTACAGTTGCTCCCTACAATCCCTGCTGCAGTCTTGTCAAGCACCTGGAAAGGCCTCTGCTTCACAGCAAACCAGTATCTGGAACAGAATAACTGGAAGAGTCTCCACATCACAAGAAACCAATGTCTGGAACAGAATCACTGATCTTCCAGTGTTACGTTCCACAGCCGTTACCCTCTGCGGCCAGCTTGTCAGTGTTGGTGGTAGAGAGGACACAAAAGAAGTTGATAGTGTATACTGTTACAACCCTGTAACATCTGAATGGAAGATCATTGGAACGATTCCCTTGAATAAATCTTGTCCTCTAGTCACCACTCTACCTGGAGATAAAATGATTGTGGTTTGTGGTGCAACTGTAGCTATTGCTAGTGCTATTGCCAGCTAACTTAGTTGATCACTTTCAAAAATTTGCATAAATTAACAAAGAACATTAATTTTTATGATGATGATATTATTTATTTGTCGGTGCCTCCAGGGTGTGATAAACATGTCCCTGTATGCTATCTTCCAGCTGTTGTTGCTTGGAACTTGATGACGATGATGTGGTAATTTCCCGTTGATCTCCTGATCGAGGCAGGGAAGATATCACTGGTACCTCATACTCCGTGGGAACAACCAGCTCTTGGTCTCCATCCAGCTGGGCAGAAATAGATCTACTTGTAGCAGTTTTGACGGGAACTTCATACTCTTCTGGCACAGGAGGGGGTATGACGACGTCTGGTCTGGTAGGGAAGTTCTTGTACATTGGACTCTCCACTTCCGTGTAGATATTGACTCCGCCCACATCCTCCTCCTCCTCTCCTTCCATAAGTCCCTCTACTGAATGGTATTCGTGTTCCTCAGATGGTTGACGAATTTGTATGCCAGTCATCTTTGCGAGGTACTCGACAATCTGATCAAACGTTGGTCTCTCTTTAGGATCTTCTCTCCATGTCTGTGTCATTAGCTCATACCTATAATAACGAGCACAGAATTAAAATGGCTAATTACTTCCAAAAGATGCTGACTCACAGTTTGTCTGGGCAGAGGTGTGGTTTACGGAGTCTATTTCCCTCACTGATGTAGTCTGGTATCTCAGCATTGTCCAGTCCTGGGTAGGGCTTTCTGCCAAGCTTGAACACCTCCCAGCATACTGCTCCATATGACCACTGAAAACAAAACAAATTTCCACATCAATAACATTAAGGAGACCTGTATACAGCTATGCATCTAGTAATGTGGCAAATTAATGAGTGGTGACATAATAATTATTTTTTAAGCTTAGTTACCACATCAGATTTCTCATTGTAGAGGCTGTCAAAGATGCTCTCTGGTGGCATCCACCTGACAGGGAGTCGCTGTTTGTGAGTGAGTCGGTAGTAGTCAGAGTGATAGACGTCACGAGAGAGACCAAAATCTGCAACCTTCACGCTTAGCTTACCATCAACCCTGCATGAAGATATTCAACCAGTAATAGCCACCTACATACACAACAAAATAATGGTCTTTCTTTTCACTTACATGCAGTTTCTGGCAGCCAGATCTCTGTGAACGAATTTACACTTTGCCAGGTAGGCCATACCGAAGGCAATGTCCATACACATGCCCAGCAACACAGATTCTGAGAGACTCTATACAATGCACAAAAATTAATATGAACATCACATCCCCACAGTTATAACTATGACATAATGCACTAGTGCTATATAATTACAGTAGTTCTGTACCTCCGGCATAGTTTCGTCAGAAGTAGAGCTGCTCTTTGACCTTTTCAACTTGAGGTAGCTTCGTAGATCACCGTTTGCCATATATGGTAGGACTATCAGTGGCAGCTTGTCCTCCGTGTCAAAGCACACGCCCACCAGCCGAAGGACATTGGGGTGGTTGAAGTCGAGCATTATTGCTGACTCAGCTATGAAGTCCTCAATTTCTTCTGGTTTGGAGGCCTCTGCATGTATCCATGCATTGAGATATGGGGGGGGGGGGGGGGGCACTTTGAATGTCTACGCCCTTGGTTAAAATTAATAGGTCATGTGATCTATACAAACTCACTTTTTAATGTCTTCACTGCAACATCTCTCTGAGCAGTACCATTTGATCCTTGACCAGGGAGAGACGTCTTCAGGGTGCCTCGAAACACTTTCCCAAATGCACCTGGGAGAAATTTATCTCTACATTATGTGTAGTCTATTAGCCTATTCTACCATCCTTCTAGGCTCCCCATTATTGAGTTTGCATGGTTCACATAGGTGCATATATCTATAAGCAGGCAGGTAGGCACCCGAATGGTTCTCCCTTGGTTTGAGAATGTGCCACAGTCAATATAGCTACAGCTATTATAGCCTATATGTACTACAAGACTAGATATTGTACGTCCTTGCCTTATAATATTATTATAGCATACCTTCACCAATCATATTGCCATATTGGAGATCAGTGGGACTAATTATCATTCCAGCAAACAGCCGTCTCCACCTCGGGTATGTCGAAGTATTCCCTGTGGATAGAAACGTCCAAAACAGTAAACACCAAAAATTAACACTTCTTAGCTACACAAGTGCCTCTCAAGAAGGATAATCTGCTATGTAGGCATATTAATTAGATTTTGGTGTGTGTGTACTAACCAACCAACCAACCTAGATCAGTGGAGACGACAATTTCATAGTCGGGAGGATTCTCGTTGGTGTAGTTAGGATTGACAAGGGGTGTGGCTACCAGATCTCCCACCGAACCAGTAGACTCAACATCAGCGGGCTGCCTGTTGGACAGAGAATGGATTATTAGCATGACATTGTTATAGTACCAATAGTATCACAATAAGCATACCTTTTGTAGACCACTGCACGCGAATTAGCAGAACTGTATAATAATATTTGGAAGGCAATGACAATGAAAATTGGTTAATAGGTGATAATTACTGACATGTGCACAGAACTTACTCAACAAATGGGATCTTCTGCTTCCTCCTGGACAAGTAGACCATCAGGCAGGCCACTATGAGGACGACAGCAACAACAGCTCCGCCCACAATTACGATGCCAAAGACACCTCCCAGAACGGCACCAATGATAACAGTTTCACCCACCTGCCCCTCGTTAACTACTATGCCAGTAACTACTACCATCTCAGGTTGGGCTACAATACGTATGGAGTGTATGCATGTGTATAATGAGATTATACATGATAGAGAGATCATTAGTGATAATAATATATTATTAGAGGATAAAGACGAGCACTTTTTACTTACAATCTCTGCAGATGGGAGGAAGAGGCTGTGACATATCACAGCATTGTAGTCCCACTGTGCACAGTTGAGTTTGTATGCCTTCCAGGTCACCCAGGAGCTCCATGGCCTCCTCACGAAACACTCCCTCTAGCAGCATTACCGAGGTATTGCAGTTCTTATTGTTCCTGATGGTGAGTACACAATTGGTGGCACATTCCTGCCTCGGAGGAGTTGGAGTGGGGTCGTTGGTCTCGATACGATACAGTGATTCCATTCCACTAATTATGTTCTGAACGCACTCACTATCAGCCGTTGCAATGGTGGGTGAAATAAATACTTCTTCTGTGGCAATATTTCTGTTGAAAATAGTAGGATTCCAGCGAGTACAATCAACAGTGACGGCGTTTGGATCTAATTCTCTCTGGCATGGTCCATTTTGAATCTCATTCGTGAAACAAAATCTAAAATAAAAGGCAACTTATTATAGCTATCAAATGGATACATGTGCTGTAACTTACGCACGATCATTGATAATTTGACCCAGACTGACATTGGCTATCTCTTCCTCATAGCAGTCAGGTGGACCTGGGATAGAGTAGATTGGTAGATTAATTTAAACGACATACTGTAGTTAACAGAGAGATTCTTTGCTTACCGCCATTCCTATCGATGATGGCTACTTGACAAGAAGCAAGTTCATTACCGAAACGGCTTTGAAGAGCCACATTGAAGTACTCAGTTCTCTCAGCCACTGAATCATTACTGATATTGGCTGTCTGGCAAAGCTCAAATATATCGTTTCGGAAACTGACAGCTGCACTTACATTTTTGCTTACATAATCAATATTGCTGGTTGCAATGGAGCCTAAAATATAAGTCATACAATGTCATAGAGCAAAGATTCACAGTGAGTATTATACCTAGAGTTGATTTGCTCTCTGTAACAAGATTTACTCTTAGAGGATCGTCATTATTATTATTAAACAGTGTGAAGCACGCTTCAACAGAGCGGCCCTCTTCAATTACATAGACACCTTGTGAATTGCTACATATGGGTTGAAGAAACTGCCCTGAAAGTGCAAAGAAGAAAGTAATTATTATCAACTTTATATGGTGTCCATCATATCACAGTTATCCAATCAGGTCAGGCAACTGATCTTACAAAACAATTAATGCTCAATAAGCATGACATTAATTTTTAGGCCTCCAATTTGCTTTGTATGTCCTAGCTAGAGAATCCTTTCTAGGGCCTCAGTTTATAGTCATCATCAAGGAAGTCAGTTCAATGCAGTAAAACATGACATTGTGTATATGATAATATATATATAGAGACCATCAGATTATAAAAACAGAATACTTATAGACCTACTGCATCTAGAAATTGGACTCCCCAGTATTTTAATATTATGCAATCATGAAATTAATGATAATCACTGCACTAGCTGTTCAGAGAGGCATGACCACATACATCACAGCTGAGCCTCATTGCCTGCCAACTGCATGCTGCCAAGGGCCAGCAGGAAGGAAATCGTAACAATAGATAGGTTATCAAGAGACACCACAAACATCCAAATATGCCATGACCACATGGGCAGTTAATCACATTTGGACAGGAACTGCTGGGACTATAATGAATTCTGCAGTTGCAGGGAACAATTAATGTCACTGATCTGAGTATAGGCGTATTCAACTGCTGGCTAATGACTGCTCTAAAGTATTACATAATAATAATATTATAATGCATCCAATTAAAAAATGAGTTCATGCAGATCCTGGCCCAGGCTTTCTTTGTGAACAAGGCTCTGCCGTACACTATTCACTGGTTCCCATGATGAGCACCAGAATTTCAATACTTAATACTGATGAAACTGGTTTTACCTTGCATCACCGCAATCAGTCAATCTGTTTTGAAACCAGGGTGCATAGAGATTCTGAGCATTATAATAATAAACGAGGCTAGCTGCACCTACACTCTTGAAAATCTACTGTAGGCATGCATATGCACATGACCCAAATTAAGTATGGCTCTATCGTAGGACAGGTGATAAAGCCAAGGCATGCAGCTCCAAGGCTTAAAGTACTAGTGCTGATGTTCGTGGTAGAATGTCATAGATAATACAGCAATAATGGCAGTCTGCATAGTCTGCCGTTTGAACAAGATTTCTTTTGAATACGCCAAAAATCAAACCATGAAAGTTCTTAGCTTAACAAGGATGGGCACACACACTCTCATCACCCCATCTACATCCTAAAGCTAGCTGGAAGAGAAAAAATCCGGGCAGCCACCGGGAATCGAACCCAGGGCCACTGGCTTGATGTCAAAATATTTCAGAAATTTATTATGACTCACCTTCCACTTGCTGCGTGTGGACGCCAACACAGAGCAGCATCCCAATAAATCCCACCAAAAACATCTTCAGCTTTCTTGAAAATTTCAACGTTTAGCTTCTAGCTAGGTAGATACTAATAAACTCGATATTTTGCATACACCAATTTTCACGCACTGAATGTTCAATCACGATTAATTTGCATGCTGTCTCGGCCGGAAGTACTGCATATGGCCCATATGGAGCTAACCCCACCTGCACCGAGGTCAAAGTTCAGATTCTATTGTGCGGTTGGAGGATCCTTCATGGTGTGAATAGAAAGGGATCCGGGAATGCACCACGCATTAATCACTGGTGCAAAACCTGATGCAGTGATAGACTAGTACTTTCCATGATGACATCATTCCTCCTGTGACAACTGTGTGATAGTCACAGAGGACTTGAAGGTGATAGTCTTGCTGTTTTCAATTGCATTATAACTACATAATGCCCTACCATTCTACACAGAGTTGAATTATCAATCACAATCTTATTAATAATATTATGAGTATAAATTGTACACTAGATGTACTCATATACATTGTCAAGATCGTCTTCATGCTTTACTCTATTGCTAGAATAGTATGCTATGTTGTAATCAGTTGAGATGTTCTCTTGGCTGTGAGTGGAGTTGCACATGTAGGCACTATTGTCCTTCATCAATATTGTGCTCCCTCTGTCCTCTATGCTGGCATACTCATTGGTATCTTGGGTTTTCACCTGGTGATCATCAGCGTCAACTGAAGGGAAAGAAACAACAAAATTATTGGATGCAAGTCATCGTTATCATTATTATTTCCTCTTATACCTTGAACTGCTGCTATAACACCCTTATGCAAACGGGAAGATCTTCTCCTGCACAGCACCAGGCATACAATCAGCCCTGCAACAGCCCCACCCACCAGGATCAGACCAAGAATGGATCCCAACACAGCAGCAATGATAATTACTGCCTGAATACTGGACACAACACTAGCAGGCTGGCCTTTGTCCTGGGACGATGTTCCTGCAGTGACATCAACCTGTGCCGTCATCTCACGATCCCCAGCTGTCACCTCAGGTGCTATTATCTCACTATCAGCGGCTGTTACTGTGCTAGTGTTCTGAATTGTCTCTGTGATAGCTGGAAGTAGATCCACTTGAGCTGCATGTACACAGACAGTGTGGCATAATATATAGCATGTTTAACATACTACCAAGTCAGCAATGGAATATCATCATACACATGAATACAAGCATAAGTGGAGTATCCATGGTGACACATATTGATAAGGAGAAAATGAGGTTTTGCCTGAATCTTACCACTATCTGTATCGATGATAGCCACCTGACAAGAGGCAAGATCAGCTCCTTCAGGTGAGCGGAGAGACACGGTGAAGTACTCTGTTCCCTCGATCACTCCGTCATTGAATGTTTCAATCATAGGGCAAAGTTCGATTACATCTTGATCACCTAGACCAACATTCACTCTCACAGTGTCATTCATGAAATCAACTCCGCCTATAGCAGCAGTGCCTGGGTGATTACAAAAATTAATGCTCTTAGCACACTCTTGTAGGTTGCTTTTAATGGTGTGCACAGTTTTCCCAATATTAGATGCTAAGCTGTTAACACAACAGACTTGGCAAAGAGAACAGTACTTTATAGTATTCCTAGAAGTTGGTGCTAATTTTGCACTTTTTGTGGTAAGGCTTACCCGTATTAAAATCACAATAAAAGCACCACTATTTTACATTATACAGCCTACTTAATTAATGACTCAACTGCATGAAGTCCGTGTACGTAATTTTATATACCTAGATTGGAAGTGCTCTCAATGGCAAATGTTACCATTTGAGGCACCGAGCCCTGAAATACTGAGAAGCATACTTCAACAGTACTGCCTTCTTCTGTCGCATAGAGGCCCTCTGGGCTGCTGCACCTAGGTTCAAGAGTTTGCCCTAGTCCTGCATGAAAAATATCACAGGGTAATATAAATGCACGAATCTATCCAGTAGATAGATACTATTATAGTAGGGACTGATTCAAACTGAAGCTGAAAATTATTATTATGAGTTCCCATTGATTACTATGATTATTTAGTTTGCACACATGCTATAATATGGAGAAATTTGTAGGTAATCAGTCTGACAGGTGTAGAATTTGCACTTCAGTATTATGCCAATAAATCTTGGCCGGATAAAACTTGGCTAGGATCCTATGGAGTACACTCTTGACTGTATTATATGGCATGCCAATTTAGTTTATTTTGCAGTCCCAGACTGAGAGATAGATCTGTGACTCACCTTTTCGTACATCAGCACTGATGAAGAGCAGCAGGCCAACGAATAGAGAAAGAGACATGTTTTCAATTCGTTGTAATTTTGCTTGCAAGGTGTGTGCATTGCCATGGCTAGGCCGGCCGGAAATAGATGCATGCAGATTAGCTTGAGGTCAAAGTTCAAATTGTACATGCGCGCGCAAACTGAACTTGAACACTTGGCATCGACCATGACAGACTCGGCTACAGGCTCACTAAACAGCGTCGTTTTCTGGGAGACAAAGACGTTTATTCGGAGAAGAAGCGCCCAACCGTTTCCCAAAGGCTGTCAGTTGGCCTCTCTCTCGTGGGGCTCAAACAGTATCCTTCACCAAATTATATATAATTTATATGTGCCATTTATATGTGGCCATGTGCTCTTCTACATACCCACAAAATTGTGTTTAAATTCACGGAGTTTGCCTTGATTTGTTATCCCGTTAGACTCCAAGCTAGCAGTGGTACCTAAGTGGGGGGACAGGATTGCCATATGTGACTTCCATGATGACATAATGACCTGGAGCTTCCTCCTTCACAAGGTATCGTTCTTGACTTCATGAGGGGTGGGGTGGGGATATCACCCTATGTGATATGCTATTCTTCTCTATTCTGGGTACCCTTTGAAAATAGCTATAAATTCCCCAATTAGAGGTGTTATTACTACAGTTTCCTGATTATGGGAGATATTTTCATTTCAGGGGTGGTCCTATGAAAGGGTGCATATACATACATTGTGATTGTAGTACTTCTTTACCTCCCCACCCCCCCCCCCCCCCCCCCCCCAGGAAGGTGGTGGGAGCTTCACTTGCGGCAGTCTCCTGCACAGCAGCCGCTACCTCGTCAGTGGGTGTGGCAACTCCGAGGTCCTCATCTGGGACCTCAAGAACAAGAGCATAATCAAGACGTTTCAGGTATGTACTGCTGGTCCTGCAAAAGTGCTGACAGTGCATAAAAGAGTTTTTTTTATATATCATGTTTGCCGTACACCCCCACAACTCGAGTTGATCTTGAATTCTTCCCATGGGCCAGGTGGCAAATTAAATTTTGTGAGGTGTGTGACAAATTCTACATTGTCCTATGTGCCTGCCATCCTCTCTGTGGCCTCCCTTTTTTGAGTGATATTGTCCAACACAGTGGAGACTGTTTGAAAATAGAAATCAAAGACTGCACACCACAGCTTTCCAATTATTACAGTAATAAAAGCACCTGCACTAACCTACCACCCCCTAGTTCTCAGAGCTAGGCACCAATGCACATGACTCTACCTTCAAATTCTCATAGGCAGGATATGGTTCTTTGGGGGGGGGGGGGGGGGGGGGGATGGGGTGGAGAGGGAATCAGACACATGTGCCAGTACTTTATGAGGAGAATCAACCTCAAGAAATGGGAAATCTCTGTTTTCCCATCCTCTTTCCCGCATAGGTGTGCCTGATGATTTTTCTTATGTATCTAACTACAATAATATTCTGTACAGGGTCACAGCTCAGCGGTGAGCAGTATTGCACGAAGCTCCAACGACCATCTTGTGGTGTCAGGGTCTCAGAGTGGAACCATCCTCATGCACACGGTCAGCAGCAGTGCCGCCCAGCAGATGGTCGACCTCACCAAGGAACAAACATTCAAACACGTCAGTCAAGTAGAAATAAATCAGAGGGGAAGAATTTAATTTCCCAATAATTATTGACCATTCTGTATTACTAGGTGGTGAACAGACTGAATTTCTCTCACATGGAGCGTAGTCATCTTGGTTCAGTGAGTGATGATGGTGTGGTGTGTCTCTGGAGTGTGGAGTCACAGAGAATGCTAGCAAAGTTCTCCCCTTCTCACACGAGTTAGTACCACAGTCACCAATAAAGCTGGGAATGGGTCTGGGGGGGGGGGGGGGGGGGGGGGGGTGAGGCTAGACACTGAGAAGCACTCCGTTTGCTTTTATTACGTACAACTCTTCTCACCGAAATTCATATCTAAGCATGTGTGCTCGCTTTGCTATCCACATTGTACTACACTTCACATGGCGAGTGTATTTTGCAGGACGTGTTACTCACTCTCCCACGTTCTTTCAGGTGCTGCCACAGATGTCTGCTTCTCCCCTAGCAACAATATGCTTATGATCAGTGTTGGGATGGATGCCAAGATCAAGTGCTACGATATCCAAACAAGAAAGTATGATACTCCTCTTTTCCACCTAACAAGCATACACCTGAACCACTCTCTCTCTCTCTCTTCACACACCTGCCCTCAGGACTGTGACTGAGGTATCTGCTCCAGTGGCTCTCAGTTCAGTTGCTCTCTTGAAGGATGGATCCACTTTGATCGGAGGAGGAGCTGATGGTGCGTATGTGTAATTGAGAGAGAGAGAGAGAGAGAGAGAGAGAGAGAAAGAGAGAAAGAGAGAGAGGGGGTGGAATAGAATGTAATCTCCTGCTTATGTAATTCAGGGAAGCTGTATGTGTATGAGCTTCGTTCAGTGAAGACTCCCAGGGAGGTGATTGAAGCTCACCAGTCTGCCATCACCTGTATTGCACCCCAACACTCCACTAGGGTGAGAAAGCCTGTAAATATTTCACTCGTGCATGCGTCAGTGAATAAGTCATGGAGACCTTGAAATCACTCTCCTTATTTGTGTTTTGTGTGATTCTCAGTCTTCAGCTCGGAGAAGCTCGGCTAAGGGTTCAGCTTCACGTTCAAAGGACCAGCCACCTTCACCAAGTTAGTGTAGTATTAGTAACCACTGAAAGCCCACTACAGAATCCCTTGCTCCTTATTCTACACACTTCCTCCCCATTATAATTTTGATAATCTTTCAACTAAGTGGCCATTATTTTTTACCTACATGTAGATAAGGATCCTTCTGTGTTAGTATCCTCTCCTGAGAAGCCATCGACGGCAACAAAAGATCAACCACTGCCATTGACAGCTATGGCCACAGAGACTCCTGCAACAACCATGGCTTCTGGTGGCTCCAGTGTGGGGTCACACAGCTCCAGGACGCAGCCTCACGCACAGGTACAGACTGGGAGGGAACGACAAGAGGATGCCCCTGTCATTAGTAGATCCGGTCACATCCAATCGTCAGCTGTGCCTGAGACTGTCACTCCATTTGTGACAACTCAGCACCCAGGTCAGCCATAGGAAATTGGTGCTGCATTAATTTTCAATGCGCATTTTTTAGGTTAGGAAGTTGAATGTTTAAGCATAATGTGGTATATTCTTTGACTAATTTTTAGGGGGAGGTGGAGGTGGTGTAGGAAAGAAGGAGCTGACGATTGCTGGTTTGGACATTCACACTCCTCTTGGAGTCGGCTCAAAGCAGCTGAACAAAAACAGTGGAGGTCTGCCCTACGCTACTGCCACCCCGGCCAACCTTCAAGGACGCGCTTCAAGTATATACGTAGCGTAGACTAGTGCTGCCTGTGTACTCACTTTAGTGTGTGCATTATGCCGTGTTGCTGTTGCCAAGTTGAGCAGTACTCCCCACGGCTAAATTAGTGCATTGGAGTGAGATAGAGGGTGTTGTGTGTGTATGATTTTAGTACCGATGCAAACTTGCTTATTCAGCAAATGGTTCCCAATAGCTAACTTCCTTTAGAGCCCAATTATCCACTGTGTGTGTATGATATTAAACGCACAGGTATATTCAGCCCCATCGACAGCCAGCTGGTCACCCCAATGAACAAAGTCACAGCTGCCGTTGCTCCCACTCTGAGAGCCACACCCACTGACTCCACCCACTCCACCATGCCTCCCTCTGGAGCCGGCCAGCCCTCAGCTCCCAGCTCTAACGCTGGTAGTAGCACTAGTGTGACCAACACCCGATTTTCAACCACTGGTGGTGGTGGTGGTATATTCTCTCCCCTGGAGAGCGGACTGCAAAGCCGGAGCCACTCGAGCTTTTTCAGTCGACCTAGCATAGCCACTCCAGGAGGGATAGGTGTAGCCAGGGAGAAATTAGACACCAGCCTGAACTTGTCGGCCATGGGGCCTCCTCCCTCTCTACCGGCCACGTCAAGATACGCTACTCAGCTCACCCAAGAGAGGCTGGTGGGTTCGCAACTTGCCCAAGTACCTGCACAAACAGCTTCAGTGCAGTCTGTTCCTTCACACCCTTTGGAAATACGACAGTCAGTAGGTATGCTCATTAAATGTCTCTTAATTTTTTCCCATAATGATCAATATTCTGTTAATGGTCTCACTGAAATGATATGTGAATGCATACAGGAGTCAGAGAGCGAAGAGAAGAGGATGGAGATGGAAGAGAGAGTGGACATTCATCGACCAGTCAGCTACAGCAAGAGACAGTTGGTGGAGAGGGTCTACCTCATCAGTCTCACTCTCAATCTCCTCCCTCCCAGCCCCCTCCCGACTACATAGAAGACAAAAGTACCTCCAAATCGGTAAATTGCTACAGCACATCCTCCCCCACCCTCTCTTTCCCCTTCCATATGCAGTCCAGTGTGTGGGCAAAACAAAAAACTTAAGTTCAGTTGCAGTTTATTCATGTGACTAAATAGCTACTAACCTGCACACATACATGTACATGGCAAGAGCATATAATCACTTGTAAATGGTTATAATATGACATCTTCAAATTTCGTGTGCTAACTTCCCTCCACAGCTGCCAATTTCATCATCTCAACCTAGTACACATGTGACGGCAGTAGCTGATCAGCCAATCCCTCCCCCTCCTCCTCACCATGGTGGGGATCACTCTCACTCTCACCCTCTCACCTCCAGCGCAAGTGCCCCTCTTCTGCGCCATGGACCAGTGGCCGCAGAGGGCAATGCTGCCACGGCTCTAGCTTCTAGTAGTGCTGTACCACCAGCTCCCGGGATACAGATGAAATTCGTCGAGAATTTGATAAAGGATTCACAAGAGGAGCTATGGTGAGCATGGGATGATTTAATAGGGAAACTGTTCTCCATCCAGCCTATCCCTCTCCTGGGTTATTCATACTTTGGATGAAGCACTGTTCTGATTGATCGGTTGTAAGTGTGTATTACTGTATAATAATTTTTGTGTCTCCAGGTACTCTGTTCATAGAGACATACGTGCGCTGAGTGTGGACATGTTTAGACAATTCTTCTCCATGCAGGTATGTACAAGAATGCTATTATCAATCGTTTCAGTCATTGAATGATTTTTTTTGCTGCTCATTATTGTAGCAACAATCTGCTGCCCAGTTTGCTGCCCTAAACGAGAAGGTGGAGAGATTGAGTGAAGAGAACAAGAGACTCCAGGAAATGGTTTACCAGTACATGCCCAAACACTGACTATACATTGATACTATATTATATGAGGCAGCAACGCTTTTATACTCCATGTGTCTACTAATTTCATTATTGGTTTTTCAGTCTCTTGGAAGGTTAACGTTCAGTGTTGTGGGTGCAACATTGAAGCGCTGGGAATTGGCATGAGGCTACTTCATCACAGCATCATAATTATTGTTGTTTTTCTTTGTAGGACAGCATTTTGATAACTACAGAGTGATAGACTAGCTCTCAATACAAGATTAGTGAAATAAAAATGAGGTACTGATACTTTATAGACTGATACTACAATTATATTACAAACTCAAGCAGCTGCATTGGTGGTGGGTGGTCGTTAATTTTCTATTTTTCAGTCCCAATCTCTGTCGTTTGGTTCCCGATATGGGATATCAAGGTAGTTAAAAACATCTTCCTCGCAGGTGACTGGCAGAGGGGTACCTTCAAATATCTTGACACCATTCTGTGTAATGCAAGCATCACATTTTCATAGAATTATTCTCCTATGCCTATAATATTATAGCCTCATCCCCAGCATTGAAAACTTGGAACGGGGCCTGGGAACGAGGCTATGCATATACTCCTGATGCACATACACACTAACCTTTCTTATGACTCCGGTACACAGAGCATACTCTGACAGTGACATGCCCTGGGAATGGGAATGGGAATGGGACACACTATAGCCAATGACAACCATTAAGGAAAAGGGCTTACTAATTTGTCAGCTTTGTGTCTCATGGACCTGTTGAAGTGTCCTGAGCCAGTGAAGTGCAACAGAGTGAGAGGAAACTGGCTGTACGGTACCACATAGATGTCCAGCCTCCGATACTGTGTACCAGAAAGACAAGCATTTCATATTAATTTTGCTGTCATCAAAAATATCATGAATGGAAGAAGGTAGCAGCTATGATTATATAGGCTATAATATATAAAGTATATAGCATATTTAGGATTGTGATAGTTGCTTTCACCTGCTTATGAGCTATGTTTGGTATTAATTTTGTTCCAGTTCCATAGCTCTTTCTGTTAAGAGTTATCGAGATGCACTTGCGCGTGCCATGGTGTAGTTAATGATATTCATAGCTATTAATTACTTACGTAACTTTCCATACATTCCTCTTTCAAGCCAAAATGAGGCTACTCATTTTAGTGCAAGCATGCACACACACTCTATATACCTTTCTTCCTTCTCCCAGCCTGCAGACACCAAGGTACTTTGACTGTCCGTCTGGATCATTGTGAATCGAGAGGTCGTCCGTCAAGAATCCCTCCTGCCTCCCCCTCTCCAGCAGCTGCCCGAACACTCCTCTGTGTGAGCGGCCATCAGGGTGAGTGACAAGGATATCTACGTCACCGCAGGTAGGCTTCCCCCTCCGGTAGGACCCACAAGTGACAACCTCCAGACCATCGTCAATCGAGTGAGCAAGCTCCCTCACCTACGGTAATGGAAAACATTGTCTTCTATATAGTGAAAAGAGAAGGAAAGAGTTGAGGTAATAAATTATGTAGATAATACCCCTTTGAATGAAGCATGTTAGTTCAATAATTAACCTTTCCCCCTCACATAAAATTTTATCTTCACATATATAATAGAAGTCTGGTGTGAGACTATACTATGGTAATGGGTCTGAAGGTTTAGGGAGGATAATAATAATTATAAAGCTTAGAGTGTATCCAAAAATTAATAGTAGTAAAAATGGCACAGCTGTCTGCCGTAGCACTGACCCTTGCTTCAATTTCCTCCACCTCCTCTCTCATCATTCTCTCGTTGAAGTCGTCGTAGTGCTTCAGACCAATCAGCTGAACTCTGTTCAGCTCTCCACTCTTGTCAAGGTCATCCAGAGTACGGTAACTCTGCAATCAGTAATATTATTATTATGTATGTGCCAAATTAAACCATTCATGCTATATATCTGAGGCTAGTCTTGTCCTTGCTCCCATTTCTATTTGTCAATATTTTGCCCTCGATCACTAGAGATTGATAAGGCTACCTACCTCACCGCCAAAATTTGTTTTTTTCCACCAATATTCTGGCCATAACATTTTATCATATGCTCCATACCTTTGCATAAAACTGCTGTGCAGTGGTGGCACCCACTCCATGGATGCCCTTGAACATTGTGATCACCTTCTCCTTCTCTTGGTCTACTTGGTCAAGCCGACGCAGGTGCCCACTTGTGATAATCTCGTAGATCTTATTGGCCAGTCGTTCCCCCACGAACGGCAGACTCCTAGCCTCCTGTATGTGTATGTGGTGAAATTCAAACATGTCAACTATGTAGCTTGGAATCATTGTGGTCTGCGAGTGCTAAGAAGTGTCAATAATTATTACCTCATAGGTTTTGATTTCTTTAGGATGTTTGCGAAGAGCCTGGACAACCTTAGTGGTGCTCATGGCCCGCCATTTCTCATTACTATTCTTGTACACAGTAATTAACTCCTATAAAACAGCAAATTGTTTCCATGTATGTATGTATGTATGTGTGTGTGTGTGTGTGTGTGTGTGTAAGTGGAGGGGGGGGACTTAAATGCCACTTCAGCCAAGACATTAGCATGATTAGTGGCAGCTAATTGCCCTGGTGGCTACAAAAAGGCTCCAATTTGGGCAAAATCAAGAAGTGAGCTTTGGAAATCTGCCAGTGATTTATCTCAATAAACAAACTGCCGATATCGAAGAGTTCTGATTGAAAAGTTAGCAAGTTGGGTCACACGATATGGGAGAGGACCCTTTACCAAATCGCATACCTCCAGCTTGTCAGTGATGTGTTTGTTGTGGTTCACGGCAGTCTGCGCTTCAGATGATGAGTACTCACAAATCCACTTTCTCTGCAGTGGTGATAATCAATAACAATGCCAGGACACAAATTGAAAGCAATCACGGCATAGAGTGAGCGAGCATGTCTCCTTTCCCTTACTTTTCTCT
Source organism: Cliona cf. orientalis (assembly GCA_963930775.1). NCBI lineage: Eukaryota > Metazoa > Porifera > Demospongiae > Clionaida > Clionaidae > Cliona > Cliona cf. orientalis. Next base: position 8,198,114 of record OZ005700.1, on the reverse strand, counting down.
TGGCTGGAGGAGGAATGGCAGCCCCTCCACCATCATCCTGTTCCTCTTCACTCACATCACCTCCACTTGCTTCCCCCTATATTCATGAAATCTGGTATGGTAATACCGTAGTGTTCCGGACAAGTTAGAAGCTGATGGTGATGACCCTTTACCAATTTATCATTTTTTCGGCCAAAGACACCCTAGCTAGCTATAGCCATAGATATTATAGACTACGTCCACACCTTCTCTTCCTGTGCTGCATCTCCTGACTTTGTCTCTGCAGCTGCTTCTTTGTTTTCTTCTTCATCTTCTATCTCCTCCTCGTCTCCAGAAGGCTCGTAGTCACTGTCTGAGTCCAGGTTGTCCCAGACTGTTCTCTTCTTAGGACTCACCTTCCAGCGTCGGCTTACAACAGGAAACATACCAGCCTAGAGGATAATTATACACTGAAAATCATATTTTCAACATAGCACTAATTAAAGCAAGTAGTTATGCTTATTTAATTTATGTATATTAAAGGGTTTGGTATGACATACATCCCCTCTTTTTAAAATCTACGATCACACAATCTGCCTCATCAAAATCATCAATACCTTTGGTGAGGTAAGGGAGGCAGTTGGCCTTGGTGGGGTGGTGGGCATCTTTGATGGTGATGAATCTGCTGACTTACTCTCTTCAGCCACCACCCCCTGATCATTAGCAGCAGTGGATGGGGACGGCTTTGCAGTCTGACTCACAGTAGCTTTCTCTTTGGGAGGAGTGCTCATTGCAGCTGGCAAAGTTGATGATGCCTTTTTGGGAGAACCTTGACTGTCTTTGCTTGGTGAAGCGGTAGGGGAGGGCTCAGGGTGCACCACATACGCACCGTGACCAACTACCTCTGCTTCAACTAAACACGCACTGAGCCAGTCAGCACACAATACCAGAACATCTTCTGGGATTGACTTGATTTTGAGGAGGTTGGGTATTCTTGAGAGGCGGGTTGTCTTCCCCACCAGAATGTGGGTGGTGTCCTGGGAGAGCTTTTTCTCCACCTTCCCTCCACGGTTCTCCAGCTGTTTCTGCAAAATCTGGGCCCTGGCCTTTCCCAGTCCTTGCTCCAAGATGACTGCACTAACCTCTGAGAGGAAGCGTTTGTCAGACATCTGCCTTCTGTACGATGTCACTTTAATAGTAGATCGAGAGTTCCAGCTCTCTCCAAATAAAGCACAGCATGAAGCATGTGGGCGTATCCACATTAATTTTATCGAGCCCCACCCACTTTTTTTGTTGCGTTGAAAATCGCAATCACGAAAGGTCGCATACAAAATTCAATGCAAGACAATAACTAGTATGAATACTGAATGAAGGTCACATAAAAACATCTGATCATAATATCGTAACCACAAGTAGTGTTATCCCGATTCTTTCCACATGTAAAAATATACGATCATATTAGGCTGCATGCATGGGAGGTGCACCATCGCACTGGATCGGATGGAGGGTGGCAGTAAAGGTATAGAGACCTCCAAATGTCACTGTGTGCACCTCATAAGGTGTGTAGATGTCACGGCCATCCATGGTTTGGCTGCAGTCTTTGTCCACTTTAAAAGCTTCACCTCCAGCTCCATCACTGATAGGAGTAGTAGTGAAAGTGTGCAAGCCTCCAAAACTCACTTTGTACACCTCATAAGGTGTGGCAGGCTCAGATTGTGCCTCTATCTCGCCCTCGGCAGGATCAGATTCTACCAAGCTGCTCTCTTCTCTTTCCGATGGTGGCTCTTCGGTTTGATTTGATTTCTCCTTGTCCTCGGTACTAGCATCACTAGTAGCAGTGGTAAAGGTGTACAGACCTCCAAAATTCATTGTGTAGACTTCATAAGGTGTGCCACCAGCCGCTTTACTAGCCAGCTGAACATCTATATCTTGGTCTGGTTGCTTCAAGTCCACTTTCTCTTCCTCTTCATTATCTAGTTTTCCATTATCATCAACCTCAGTAGAAGGCGTGGCAGTATAAGTATGCATGCCTCCAAAAGTCACTGTGTACACCTCACAATGTGTACAGCCGTCAGTATCACTCGGTTCGTTGCTTGGTTGAACAGCTAGCGCAGCTTTCTTCTCCTCATCTAGTAAACCAAAATCAGTGGTATCACTTCCTTCATCTTCTTCTGACATCTGCCACTCCGTATCCGTCACATCTTCTCTGGTTTGGCCGGAGCAGCAGCTCTCTTTATCTGAGAGTGAGTTAGTATCACCATCGTCTACGTCTGGTAAGCACGATGGAGCCCTATGCAAGTCACATCTATCTGGAACAGACACTAGTAACGACTGCTGTGGACTTTCGGCGTGAAGAATCTGCATCATGTTGAGTTCAGGATCAACTTCATTGTCATCTGAATCGAAATTCTCTTCTTCGTCAAACTTGAAAGTTTTCTGGGCATCGGACTCAGGGGATGGTGATTGCTCATTGCTGCTATCAATAGGCTCAGGCTCATTCAGAAATGGGAGGGAGACATCTACACAGGTTGAGTCCACTGATGAACTGCGCACTTCAGACAGTTTCACACTCTTATCAGAGTCTATCGGAATTGCTGCATGTAGACATGGCAATAAACTCCAGCTAGATACCAGCATGCCAATGGTTATTACCTTCGGAGACAATGCTGGTTCCATAGAAGATGCTGCGAGTAAGTGAGTCGCGTTTTCTTCCTCCAGCGCGGCCCTCTGGACAATTGCAATAATACAACACTGGTAGATCTACTCTACACGTACACTGATCATGCGTTAATAAATGAGTCTTAGATCCACTTACCATCATGCTTTGAGGTGGCGTTCCCCATCTGATCTGGCTAGAGATTATCAATTCTTATACACGCTAATAAAAGGCACGCGCGACTTTGATGTGTGCAGAATTGTATTGCGAAATACCTGTACACCCCACATAAAAACAAAAACGCACCACAGACATAAAGAACAAATACCATAAGAGAATAAAATTTCCCTAGCATAAAATAATCATAATCTAGTAGATCACCAGTATCAAAAAATGATAGATATAATATTATGAGTGTTACCAGCATCAAAAATTTAATATTGTAGCAGTTATGATTTTCACACACTTAAATAATAGTAGTGTCATACAAAAAAATAAATCCTAGGAAGCATCAATAATCTGAATCATCTGGATCCTCAGTTTGAAAGAAAGTCTCATCATCTGTCTCTTCGTCGGAAGAGATGAGCACGACTGACATCTGAGAGATGATGGAGCTCATGGACGACCGGAAAGAGGCGGGGCTAGGGTTGGTGTTCTCCTGCAGCGTCTTCAGCTTCTCTCGCCACGAGAGAACGTTGTCTTTCTTGAGCAGCATCTTCGCCGCCAGGTCGTTCTCTCCCTCCACAGCTAGCTCAGCAGGAGTCTTTCCAGCCTGCAAGGGAAATGCAATAGTTGAACATGAAATTTAAATGGAAGACCACTCCACACAGAGAGCACAAAAATTTTAAGATAAATTTTAGTGCAATTTTAAAGAAAAAATAGTGCACTAATATCATTCAGTCTGCATGGAGGCAGAAGAGTAGCAATGATCGAGCACCAGCAAAACTGTTAATAATTGGGGAATTTACATGATTCTGGATGTGTTGGTTGGCTTTTCGTCTCTGGAGCTCCTTGATGACTTTCCTGTGTCCGTGGCGACTGGCAATGTGGAGGGCGGTGTCTCCGTTCCTGTCCTGGGCGTCCACAAACGCTTTCCCGTGGTTCCTGTCCAGGAGAGGGGTCACAAGGTCAGGGTTACCCCAGTAACAGGCGTAGTGCAATGGAGTCTTAAGATCCTGCACAAAAACGAAAAACAAAATCCCATAAAAAATTTGTATAATGATTCTGTACACTATCACTTTGGTAGCTTGCTAGAGTACAAAACTGTTGTGAGTTAGTAAGCCAGTTAAATGATGTACCTGATCTACTTTGTAGGGGACGCAGCTTTTGCATCGAACCAGCTCTTCTGTCAGCGAGGGAACATGCCTCTTGCATGCGATATGCAAGGCCGTCCTGTGGCTCTGTGAACACACACAAACATACACGTACAGACAATCACATAAGTCTTTGTTCTCAGTGCATACCTGTTAGTTCCTACTCATGGTTTGCTCACCTTGTCAATTCCATGGAGTGAGCTAGGGTCGTAGATAGCCACACACTTGGCCGCCTCCACATGCTCACCGACACAGGCGAGGTGCAGTGGGGTACGCCCCTTCTGCAGGGTCAAATATCGGAGTTGAAGTGATAAGATTGATGAGCAACACCAAGCATACAAAAATATTAATGATACCAACAACTTTTGTTTTAAGAGTGGCCCAATACAAGAATAAGATAGTTGCAGTGAGGTCATAATAATGGTAATTGCACCAACAGTGCTGTGGGTTATTTTATGCATTATCATTGTCCACACACACACACACACACACACACCTGGTTGTTCTGGAGGGCAGTGTCGGCTTTGTGGGTGCACAATTGCTGAACAATCTCCACCAGCCCATCTCTGCAGGCAATGTGTAGGGCTGTGTTCCCGAGCTGAAGTGAAACGAAATTAGTGAGCATCATGACGATCACGAGTATAATACTAATATTATTATACTACACTACACAAAAACACTGATTGTGGAGTGATAAAAAGTAGGCCAGCTGCAACTGTGTTTTATCTGTGGGCGGGGGAAGGGGACATACATTCACACAATAATATGCCACCATTCACCTTATTCTGGCAGTTGATGGAGCTAGTATTGAATTTGAGAAGCACCTTCACAGCATCGGCGTTCCTCCTCAGAGCAGCAAGATGGAGAGGCGTGTTCCCGTCCTAGTCATGATATCGACAAACAGTGATTACCGATGCAGTTTGTACATTGCCAGTACACTGCATATTAGGAGTCTATAAGCCCTTGATGTAAGCTATTTTTGACTGGCAACATACCAGGTCAAGAGCAGGAGGTAAAATGTAAAAAGGAGCAAATCCCACTCGTACATAATAATAATTATATTATTGCTTCTATGCTCACCTCATCCTGCAAGGTGGAGTTGGCTCCACTAGAAAGCAGACTCTCAATTTTCATAAGCTGCTCTTTGATATGCAGCACGGAGCCCTAAAATAGGAGGAACAAATTTGACAGCTGTCTCCAATTAGTCGGAATACATACAATGGTACCGCCCGTATTTGTTCTTATACAAGTGTTCTATTGTGTATTGTGTGCTGTATATATATACCGGGTTGAGGCTTGCTTGCATGTCATTCATACATGGCCGTATGGCTGCACAGGCAATGTGGAGAGGAGTCCGGCCACGCTGGAGGAAAGTTGGTAGAATGGGGTAAAATAGTATAAAAGTTGTAGTTTTATGCCCTTCAGAGTTGACGTCGACAATGCCATGGATGTAAACTCACCTTATCGGTAGAATTCAAATCAGACCTAGGGCACTCGGTGATGAGTAGATTTAGCACAGCCGGGTCCACCTCAGCTCTGCAAGCTCCGTGTAAAAGGTTACTCTGGGGTATGTATCAAGCAGGGGGGAGAAGACAGAAAGGGGATGAGTACTATTATTGTTTCAGGATGCTTGCCGTGGAGTATGCACTGTACCTGTTCAGTAGAAGACTGTCTAACTAGAAGGCTTCTAGCTCGAGCAAGACCCTCCAGCTTGTAGACTGATTCAAGCCTTGTCACCTAGAGGGAGGGAGGGAGGGAAAGGAGAGAGAGAGATAAATAATAATCACTGCATATAGCCATCAGTTAATTTTACTTACTGTCACAGACGATTCCTCCTCTCCAGATGATTCAACAGCCAATTCAACTAAAAAAAAAAAAATCACAAAAACACTTAAATTCCCAAGGATTTTAGCCAATTGCCTTCCCCAGGCCTGAGTATATAGCCGATTTTGCCGTTGTTCCCTTTACTAGTCAGAAATACCTTTGGGAAAGGCTACAAGATTTTATGAGTTTCCCTGATTCCCAATGAATAGCTAGTGGCTTACACATTGGAGGGGGAGGTTGTGGGGGTAGGGCAGCAGGTGGCTGGGGATCATAGTCGTGGGCGATGGTATGGAGCCTTTTGGAGCTGATAGCACTGCCAAGGCTGTAGAACCCGGAGTTGATGCTTCCTCCTAGCTCTGACGGACACGTCTGGTAGGTGCTCGTACCGATGGAGAGAACATCCTCGGGACACCTCCTCATTACTAGAGCTGTAGGGATAGGAAATTGAAAAATATATACATAATACAGGGTTCTCCCCAGCATACATGTGGTGTATAGGTCCCTTTTAACAGTTCAAATGCAGAAAGTGGAGATTTTCGATTCAATATTACATTGAAAATTGAAAACCTAGTTGGGTAGAACAATCCAAAAGCTCTGATACGGCCTCAGCCCCTGGCTCCCATTATGCCCATTTGCTTGGGGAGATACTGAAGTCTAAATGACTCATAACTAACAAACTATCCCAAATACCTCTAACTTCCTGTACAGCTGGCACTCCGGCTTTATCAAGAGCAATGCAAGTTTCATCGAACCAGTGAGGGTTGCCTCTTAGCTTCCCGATTAGAAGCAAGAGGAGCCTATTGGCTCTGTCCCCTCTGTCCCGAGCCTTGTTGCTGGCATTTTCCAGGTCAATCTTACTAATGATGCCGACACCAAACAGCTGTGTTGCCACCTCCTCTGGGTCCACCTGCTCCAAGAGGGTCTTCAACTGGCGCTGGATGGCGTCTGCAATGATCGATCCAGCGTGTTGTTTTCTCTTGTGAATTGATTCCGCAGGCTCATCTAGCAGCTGCAGAGTCTCAGCATTGAGGTAGGTGGTCGATGTGGCCGCGGGTGTATAAAAGGATTCTACAGGTACATGTGCAAAAGAAAGGAATTTTTTAAACCATCACACTTGTAATCAAAGGCACCACAAAATACTTCAATCCACTGAGTAGGTGAGTACACAACATTCCAGTGTGAAATGCCATGTGATGAACCAAATGAGTAGCTGCATTTAATAATTACTATTGTCACTGCTGGGGGAGAGGGTGCTCCTATAGTATTATCCAATAATAAACTCAAACATTCAGGTCATACCAACTACATAATTTATCCATACAATACCCAAACGAGCATGTGCATGTCATGTGCAGGCAGGCAGGCAACCTTTGAGGAAAACACGAGCTATCTCCTTGAGCATCAGCTGTGTTTTGATAAGCAGTGCCTTTAAAGCCTGAAGCTGATTCATAAATTGTTTCGCAGTCTCTCTTGCTAGCGCTGCACTCACTCACTCACTCACGTTTACCGTACTCCCTGTTGACAGGTTCATCTGATTAAGAACAAACAATGATGAAGCGTGAAGAACAATGCATACTGCAACTGCTGTGCACTAGCTGCACTCCCCCTCTCCCTACCCTATGCTGGATTTGAAAGCCAGGTGTGGTGGGCCACTGACTGCGTGTGCATGCGTACTATAATGAGTACATGCGCGAGTGAGTGCAGCAGCTAGCCACACATGCACACACTCAGCACACACACACACACACACACACACTCACTCAGCACACAAACACAATACAATTCACATTACTTGGTCATTATGCAATATACATGTACATACCACATACATTCCATCTCTCCACTACTATGCACATTCTGAATAAGAAAGAGAGAGATTGACTTACCATCCTTTTCACCATTGAAAGCGCCGGCACCAGCTGCAGATCTTTCCTCGTCAGAGTGATTCACATGGACGTGGGCAGCCCCCGTCAGCTGCTTGGTCGGACTAGCTCTGATGTTGGGGTACACCACTATCTTCGTCTCCTCACCGCTGTTGTTGGACAAGCACGTATCCTTGGTAGCACCGTCTGGGGACCAGGTGAAACGGTGAGGGTAAACAGGTGGACACTATGAATCTCTTGGTGGGGCCAACCCCACAAAACATGGGCTATACTACTACAGCTGTGAATATCATCCCAATTTTCATACTCCAAATAAATTATAAGCTAGGTCTCCATATGCAAGTGAGCTCCCTATCTCTCCATGTGGCAGCTCAATCGTGTCATGCATCATAAGACACTGATCACCCAACATCAAACAATTGTGACTCTGTGGTATTGCTTTATTGTACTTGTGAGAAACCACTCTAGAGAAGCAGCTGTAAGCTGAGCAATTTACAGCCTTAGCAGGCAGAGCACAACTCCCTGAACACATCAAACAAGGCAAATATTTCTGTGGCGGGTGAACGTGAGTAGGACAGAGGAAGCACACAGGGAGCTTATCTCCCTGTTCCTGTGTCTGTGGTGCACTTGGGTAGACTGTGGTGGGAAGGCAAGTGTACACAGAGGTATACCACACAAACATGACAGGCGGAACCACCCCCCACTCCCTGGCAGCTGTATACATGTACTGTAATGGTTTGTGTACTGTGTGTACCAGAAATAAACACTTTTCAGTATTTTTACAGTACAGTCTTTGTTCTCTGACCTTGGAGGAATTTAAGAGTAGCAAAAAAAAGCACCTACTACCCAATCTAATCAGTATACAGATTCAAATTTACAGTGAACTCAGTGAACAAAACAGTCATTCTTCACAGGTGTAAATTCAACTGTCTATACACTTTATTTAAATAACCAACTAGTAGCTAGTCTGTGAGTATGGATATTATTATTGACCTTTCAGCTGAGCAATATTTTGAGTTATCTGACTTGCATAAAATCAGTACTGCAATACAGGTTTGTTTTTGTCGCAAAGGCAAAGTCTACATGTATACCCCCACTGACGATGAATATTTTTACACTAGCAAAATCAACCATAACGGCCATTATAAATACACTCTAGCTATTAGTAGCCACGAGGTCTGGACCAGCTGTTTTATGATGGCGTTGCCAAGCTATATATTTAGAGACAATTTGAACACACTAGTTTGATACACACATACACGTGTTTACCTGGAGCGAATTGGCGGAGAGGATCTTCCACGTTTATATTGGCCCACGATCCGTAGAGCGACTCCACTTCAACGCTATTGAACATAGAGATGTCTAGATTGGGCTCATGGGGATCTATGGGACACAACCAAACAACCACGTCAGTGTATGCACACATATTAATATTTTCGACTCACTGTCCATGGAGTCATGGATGGTGATGATCTGCGGACGGCAACTGAAAAAGACTCCCATTGTTTAGCCGCGGCAGCTTTCCACGAATTAGCGAGATTTCGTGCTCATAAGCTGTGTATCACTTGTGGAATTTGCTCCAATAAAAACTGCTTTTAATATGTAGCTTGCCACCGCTTAGCTCAGCTGTTTGCTGCTATGGCTGCCTAAAATTAATTTTGTGGCCGTGCACTATATGCGCATGCGCACTGATTCTGGTCTTACACACTCAAAACTTTATCCTTTGATAGATGACAAAGCACATGAACATTTGACTGTGGCAAGTACTGATACAATGCTGAGGACACAAAGCCAAAAACACAAAAATGAGCATCATGAATAAAAAAAATAGCAATGATACAAACGAGAATTTTGCACAAAAATAAATAATATTATTATTGTGGCTAATAGCCATGATCGTCTAAAATAGAAAAAAAGACTAATGATGTATGTGTGTTGTGGAGTAGTATAAGGTGACTATAGGTGACGGTGCATTTTACAAAAAAATCTAGTTTCCATGATCGTAAATAAAATAAATACAACACTATGACTAGGAAAAATTATTGTATGACATATTATAGTAGGAGATGCATGTGCATTGCATGTTGTGTGTAGTGTATGTGAGTGTGTCATGTGTGATAAAACTTGTGGAGTGAAGGTGTATACAGAGGACGTACATTAAAATTAACAACATTCGCAAGTGATAAAAATAATGATCACACACAAAAAAAGGGCACACACACAAATAAATTAGCACTATAATAATAGTTTTATTGCTCAGTCATCGACACCATCAAGGTCTAGCTCAGAAGTGGTGACATTGATTTCCGAGCAAACGGATGAGTCGGCGTCTGAATTGACGCTGTTAGTGGATGGACTAGTGGCCATGGGGAGGCGGGTCATACTCGATCCTCGTTTAGAGTTCAGTTTCTGGAGCTTGAATCGCCAGCGGACGGGGTACTTCTTCTTCAGCAGGGCTTTGATGACCTTGTAGTTTCTCCGATCGCTGGCAACGTCAAACGCTGTCTGATCATTCTGTGTAATAATTATGAAAACCACACACCTAACCTCAAGTGAAATGAAATCACCCTAATAATTAGGTTATAAGGATATAATAAATGCCCCAATATAAGATTTGAAAAAGAGGGAAGCTGGTTGCTTGTTGTGAAATCACAGACCACATAGTGCCTATAAAACTCTACTACTGCTTTCACCATGAGGAAGGGGTCTGGATTTCCTTGCCGAACAATGGCATAAGGTTAGGATGCGCAACTTTAGTATGCAAGCACAATCATAATAATTATGTTCATGCACTATCAACAGTTGACACATGTACCCTGGTTGCTATTCATGGCTAATGCAGGTGGCATGCTACTGGGCTAAGTAGCTGCAAAAATGCTGTGAATCTAATAAACCCAAACTTCTTACACCACATTACTTCTGCTTATACCGACATCCAAACAGATGTACACATAAAAGTAATCTAGTTACCATCCACTTACGTTATTTTTCAACGAATCATCTGCTCCATGCTTCAGTAGCACCTTCACCACCTTCTTGTCTCCCTTCTCGGCCGCAGTGTGTAGCGCCGTATCTCCGTTGCTGTCGGGTGCATTGACAAAATCGGTGCTACGGCTCTTGCCCACCAATGGCTCCACCAAGTCCAGCATCCCTGAAGAGGAAGCGTAGTGCAAGGGGGTCTTTTCCTCCTAAAATGGCAAAAGTGTATTGTCACGATGGATAGTGTATATGAAAAGATAGTCAAAACTCATTGTTGTTTTATGCTGACCTTGTCATACAAATACGGATTGCAGCACTTTGTCTTGACCAGCTCAGCAGTTAGAGCAGGAAGATGATTCATAGTAGTAATGTGGAGGACGGTCAAGCCATCCTAAAAAGCATTGTTATCGGTACACAACCAACAATGAATGCAGTTTGTCATTTAAAATTCAATTGAATTACCGTGTTTTGAATATTGACAAGGTCAGGGGTATGCTTCAACAGTACTTTAGATACCTCCAGATTTCCGCTGCTTATTGCCATATGAAGGGCAGTGTTTCCGTCCTATGAAGCAATAGGCAAGCTTTAATGACAGAAATTGCTTTAAAATTATAAGCCAGTATTACCTCGTCTTGGATTCTTGAATCTGCACCACTATCTAACAATTTCCATAGTTTCATCAGCTGCTCTTCTGTCCTGAAGCGAATAGCTGCATCTTTGCCCTGTATAATAGTAAGGTAACTTGTCATGCACATCTTTGCATCACAAACTTGTATATGGATCAATAAGAATTATTGTACATACCTTTGGAAATGATGCACAGATTGTGTGAAGACAAGTTCTACCATGCTGTGAAAAGAGATAAAGATCATTATATTATCCACACTGTATTCAATCACAATAGAACTAGCGTACGTACCTTGTCTCTGCCATTCACATCACACGAGGAGGGAGACTCAGACAATAGCAGCTCCAGGATAGATGTATCCATTCCCTCCCTGCAAGCATCTTGAAGAAGCTGATTATTCTGTAAATAAAATTATGGAAAAAAAACAGAATAATATCACTCCACATGTACTAATTAGCAGCCTAGCTTGTCCATCACACCCCCTAATCTTCTCAATACATTATGCTTCTCTGTGAGCAACACTGAAATTAAATTTAGGAGGGTCTGAGAACGAAGCTAACTTATTACACTGAAAAGCTGGAATGGTGCCATGTGGGAGACAATCAAGGTTAGTATTGGCATATTATGGAGACAGTGATAGTTGATATGGCTATATTATATATACCTGTTCCATGGACTGGCTTTGAAGGACCTGCCGGACTGCATCCTGACCTCCACTCTTGTAGGCCTGGTCCAACTCCGCCAGCTGGGAAGAGGCAAACATTAGCACTACATCATCATCACCACCATCAGCAGCTCTGCCGCTGTGTATTCCTTCGCCTGTTAGACTATCAGCATCAACTGGAAGATTAAGAAGCAAGTGTAAACAGTTTTAAAGACAAAGACAAACAAGATCACGCAGTAAACAGCTAACACCTCGAGTATTATTAAGAAGAGTGTACTGAGTGCTCACAGTTGAATTTTGATGTATCTTCAATGTCAATGATATCTGACTTTTCTTTAACCATAGCTGCATGTCCAGAATTTAATGCAAAGTCACAATAATAATATTATTATTAGAGTAGCATGGATCACTCAACTCTGTATTACTAGTAGTACAGTCGTACCTCGCAATTTTTCAATAACTGATTGTGTTCCAGTGTTCTCCAGAGCCTTGCAAGTATCCTTGAACCAATGTGGGTTCTCCTTCAGTTTTATGATCAAATTCTTGATGAGGGTGTTAGACCTCTGCTTTCTGTCGATGGACTCCATTGTTGCTGCATCACGCTCACTGACGCTGATGATCCCAAATCCATAGAGACTGTAGGCTGCCTCCGATGGGTTGATAGTATCCACTAGCTCCGTTATCAGCTGTTGTAGTATGTCAGCAATCGCCACTCCTCTAGAGCGCCTCTGTTCCATGGATAACGTCAGTATGGAGTTTTGAGCTACAGTTGTGCAATAATCAAGTGTAATCATAACACCGACGGTAATGCAGCATCATTATACTGATTCTGTGATGTGTCTACAAAGCATATTTCAGCCAAATAGGACTACTGTAATAATATTATTATTACTGTCAGTATTGATACTTAAAAATATTTTTTTAAGTAGCCTACCAGGACTACTCATGGTGAATCCAGCCAGGTTTTGTGGAGGCGGCATCAGTGATTCTGGTGCAGTGGAAACTCTCTGTGTTCTGGGTGTCAGTCTAGTGCTCATGTAGATACCTGCAATGGCATGCAAGTACAACACCACCACTGACTCAAAAAGCATGTATGAGCACGCACGCATACCACGATACACACTATTAAATGAACACTTACAAGTGCCTGCAACCATCTAGCTAAGCGCTCAGCTGATCTAATCAGCTGGAATGTGCACGCCACTTTGGCTCACCTTCAACGCCCTGGTTCGGTGGCTCCGTGTTGCGATTATCTTTGTGATCGTTGAAGACCAAGTTCAACCACGATGAGTTGGGCGATGCGGGCACCACTCGGACGTCGCGCAGTGCAGGAGGGTAGGTGACCTCCATGTAGGAGGTTGCTAGCTCGAGCTCGCTGTCATCGAGCTCAAGGCTGCCGCAACCCAGGTCAGGCTCGCGAGGACCTGCAGATGATTATTGCAGTCATTATTTGCACATGCAGTTATTATTATTTTTCTTTCTTACCTGGGTTGGTCGTCGGGCGAGAGAAGAACAGGCCCATGGTTTGTGAGCTCGAACCGCAAAAAAGACCAGCTACTGCTGACCTTTGGTCCTTGCAATAGCTAGCTTGCGTAGGGTCCGTTTTTCAAGTAGATTCATTCGTTACGTCATTGCACTGCACGCTGCGCTGGTTAGTACCCGGTATACCCCTAAACACCACGTACTACATGTATACTGCACTGAAGTCACCTCTCCCATTGCGCATGCGCTATAGTGGTTAAATTGTGTCATTATGACGTAATTCCTTCTTAATATAATACAGTGGCTCAATAAGAAACCACAAGTGTAAAATGACATGACTGACAAAGGAAAAAAACTGACAGAGATGTTACAATACAGATAACAATGATCGTCGACATTTTTGGGTACAGTTCGAACAGGTGAAGCTAGGCAGTCTGGTGGCGTTAAAAATAAATTTTTTTGCAACCGACTGCTTTCGCTGTACTGTGCTGTGCTGAGTTCCACTAGTTGCTTATACACACAGAGAGATTTTAACTAACAACATTCAAGAGTTCAATGTCCTTAGTTAAACACAATCCAGTATCCAGGGCAGGGTCTTTAACGGTAAACAGTGTTATTCGTATGATACTTAAGCAGGCATAGACAAAAAATATGGGGGGCAAAGAGCTTCGATTCCGTGGACGTTCAGTCCTCGGGGGGCTTGAAAGCACCACCATCACCCTCACTGACATAACGCTTGCGTCCCCTGGAGAGAGAGAGAGAGAGAGAGGGGAGATATGATTAGGAATGTACATATACTACAAGTATCATTAATTTTATGAATTGACTTACCTATTAGGGACCTGCTCAGCGATCACCTGGGTGATAAATCCAGACTCCATTCCCTTCTCGACAAACTTGCTGAGAGTATGGTAGGCATTCGGAGCATCGAGAACAATGTCCGTCATGTCATTGAACACGCGGATGAAGCCCTACAGGGGAAGTAAGAAAAAAAAAACTTATCAACAGACCATCGAATCTTGTTGATGGCACCAAGTCTGTTTTTACATCACTCTATTCAAAAACAACAACTGGCCGGCCCTGGCTATGGATATGGACGTACAATGAGCAGCAACATGTGGTGCACATGTGGCATGTGTGGTTACCATAGGGACACATGTACAATACATTATCATAAACAAGCCCCTCAACAATAGGCACCAAGATTCTCGTCTGCGCTATCACAGCTCACAACCACTTTACCCTACCACTTGGAGAATCGCTAAAATAATAATATTATGGCTGATAATCAACTTCAATCAAGAGATAAACTCGAAAATTTCATGACCTACAGTAAAGTCGTTTGTATTACATGTATTATGATTTTTAAGCCATTCAACGTCCATGCTGCTTACCGTGTTGAGCTGATCTTGAGTTATGATAGTGGTCACAGCCATGTAGCGGAGGAGCGAGCAAATGCTCTTGGCGGTCTCCTCTCGTCCGTCTTCGAGAACCAGCACCACTGCCTCGTAGACTAGCTCGTGGTGGAAGTGAGGCACCTCGAGCTCACGCAGACAACGCACGGCTTCCTCGGAGTCACCAGAGGACAGGTACTCCTTGAGGAGAAGGTTCATCTGGAGGGGGGGGGGGGGAGAATTCAATTGTAGTTGGTTATTTAAATTTATATCCAGGTAAATACCATATCAAGGGCTTATAGGAGAAGGTACCACCTGGTTGCTAAACTGCCATATGTAGCCAAGCACACACTGCACACAACAGCATTAGCATGAAGTCCATTAGGCAAATCCAAACAGATGAGAGTTACGAATACCTAATTTAGACATCATTCTCTTGCTAAATAGCCACATGCAGCAGCAACATTCAAATTTGATTCTAAAAGGAGATTTGACTAATTTCACACAAACTGTGCACTATGACCAGGCATCCACCAGGCATCCTATCCACCTGTGCTACTTACCGTAGTGGATCTAGCCAAGGATGGAAGGAATGTTCAAAAGCTAGTCCCTTGGACGGAACTCTCTAACTTTATGTCTTTGCTTATCTTGTTTTGCATAAACAAGCCATGTCGGAACGCACAAAAGTACCTAGGCCTTGCTAGTAGCCTTTCCTCTACAAAGGGTGCTTGTTGGTTTACAGTACACACATGTGCCAGTGGACAAACAAAAGGAATAAAAGAAGGAAATTTGGGAATACCACAACTACTAATTACTACTATGACACACTGTTTCAAATTTGATTTTTAAAAAGTGGTTTGTGGCTTCAAAATACAACTGAGAGAAAGATGGGAAACAAACATCCTGCACAGTACAAGCTAGTGCTGACTTCAACTATCAGCAGAGAATCACTACCTGCACCTTGCTTGTACGACGTACCCCCCCCCCTCACTTGCATACGTGCAGGTTTTTATTAGGACTACTGTGCTCATTGCTTACCTTGCTAATGATGAACATGACTGGCCTCTGACCACCGCCAACACCCCACACGTTGTCAAGGCGAGCAATACCATGCTTCATGGTCAGAAGCAGCTGGGCACGCTTCAGGGCAGCACTGGAGGGAGGGGGGAGAGAGAGAGAGAGAGAACACTAATTTATTCACCAATAATTCAATAACTTGATACACAAACAAATTGCAAATTTGAAAACCAATTAATATGATTACCGACTACAGCACTAATAGCACACACCCATAATGTGAACAACAGTTTAATGGGGGTCCACTCACATCATCTTGGGGTCAGTGACCTCGGTATGGTTGGTGACATAGGCCGGAGGGAGGCAGTCATCTGCCACGCAGCGGGCAATGAAGTTGCCAACGATGTGAGGAGCGTCAGGGGTGTCCAAAGAGAGCTCGGAAAGCTGGGAGAGAATGGTGTCGAATCCCATCACAAAGTCCCTGTAGTTGATCACATGACCAAAGAGGTCGGAGAGAAGCACCGAGGCCAGTTCACGGTTGGCAGCTTTCTCCTCCAGAGCAACAGTGATCAGCACACGGACAATCTAGGATGAGAGAGAGAGAGAGAGAGAGAGAGAGGGGTAATAATTATCAAAGAGCCCTTAAAAATCTATTTTGATGTTGCTACTCACCTCGTGTTTGATATTCCTGATATTAAACTCCTCCAGAGAAGCAGCCACCTCCTGAGGGTCTCCGTGGTCAAAATACTCCTTAAAGATGGTCTCAGCTCTCTTCTCGAACTCATCCAGATCCATGTGGGGGGAGGAGGGGGACACTAGGTAGGATGCCTGGAGGACACAATAACGTGACAAGACAAGCTTGAGTTTGTGTTGATCGAGACCCAAATGGTTTATGGAGGTGCACATCAAAAGCTTTAATACCCAATGCGTTGGCCACAGTCATTATATAACATACAAACGTGCACATACGTTGCCATGGGAATCTCAAGTGGTAATCTACTCAACACTTGCAAATTAACAAAACGTTCGTCTCAACATACACACACTCTCTCTCTCTCTCTCTCTCTCTCTCAAAGGCAGCAAAGGCTGTACCACGTACCTCTTCTTCGGCCGAGTCGTAGTTGGGGTCCCTGGAGTCGTGCAGGTGTCCACTCTCATCGTACATGTCCGTGAGCTTGCCCCACGTACCCTTACCACCAGCACCACCTAAGCAAACAATAATTATTAACATGGCGTATTACTCATGTAGAAAGACATGGACAACAGCTGAGCATACTTTCAAAGTAGTACGCTACTCTACTATACTATGTTGACAAGGAATCGACACTAGAGGGGGAGGATAAGACGCGACTAGAGTAGGTTGGTACACACGTACATGTAGATTAGAGTCGAGTTACGCTCGTCTCGTTTACATGGACCAATAGTATACACTTTCGGTATAAAAGGTTCCATTCTCATACGGTTGGTTGCCTGCCATGTGCCACGCACATGCTAGTAACGACGATGAGTACACATTTTTAATATGGATGCAAAACCATCAAAAATGCGTTTGAAATTCAGGTCCAGGCTAGGGTTAATGCAATAGACTTGATCAAAGACAGCATATTGGCGTCATCTAGACTCATTAGATGGCAGCAAGTGTAGGGTTGGACCCGACTAAATCCAATTAGGCTTGGCTGTTGGTGAATGGCTGCAAAGATGTTTGGGTGTTTCATTCAACACACACACACACACAAAACTACAATGTAGGTGTTGAGGTATTGGATTGGTGGAGGTGGTGGTAGTATGGTGTCATATCACACACTAGTCTGGCCAGCTAGACCCACTCCCCCTCCCCTATTGTCAATAATCTGGAGAGGACAAGGGCCAGACTAATCTCACACACACACACACTGCTATGTATGCTGCCTACATTCACACTTACTTACACACCTGGCCACACCAATCGATAAACTGTCAACATTGGCACCCATTAAGCTCAAGTGAGAAATCGTTTCAAGATTTCAAAATTTCAAAATCACAGCAACAAAGGAAGCCTTCCAACCCCCACCCCCCCCCCCCCAACCCCACTCCACTCCACTCGCCACTCCAACTCCTATTTAGCCAGTAGTGGTGTGAATGCTCTGAATGCCACACCACCTTAGTTAGCCATGTTAGCGCAATCCAGCTAGGGCTGTTCTCAGCTTGCTAAGCTAACAGTTTGCAAACAGGGACTGGCCTGGGAGAGGTAATGTACCTTGCATTGTTATTGTAGCTAGTGATCAGAAAAAAATATAATTGTTTCTTTTTGCTCAACGCCAATCCAATTGCTACCGTACGAGTCCATAGTTTATCGCCAAGGCGGTCTATTGGTTAGTCAGTGGCCCTGGCTACATAGTGCACAGCTGTCAACATAAGATCTGATCAACAAGATATACAGGATACACAGGTCAGCCCAGTGTTATTACGCTTGTTCTCACCAAAGTATACACACACGGCACAGTAGAGATAGTTGGCCCTGGCTAGCGCTACATTTTGTAGGTGAACCAAATTTGGACAAGGAGACAAAGTTTACTACCATCAATTAGTGGTGAAAACCGGTTTGTCAAACCTGTCAGTCCAGTTGAAGGAATCTAGCAACGCTAGCCTATGGAGTAAAAGGGCAACCCTATTGGGCAGTTTAAAAATCTTAATTACGCTCGTGAATTCCATTAAGCTATAGCCGGCTAAGATAACACAACAGCTGTGAAGCCACAGAAAAGATAACACTGAATTCATACTCATATATCTACTGGCTGGCTAATAATTACAAATTCCCCAGGGGCCTCCCCTTAAAATTAATACTAACTTAATATTCCAACAAAACACAACAAACCATGAATATCAAAGAGTGACATACAAAGCGAGTTGTATGGCTTACCCACAGTGGTGGCATCTGACCGTGAAAGTCAACGGGCTTCCCTTGAGCAGCAGCTGTGCTGCTGTGCTCGGCATCACCACCGCCATATGCCATGATCCCAGACCCCCTAACCAAACTACCCTCAATTTATTTATGCCACAGTAAAGTGTGGCTAGCCATAGATTCTAACACTCTTTGGTCTACGCTAGCGCATAGGGATACAGAGATTTGAGACCATAATCAAATGAGACTCGGCTCTAGTTAGAACTACTTAAGGTGATATGATTCTATTTTTTGCCCACATTGAAATCCTATGGCCACATTCTAGTTAGACAATCGATCAAAAGAGAAGACAATTATTGAATATGATACCCCAAAGTTTATAATCACGGCACGCTCAGCCAGTCTACACAGGGGGAGTATATAGTCAATCTGTCAACAGTTGAGAAATCGACGCTCATATTTGTGCAGAAAGCTATGATTCAACAGTTGATTCTTCCGAGGCAAGTTGAAAGGTAACTCCACATCTACAGAGTCCCGTGACAGTCGATCAATTTCTATAGCATACACACAACACTTGTACACGTCGATGTATACACATGCATGTCCATATTATGACATGCACATGTACACACACTATAGTATACACTTTGGCATACACACGCACATAAGCCCGAGTAAGCATGCCACAGTAACACAAACTCTCCCTCCCCCCCCCCCCTCTCTCTCTCTCTCTCCTCTCCTCTCCTCTCCTCTACTCTACTCTACTCTCATGCGCGCACACACACAAGCCTAATTATTCAATTATTTCTACCCTCTATTGTACTCCACACCCACACAGGTATACATACACACACACACAAGGACAAAGGGAAGAATGCGCGAAATCTCATCAATAGGCAAGTTAGTGAGTAAATACTCCACACACTCGACCACCACTGGGTGTGAACTGGCCAACCAGCGATAAACCCGCGCCTTGTCCTTTCTCACGGCACATGCACAAACAACAAAAGCCCTAGCTGACATGCATGTACATGTACATGGAGGTGGTGACATGTGGTGGACAGTGTTTAGAGTGGTTGAAGAGATTGGGCGCACAAGCGTAGTAAACTTTTATCATGTTATCATGGTCCATGCTCACCAGCTAACACGGTCTAGTTAGTTTGGCTTGTGTACACGTTTGCCCAATGTCCAAGACTGATAGGGAGATAGTTGACCAAGATAGTAGTAGTAAACTTTTGAGCTGGAGCACACGTCAAAAGCACAAAGCTTTTGGGACTAAAAAACCTCACGCTATGTACATGTATATATTATTGCTTGGCATGTACGTGTTGCGATACATAGGCCAGGGTGAGGTAGGTAGTTAGCAGAATGTAGGGTCTAATCAGGGACAATCTATAGACCTTCTAGAATCATCTAATTGAGATGGACAATGTGGAAATTTTCTAGAACCTTCTAGAAGCCCAAGGAATTGAAAGCCAATTACAACTCCCACTTAAATGTGCCGAGGCCTTTACAAGTCACATGATTCCACGTACTGTAAGGCTAAGGCACCTCATACAACAACGAACACATGGTATCCTAATACACACCATTTATGGCAAAGAAGCATGCAAAGTACAGCTAGGTATGTGCTAGAACAGCACTGTTGCATCATCCAGCCCCCACAATAACCAGCTGTGCAAAAATCTACTAGCCCAACTGTGCAGGCAAATGCAAGCACAAGGTCGTGTAATTAACAATTTATGCTGAGCCAGCAATAACTGAGCTTCTAGAACATTCCAGACCTTTGACCCTGCTTTGGTTGGCATATGCAGTATAGTTATTGCAGGGGTCTTCTCTTTAGCCACACAACTGCTGACCACTTGAACAGCTGCACACTATACTGGCCTATCGAATTAGCACCCCAGAACAAAACAACCCTTTTCATCAATAATTATCCATCAATTATCAGCTATGGGATTTAGCAGTCTCCCTCTCCTGAGTGAAACAAACTTTTTAGCCAATGAGCACCTAGAAAGGTGTAAAGTAGTTTCCTCTCTACTTAAAAAGTATACATAGGGAGGCCCACATGCTGGGCTAAGACAACACAGCCTCTCAGCCAGCCAATGGCAGGTGCGGGCACGAGCTGGAATTTGGCAGCTGCACAACTGATTCTGAAAGCCAAGTCTCTATGCGCCTTACAAATGTATAGGGATATATTATACTTCAACTGGCAGCCTAAACACTACTATTGTGTGTGAGTGTGTGTTGCTTGGAGCATGACAAATTGATATTGTGAGATATACACTTTGGACAAAACTGTATTATATACTGTCTATAGTAAAAGGGAGATGGTGTACTGGAGATCAGAAGGCACCTTGGGGCCAGTGTAGTGTGGTCAGTGTTATGTCTATTGGTGATGCACTACACATCAGACCAGCTGGGCTAGGGGAGTACTATTTTACTATACATCTCCACAGCAAATTACAGGGGCTTTACAATTGCTTCCCGCTAGCTTCAGCTGCAACGACAACAGGCTCAAAACATAAAAATTGTGTTGCCCTCCTCCTCATTAGTGCACACCATTTAAGTGCTCCACAAGAAGCATTACTCGAACCCCCGTGTCTGCATACTCTTACAGGGGAAACAAAACCCAATAGAATACATGATATTGTATACACATACACATTAATTTTTAGTACACAAAAGCCCAACAACATACAATGTATAGATAAAAAAGTTTTTTTTTTACCTTTCTTTGGAATGCCCCTGCGTCCAGTGCGCGAGTGGCGATCCTTGTCCATCATCTTCTTGAGCTTGGATGGAGAGAGAGGTTTAGCGATTTCTCCACTAAGAGCATTAGTGGTGGCATCTTCCCCGTCGGCAATATTGAGCTTGGGAACGCGGGCCCTGCGTCGAGCCTTGTGCTTGGGGCGCTGAGACTGCTGCTGAGGAGCTGCAGTCACCGACTGCTGACGCTGCTCGATCACTTTGACCTCAGCGATAGAATTGAACTGGACATGATTCCCTCCGGGATTGTCCCCCTCGGTGAATGCGGTACGAGGTTGAATGGAGAATCCGTTAACTTGGGGAATGTCTACTTCCATTATTTTCGCCGTCTGTCGTCACTGTGGGGGATCTTCTGAATGCAAGTTTAAAACACAGTTCAGTATCGCATGAAAATAACAAAAAAATTATCTTGAGAGACGGATGATATAATTCTTATTAATAGTGATTGGAGTATGAAAAAAGATTTGTAGATTTTTTAATCTCGTTTGCAGCAATAAAAAAAAGAAAAAAAATTGCACACCGTGATATCGCTCAGTGTGGTCGGCCAAACCTTATGATTCAATACAACACATTCAATTTAATACATACATGTGAGATCCTTTCGCATGTGCAAAATTATCAAGTGCAATACAAAAATTGGCTTTCAGTGGGCAAAAAGTGAGCTTTGGGTGCCTGTGCTATCAAAATCTAGCGACAAAAATTATTAATGAACTAAAAATGATACGCTACTATTGAACTATTGTAGGTCGAACACCTTGGGGAGGGGATTTGAACGAAAAAAAAAACCCGAGTCCTTTAGTTCTGCAAGGATGTTACGTACGTTGGAAAACTACCCGGCGCAGCTCCTGGTGGTGGTAGTCTTCAACTCGATACAGAAGTCACTCACGCACGAGCAACGAACACTCCTCCGATGCTGTAGCTAGCCGACTGGGAATGCGTCATCTAATGGTGGTCGGAAATCCTCCAGCTGCACAGCGTATTTCAGTCTGTTGCTCGGCGTGTCGACGGTGAACTTCCAACGTAGCTTTTGCACGCTCGCTCGTATTTTTTTTCCCTTTCCCTCTTTGGTCCCTGCAAGGACAGTCCTCCCGTGCGCCTCCCTCTGGTGCTGAAGTGATAGGGAGAAGCTTTGCTGTAGTCAGGACCGGCTTCTTGCTACTCACACAGGTTCTACAACGACTAAATCTGCTCAAATTTCTCTACGCTAAAACAGAATTTATGCTGCAGGGCTGCCTATATAGCTATAGCTGGCCAGGCCGGCCGCGCCGCAGGCGCAGCAGATAAACATGTGACGTCAGCGTAATCGTACGCGTATAAATAATTATTATTGACCAATCAGATACCGGCAAGTCAGCTTTCGTCACTATGTGCATGTTAGTATATATACTATAGTAATTAGACGGCGCAGCGCCGCGGCAGCCACTGTACGTACGTACGTAATTGGATTAGTTATCCATACTGCGCATGCGCAACTATAATTCTGAATGGATGAATAGCTGTCAATAGTTTTGTGTACGATGGCGATGAATAAGAAGCTCGAAGGCCTGCAATATTCATAAGCCTGTGCAAAAAAAGTTCCAGGTGTACAGTTAATTAAACTGTCAGGAAGTTACCATCATGCCATTCAAAGGTGCACTGTGCCCTAAAATTGCTGATAAAAGGTGACTGATAACTCTAATCCAACACCCCACAATACATAGGTAGGTGGAATAAAACACTGTTATAGATTTGGCAGCAACTAAAAAAAAATCAACTATCAGTTATTATGTCCACTGTAAAAAGAGTTCCTACTCAAATTTTGCAACACTTTCAAAGGGCGAGTTTACTGTCGGTGTTTCGAAACAGATTGATGGGGCTGTTTCCATCTGTGTGGAGGATATTCTCCAACCCAAGGGACTGCAACAAACGACCCTAAATGAAATAAATATCATAATAAAAAGTATTGCTTCATTGTGGCTCGAAGCCTCAGGCAGCAAGAGCATACACTCTAGCAGACTATAATGACTTACTTTAGTGTCGGGTCCAGCTCTGGCAATGGAGGCCAGCGTCTTGCTGCCAAGAGAATCAACTGCATTGGAGAACTTGCCCACCTGTGCAAACAAGAAAATTGAATAACCACTCCACTAAAGCCGTAATTAGGTTACACTGTCAGAACTATGCACACTCTTCAGGTAAACCACCAACATTTACAACAATAATACCAAACAATTCTCTTCCACCTTCAAACCATTTCACTCCCATCCTACATGTATATACCTCAATGATGCTAAGCTGCTTGGCTTTTGAGACCTCCAGCTCATTTTGCTCTCGGATGAAGTTGATCTCAGCTTCTCTGGCGTGGCTCTGACAGTCGAGTTCAGTCTCATGCTCAATGCGGGCAGCTTCAGCCTTGAGCTCCGCCACTACAATTACAACATGACATGTGTGATGATAAGACTCTTGTACACATGTGCACAATTTTCAAATCTTAATTGAGGTTAGGAGGTACAGTCTGGTTTATAATCACAGGCTCAGCCATCTGCAGTTTTTTCAAGATTTTGTTTGTACAGCAGCAGACACTTGTGATTGCTTTTGTAAACCAGCCAATTACCATTGTACAGGCAGAGGCACACACATACAGATGTACAATACAAGAGAGTTGTTCCATTAAATTATGTGAGAGTTAGTTGTTATAATACTGATCATGTGATTGCATAAGCTATGGATTAACAGTAAACACTCGATTGCGATCACTAAATTGATGCAGTAAACATTCCCATCAGCTAAAGTTTTTGTGAAAAACAAATACCGTAATCTGTTCCACTCTCTCTCTCTTCCTCTTCTCTTTCCTTATTCCCTTTTGTTTTCTCTCTCTCCCCTCCCCTCCCCTCCCTCCCTCCTAGTCCACTCAACTCACACTCAATAGCACTGTGTCCCTCGATGAGTAGCTTCTCAGCCTGTGCCTGTGCTTCTGCCTTTGCTTGCCCGGAGGACTCCACAGCAGCGGCCACAGCCTGCAGCTCCAGCAGCGTGCGCCTCGCCTCCTCCACGTCCCTCTCATTCATCAGCTTCTGCCTCTCCAGCTCACCTTTGGCCTTCTGCTCGGTCCTCTTGGCTTCATGCTGAGCTGCACGCTCGATGGACCTGTCAAACAACAACGATGAGTGCTTACGCTATGTCAAAATGCTCTCACTTAAAGAGACAGTTAATATCATAGCAATGAGCCTGTACAATGTTTATGATGAGCACAAGTCTCGTAGGATATTATTGTATTGGCAGATGGCAGGCAAAGCAGTATACATTTCTATCATCCTGAATATTGTATACTTTATGTACCAATGGACAAATATTCACAGTAGAAGTATTGGGGTCAAAAACAAGGCTCACATGCTATGCAGATGTACACACATACATGTAGGTAGACTATTACCAGGTGCACTCCTGCCATTGGCTGGACAAGAGTAGAATGCTAGTACAGGTGTATAAAGTGGGTATGCAACTCACTTTGTTGAGATCTCGATGGCCATCTGCACAGACTTCATGAGGCTGTCTCTCATGTGATGATCAATTGGTTCAATACTCTGAACATCTACGTTTGTTATCACCTACAGAGGAGAGGAAGAGAGAGGAAGGGAGAGAGTGGAGTAACATCGTACTCACTAGTCCATGCAAAAAGTACTCACCAAGTTGTTTGCCTCGAACATCAACTCTTCCTTAAACTTCCCATCCTTGTCCTTCCCAAACACACCAGTGCGAACAATCTCTGCCGAGTACTTATGGAACTGCTCAAACGGAATAGCGGCAACCGTGCCTCTGATCCGACTGGCTACCTCACGGCATGCAAAACCAATAAAGTCAGGTACAGAGAAGAGCTTTGCCTCCGATTCCTTATCTCCAAGAGTGACCTGGGGGGGGGGGGGGGGGGGTGAAGGGAGGGAGGGAGGGAAGGAGGAAAAACAAGGAGAGGGATTGAAAAAGGAAAGAAGAAAGGAGAGAGGGGAGACAGAGAAGGAAGGTGAAAGGAGAGAGGTGGATAACACAAGGAAGGAAGGAAGGAAGCCTTCTTTCTTAGACTAAGTTAGCACATTAGCGCACACACCACATGCATCAGTTGAGGGGTGAAAACATGTCAACTTCTTCCAAGTGTACACGTAATCGTTAAGTAATTACACACGTACTTACATGTACGTACGTATAAATGTATGCTTGTAAGTGAATTAGAGCGTACACAGACAGTATTAACAAGCCAATGGCTGGACGAGCAAAAGGTAAGTGCACTTGCAAAAGGAGCCGGTCTAGGATATGGCTATCTGTGCCACACACATACAATGCCATCCAAGACCTTAAAAATCAAATATTTTTCTAGCCAATTACATAACGAGACGCCATCACCAAGTTAAGGATGCTTGTAAACGATACCCATTCCCTGAGCAATTATCACAGTTCAGCTGGGCTACAGCTGTACGTAGGCAATGATGATTAATAATCATTATGTAGCTAGTGGATTAGTGGTTGCCCTACACAGGCAGTGGCCGGCCATCGGCCCAGATGATGCAGAGGAAACGGCCATTCATTTTTTTGGTTGTGCTCAAAGCAAATTAACCTAATTATGATTTGTGCTTTCCTGCGGGAGCAGAAATGGACAAAGGACACGTACAAGGCGGCGGACCGTGGACCAGGCAATGCTGGTTAGGTTGTCTACTGAACCGAATCACTGTTCAAGTTTCATCATTATTGTATTTTGCATGAGAACAAGAGCCACCAGAAATCCGAAGAATCCAATACTTGTTGTAGGCCCATTGTTTCTAGGATACTATGTCAGTAAAGTGATTAATGTAGCCTCGTCCCTGGGCCCATTCCCAGCATTTCAAAAATTACTATTGCACACATAAAAGATCAGGGAGCCCCATGGGAAGAAGGGCTTACTTCATAATTGTTTTGATAACACCTTGTCGTCTAAACAACCCCACAAAGCCAGAAGGTTTTAAAGTACATGCACCTTGCTTACCCTAAACATGTTGTTCATGGAGAGGGCTATCTTGAGGCGGGCGTGGTCAGAGGTTTCCACGGTGATGGTGTCCGAGATGAAATCGGGACCAAGCATCAAGCAGATGGTGATCAGAGCACCAGCCTTCTTAGGCTTACCAGCTGAAAGGAGGAAGCAGGGAGAAGGGGAGAGAGAGAATGACCTCATTCCTTATGGACCTCTCTACATACTGAAACCCAAGCATGTATGTCTGTACTTCCACACACCTTTAATCAAGGGGAAGGGTCAGGAATTATCAAAGAGCTTGGAAACAGGTACAAGAGTGCAAGACATGTACATTTAAATAGAGGAGTGGGTGGCATGAACAAAGGTGGGGGTGGCTCTCAGTCAAAGTACTGAGAAAATAGACTAGTAGGCTTTTTCAGAGGGGCCAACACTCCTGCCTTGGTCACTTAGAGGCCCCACCATGCATCTTTTGGTTGAAATATTACTCTGGCCCCAGTGGAGTAAGGTACAAATATGCATTGTGTAGCTACTACAAAGTGACAGGGAGGCTGTAGTTCCCAAGGTTAGCCACCTCCCTGGCTCTGTCAGGTCAGTCTCAGGGCACTGGGATGGTTTCCATCAAAGTTGGGATTGGTTGTGAACCACCAATGTCCATGAGCTCTTAAACTATCACACACAGTTGAGGCAAGCAAATGTAAAATCAATACACTCTCTTGCTTTCAGATTCAGCTACCAGGCCACTAGAAATTGAAAGCTGCATTTACATATTATGTACATGTACAGTGTATGTACATGTAATCAAACAATAAAGGATTGCTTATGGACCCTGAGCTTCCTAGACTTTCATAAAGGCCAAGCAACCCCATGTTGTAATACTTTCAGAAAGAAACATAATATTTACAATAACATTACTATAGCATACGATCTAGCTTTCAGATTCAGGCCCTTTGGTCACTACAACTTGAAGGCCGCACTACCATCGTAGAGGGTTGGTTGCGGAAGATGAGCTCTCCAAAACTAGCATGCAATGTAAGCAGCCATTTCACATGTACAACACTTTCAACTAGCACAAGAGTCTACACAAATCAGTTCTTGCTTTCAGCTAACTAGAAACTGAAGGAATAGCAAAATACTGAAAGGGTGACCCCTGACCAATCAAACGATTGGGGCACAGGGCACAGTTACCTCATGTGTGTATGCTTATGTGTATGCATGTAGTCTAGGTAATAAAGAAAGCTAGATCTGTTTCACTGATGCCTTCAGGAGTTTCAAAGTGTATACATTATCCTGAAAACAGAATACATTTATGAAAAACGCTAACAAAATGCTCACTATTACTAGTCTTCCCGTTCATAGCAGCTGATAACGACAGTGATACCCCCAAAAAAGAGTAAGTTCGTTCGGCTACTCATACCAGGTGAACATTCACTCAACTGTGCTAAGCGTAGAGCTGCAGCTGCACGGCTAAATCACCCTCACCATTGTGAAGGGCTCCCTCAAGCGATCTTGTCGAGTATGCACACAAAGGACCAGTCTGGGGGGGGGGGGAGCACCTACACATACAGCTGATCTTAGATACAATGTACCTACTGCAGGGTTTGAAAAACTACATGTATACTGGTACAACAAAAAAAACCATACTTGCGGGAGTGTTGAGATAGTGAGCAAGTGTGGAAGTGTACACCATAAACATTGTACTGTGCCTGTTCTAGGGAATTAAGAGAGACGTCCTAAGGCCACTACAATGGCGAGCAGTAATGAGCCACAAAAAGGGGACAATACACGTTTTCTTTCACCAGATTGGTGTTAACATGATCTACCCTGGTGGCTATCAATACTACAACGTATGCAGTATTCCGGGGGGCCCCTCTAATTACATGTATAAGGATGCCCCTGAAACAGTAATCTCTCGTACAATCAGAATGCTACATGTACATGTACATGCATGTACGTACGGTACGTACACATGTACGTGCACAATATTATCATAGGAAAAACAGCACACTAAACTAAAGCGTAAATCTGGGGTAAATGTTCTAAGGATCGATGTGTGGCTATAACTGAGGGGTACATTCCATTGTGTTGCCTATAATAATATGATACCTCAGGTCACTCCCACGTTTCCAATGTTACATGCAGAAATGTTGAAAACGTGGGAGTGGCCTGGGGACTAGGCTAGCTATAATATACCTGTATACCAAGCCATGTACGTATATTATATAGTGTACTGTGGTGCATACCGCTGAGGAAGAGGACGTTGAATGTCTCGTGAGGCTCAAGGATCACCAGGTTTGGCCCAAACACGACTCGCGCAGTCTTCTGCTGGTAGTTGTAGACCTGTACAGCCGAGTTGCTAGGACAACGATAGGTCACTACTCGAGACTTTTCCCTGTTCTGTTAGTCCGAGAGAGAGAGAGAGAGAGAGAGAGATTTTGGTGAATTATGGCACATAATATTATACATGCACATGTACAACTTACCTTGTACATTGGATCGATGGATCCTTCAAAATAGGACATCTTCCTGATAGAGGTATCTCCTATACCACCTCCATGCCTACACCAAACAGAAGCAATAGAGTAAGATAGAGAGAGGGGGGAGGGGGAGGGAGGGAGGGAGAGAGGGAGAGAGAGGGAGAGAGAGGGGGGAGAGAGGGGGGAGGGAGGGGGAGGGAGGGGGAGAGTACCTGAGCAGGTCCTCCACGAGAGGGGTGAGTGACTTCTCATAAAGCTCTTCATTGGCTTTGAGCATGTAGGACTGAGGTCCCATCACACTGCGCACCTGACCACTCTGAATGTTGCGAACGTAGATACCTTCATTTTCATTCAGTGGGATAGACTTCCTGCAAAAAATCAAAATCACACACAATTCATCATATTATTATTATTGACAAGGCAGTTACCATACAGAAATACACGTATGTAGAGGAGAATTAAATATTGCTAGACACAGAGGTTAGCTATTCATTCACAAAGCAATGAGCATGAATACTTGCTAATGATTGATAAAGAATACTGCACCTCTTTTCGATTTTTCCAATCTCTGCCCTGGGTATGTATTCTGCTGGGCCAACGATCATCCACCTGTCACCAGGCGTACGCTGCACCTCCTTGCCTGCATACACATATGCACAATATTAGAAAAATCTTTGTCAAAGTTAGATACTGCTGGAAGCTACATGTAGGACACTCCAGAATCAAGGATACCTCCCATTCAGGGTACTTTGAAATTCCATACTACAGTATTATGCAATTTATGCATATGCATGGCTTAATTAGGATGATCATATAATATTATAGTACATGATACATCATACATGGTGTAGCATAATGATGGTGCTGGTCACGTGACCATAATGGGAGGGGCTTACTGTCGGGTAGAGTATCGACGAACTCCTCCTGTGCTGTGAGCACCACTGCCTCATCTGACTGCAGTACGAGGGCGTTCTTGATCCCAGACTCCAACCGCTCTCCTACAGCGGTAAATAAACAGCTTCATGAGCCAGACGTGTGGATAAACACAGACCCCTTTGAAAGACACACCACAATCAAATTAACTTCAATTGTAGCATGTCCTATTAAAATTACAATTACTAGGGAGCATGACATCATCATTATATCATTTCCTAGATTTCAGGGATAATGATCGAGCGCACAAGCTTGAGATTTTTTGCCATTTTGTAATTTGGAGCATCTAGACTATCCTAGCCTCATCCCCAGGACCCTCCCAATGCAGGGGGAAGGGCAGGATAAGACTATCCCTACTTGTATCTACTTAGTACATGTACACATACATGTACATGCATGTAACATGTACCTGGGTGAAGGAAGAATGTCCTGTGTCCAGTCCTCACCTCCCTGCAGCCAAACTGAGGCTTTCCACTTCCTCCAATGGGGTCCAGGACAACACAGTACTGGTGAGCCTTCAGCACAGTCAGGTTCACCACCTTCACGATTTCCTGTATGCACGAGAAACGTAAATAGGTAATGGTCGTCACATGGTAAAGGTCGTCAAATCATTTGATATCCAGTACCTACCTCAGTGACATCTGGAATGTAGGACTCCGTGTCCTTGTCAGTCACAAGCCACTCGTCACCAATGTTGCTGTATTTGATAAAAATCAATAATAACAGTAATCAAGGATTATAGCCTCATCCCGGTCCCTATAATTATTAGCCTTGTCCTCAGACCACTCCTCACTCTTTTAATAATGATCAGCCTCATCCCCAGGCCATTCCCAGACTTTCAATATTGCATGCAAAAAAATTCACTTTTCAGTATGCACTTGAATAGCTCAGGATGGGGGTGAAGCTAAGATAATACTATGCCCTAGCTTATTCATACTCACTGTTTCACTCCGAATTGGTCGGTGTAGTTGGTGAGTGCTCGAATGTGCAGCGCCTGCTTGGGGGTCAGGGTGTACGCTTCGTCCATACTCACAAACTGTAACAGATAAAAGCAGTGTACTATAGCATAAAAATATTATAGTTATTATGATTGTGTATGTATATTTATACACTGAAAGCAAAACTGAAGTGGATCAACAAAACTACAAAATTATCATCAAGTGACAATTTTATGCAAGTCAAGCACCCATTGCATGAAATTCATGTAAAATTTCTCAAGAGCCCATTTTGATGAATTTTTTCATGACGTGTACATACATGTACATGTTCTACTGTCACTTTATAGTAAATTGGAAGCTAACTAAATACTTATTATTTTATTTTCCAGATACTGAATAGCTCACGTGTACTACCTACCTCTTCGTAGACGTCTCTGAGGTAGGCTCCGACCTCCCGGACTAGCCACTGCTCCCCCGTCGAGCGAGGGTTCCCGTCCTTATCACGCAGGTCCTGACGGGCACTCAGGCGGAGGGCGTGGCCTGGAGTGATGACGTCAGGGGCAACGGGATGAACCACTTCCTATAATTATACAGACAATAAACACCACTGAATTCAATATCATGCTTCATGAACAAAAAATAAATGATTGTATGGTCATGCATGCAGTGCCATGTCACCAAAGGTTTTGTACAGAGAAGCCTATTATGCAGTAGACTCTGACACTTGCATGCAGGTACATGTACATTTATAGCAAATTAAGTTGGGCCGCCTTGAAGATGACCCATATGCTGCTGTATGAATGGGAATGGATTTTCCACTGAAAAGGTGTTTGAATGGGCTGTGAACACAGGATCAGCCCAGGCGTATAAAAATATAAAAAGAGGACTGCACTATTACTACACAAACTAAAACATGCAAGCAAAAGACAGCAACATTAGTTTATTTCTTTCTCGACTTATTAATTTAATCCATCTCCTCACCACATCCGGCCTGGGGATGTAGGTGGCCGGTCCCTTGAGCAGCCACTCGTCTCCAGCCTTCCGAGCCACACCCGACTCGTCTGCATCGATGTCAACCAGCGCCTTCAGGTGGAGGCCGTGGTTAGGCTTGACCAAGGGGAGGGGCTTAATGGCACCACGGTAGTCTAGGGGTGGGTGTGGTCGGTGTGTGTGTATGAGATCAGACGAGAGTTTATTAAATAATATTATTATTAATGGCAGGAAGGAGAGTGAGTGAGTGCTCTTGTGTGCATGCATGTAACTTTTGTGTGAAACCTCGTAAGGTGTATTTAGCAGTAGTAAAACAATTAGTAAGTGAATGGATGGTAGCAGGGACTCACTAGTTGCTGTGCCACCTTCCAAGCTCTCTCCAGGGTAAAGGGGAAAAGGCTCCTGAGAAAGAGAGAGAGAGAGAGGAAAGTAAGAGAGGAAGGTATTTTTTCTCAGTTTGCAAACACATATTCATGGAGCTCCTGCCCACCCACCTCAAGGGATACAGTACACTGGTGTTCATTACAACTACTAGGGGTTCCTTCCAGTAATGGAATGGAATGCAGACTGAGAAAATGCATTATATAAACCACAAGGCGGTGGCAAAAACAACAGCTGAGTATACTGACAATGGAGAAAATAATAGGAAGCTATTGTTTCTGTTGAACACTTACTCCGTGCAGTCGGACCTCCTGGTGGCCAAATCTCAGCTCAAACATCTTACCATCTGCAAGTGGCTTGCTGGAGGGAGAGAGAGAGAGAGAGAGAGAGAGAGAGAGAGAGAGAGAGAGAGAGAGAGAGAGAGAGAGAGAGAGAGGGAGGGAGGGAGAGAGGGAGGGAGAAGAGAGAGAGACTGACTCAGCTGATTCCTCCAACCTTCCCGAGGGAATACAAACAAGTAATGGACTATTCTATCTCCCAAAACACGCACACACACACAAAAACACGTCAATTACCCTGAGTCAATTGGGTTTGTGACGATGCAGTAGTGAGCTGGAGGTATCTTGATGAAGGGCAGAGGTCCGGCCATCAGCTTGTGGTTGTCCTGGAGCATGTGGTTCATTGGACCCACCTCCACTGACGTCACATTCGTGTTCTGTGCGTTTAATATAACAGCACAAAATCCGGATAAAATTTTATACATGCAAAAGCTAGATACTGTGCTGAATATGGGTGGGGCTTGGAATGTACCCAAGGCCAAAAGAGGCGACACTTTTAGTACGATATTAAATTCATATAATTATCAAAGCTTAGTCTCATCCCCAGACCATTCCCAGTTTTTTAGTCTGAAATACTGGCATCCATGCGAATCTATAGGCAATGGTGCGTATCTATACGTATCTAGTAAACGAAAAAAAAAGCAGAGGAGGGGAATATTTTGAAGTCTTTTTTTTTTATATGCGAACTCACCAGGTCCAGCACGTGGATGTAGTTGTTGGGAAGGATGCCTACTATCTTCTGGGCCATGCTGGAAAAGCTGAGTGATCACCAACAAGCATACAGAGAGATCGAACGTTGAGCTGCTGAGTCACAACCTTAGCTGCTAGCTGGGGGCATGTACTCTGGTGGTATGGGGGTGTGTCTGAGCTGGGCGCCCGGGGTCAACCGGAAGTTATAACCATAAGCCACACCCACAAGCCTCACGGTGCGCGCGCGCGAGTACAAGTGTACAAGTGGTACGTGGGTGTCTGGACTTGGCAATGGGGCTCGTTTGAAATCTTCCTGTTCTTTCAGATTTGCAAGCTCTTAGCCGGGACAAGCAGAGATGGAGGAGGTTTATGACAGATGCAACTGCAAGCTTGCCGCTTTGCATGTGTTGTAGGCGATTATCTTGTTACCACAGGAGCCAAATAGGTGGTGTGCTGGACTTCTCTGAATCTATATTTATGGTGAGTGCATGCATCCAGTATAAATACTAGAGCTCTGTAGAGCACATACCCCGCGCGCTCTGTAGCCACTATAGCGTCGTATTGCAACACTATGAGGCATACATGTAGCTGTTTCATGGCGTGACGACCCTTTCCAACACTGTGCTAACGACCTTTACCGACTGTACACTCAGCAAAAAAAAAAATACTGGCAAATGGTAGTCTAGCTCGCGCGCCAGCCCCTCCTACGTAAAAAGCGAGGGGCTGGCGCGCGAGACTAGGCAAATGGAAAAACAGCTCTTCTCAGTTTTGATTCTCCTGTCTGTCACAATCAACCATGTAGCTTGTGATAGATTCTATATTGTGACATCATCAAGCAGTTCTTGTCCAGGACAGTTCACCGGTGAACCATGCCTCACCCTTCAGCAGTTTGCCAGCAGCCCTGGTCGTAGCTCGAGCGTATCTGTCGTCATGGAGTCGGGTGCCCACACTCTCAGTTCAGAACTATCGTTGTCAAATATTTTCAACTTCACCATTTCGCCGCTGGACTCGAACAGCATCTATCCCAGAGTCACCTGTACTGGCACTAGTAGCAGCAGCAGTACAGCAGGAGGAAGGCTTCTCCTCACCTCCATCACTCACGTTCAGCTACAGGGAGTGTCCTTTGTGGATTGTGCAGACAGTACATTTGGTACGAATGGGAACAGTGTGCTGATCAATGATGTGTCGTTCCTCAATGCTGGTGGGATAACGATAAGAAACATGTCTCACAGTGTCCAACTGAATAACGTCACATTTTCTAACAGTCACACCACTACAATAGAAACAGTTGGCAGTGCCCGACTAAGAAATATCTCTTTCTCTGAGGGCGAAAAAATCCATGTGGGATCAGCTGGCGAAGTCTCAATTGAAGACTCTACCTTTCATGGCGGTTCAAGATCGGCTCTGCGCTTGGCGGGAATAATCAGTGCCACTGTTGAGAGATGTTTGTTTTATGACAACATACATGGGGATGGAGGCTTTACTGATGATGGTTTAGGTGGAGCAATGTACTTCTACAACGGTACGATCTCAATCAGTGAAAGTGTCTTTGATAATGGGTGGGCTGGTGGGGGAGGAGCCATCTACGCCAACCTAGCAAACGTGGCGATCGACGGGAACACATTCACCCGTAACTCTGGAAATTACGGAGCTGTCTATGTGGATCGTGTTAACCTCACCATAATAAACAGCCAGTTTACTAACAACAGAGCAAAGAATGGTGCTGCGGTCTCCGCACTCAGTTCTCCCAACGTACGAATCAATGACAGCACCTTCACGAACAACGTAGCAACGGAGATACTGAGTGGTACCGACTACGGAGATGGTGGTGCCATACTCACTGATACATGTGCGACGATATCGATAAATAACAGCACGTTTCTGAACAATAGGGCAGCCAGTGGTGGTGCCGTTTATGATCAATCCAGCAGTCTATACACAATTACCAGTTGCTCTTTCTCCTCAAACGCGGCAAGTCGCATCCAAGGTGGGGTCATGAGGTTTTTAGTAGACGTGTTTCATCTTTCATTGGTGGACAGTAGCTTTAATAGCAACTCGGCTGGCACAGAAGGAGGTGTGGTATTTGTATATGGAGGGATGTCAACCCGAATAACGTTGTCACATTGCACTTTCGATGGAAACTCTGCTGGTACTGAGGGTGGTGCATTACATGTGACGGGATCAGTAACAGCCGACTGGAGTAACTTCACCAACAACAGAGCCAATGGTGGCGGAGCTCTACATCTCGATGGTGATCATACTCAACTCTCCGTGAGCCACGGCTATTTCAAGAGCAACACTGCCACACTGAGTACTGGGTCTGGGGGAGCCATATATTATGGTGGACAGTATATCAATGTTTCACTTTTCGACAGTACTTTTGAGTACAACTCTGCTGCCTCGTGTGGGGTCTTGAATATTGACGACTTTCATCGCCATAGCGTAATAGTCGTCGGAAGCACATTTAACTACAATGAAGCGACCGGTCAATTGACAGGAGGAGGGGTGTTGTGTTTAAAGAATAGTTCAGTTTCTGTGGCAGACAGCATCTTCAGTCACAACTCTGCTGCACTACATGCTGGAGTATTGGATGTCGATGATTGCATTCTTGGAGTGGAGAGGAGTTCGTTCATCAACAATTCAGCGAATGTTAATGGTGGTGTCATGTACAATAACATCAACCCAACGACTTACACTATACGTTTGAGCAGCTTTGTCAACAACACAGCTGGAGAGAGTGGAGGAGTGATGTTTGTTGGAAGAGCCAATAGCCAGGTCAGCATAGAAAGGAGTAGCTGTGGCCACAACAGTGCTGTGAACCGAGGAGGCGTGGTTGCCATCGTTGGAAGCAGCTTGGTGATTGACGAAACAAACGTCTTCAACAACACTGCCAGATTAGGTGGAGCTGTCAGTGCCTGCAATAGTAATGTTATGGTACCCAGTGAACTAGCTGAAATGGAAGACTCTACTGCTTCAGTATGTTCACTTTACGATGGATTCATCAACCGTTTCAACATTTCAGACTTCATTCGTCAAGAAGCTAGCACCACAACCAGCATGCCAGTTACCACCATGACTACGACTACTAGTAGTACAACAGTTACTAGTATTACAACCAATAGTACCTCTACTGCTCAAACTGAATCCACTACAGTGGCTAGGACACCATATTCACCAAATGCAAGTACTTCAACAGATTCTGGCACTTGGGCAACAACCAGTTCAGAAAACATACTATATCAACCCACGACTGACTCCAATAAAAAGATTGTCATAATAATTGCCATTACTTGTGTTTCCGTTGCTGTTACGGTGTCTCTTTGTACTCTCATTGGTATCTTCGTGATCATCAAACTCATTGGCAAGCTCAAGAGAAGAAGATCGGGATACCATCTAACTACTGATAATGAATTTTTAATGCAAGAGGCAGAACAGAGCTGAGTAACATGTACAGACAGTATATGACATTGTAGTTGCTAGTGTACACAGTGTGAAATTGTCACATCTTGATGTAGCTGATATTCATTCTCACATCTGTTTTCATTTGCTGTGTCCAATAATTATGATATTCTGTCATATGGCCAGCTACCCCCTAGAGGGTGGTGCTTCTCTAAAACACCGCCTATTATACATTCCCACCCCTATTCTGTAGGGGGAAAACCCATACTGAATTACGTTAAAGTAATTATTAGGAAGAGCTAATAGCCAGGTCAGCATAGAAAGGAGTAGCTGTGGCCACAACAGTGCAGTGAAACAGAGAAGGTGTGGTTGCCATCGTTGGAAGCAGCTTGAAACAAATGTCTTCAACAATACTGCCAGACTAGGTGGAGCTGTTAGTGTGCAATAGTAATGTTATGGTACCACTACTGCTCAAACTGAATCCACCACAGTGGCTAGAACACCATACAGCTACACCATATCATAGTATGCCAAATACAAGTACTTCAATGACCACATCTGGCACTCAGGCTGCCTCTCCAACAACCAGTTCAGAAAACATTATTATGTCAATCCATGATTGACTCTATTATAAAGATCGTCACTTAGTCTAGTATAATGATTGCCATTACTTGTGTTTCTGTTACTGCAGGAGCGCATAATTATGCGCTCCTGGTTGCTGTTATGGTGTCTCTTTTTGCTCTCATTGGTGATCCTCAAAGTCATTGGCAAGCTCAAGAGAAGAAGATCGGGATTACTGATGATGAATTTTAATGCAAGAGGTAGAACAAAGCTGAGTTCTCTACTTTAAGTATACATGTAGTACCGTAAATCGCGAATATTTCGATGTTAAAATATTTTCGGACAGCAATGGCTTGTGCGAAAATTAAACGCACGAAATACACGCGCAATATTAACGACAATGCGGTACAGGGTCGTTTGTCCGAAAATTATTTAACGCGAAATTTATCGCATGAAATATTGTAGACACGAAATATTCGCGATTCACGGAGTGGGTTTAGAGGCCTTCTAAATAAAGCTAGCTCATGTAGCTCCTCATAGATGGGCATGACAGGAAATTCCGGCAATCGCTTTGAATATTATTACGTCTCTCCTATGCGCATATGCCATGGTACCGTCCTGTGCCAGAGTACTGTGCATACAAAGTCGTGATCAAGCCACAAAGGTGAGCGATACTAACCAATCACAGTAAAGACTCCATTATGGTACCTCAAAGGGCCGGCCTTCACCACCCTATCTCACCTAGCGTGCGCTATGTGGGTGATGGGTGGTATAGATAATAATTATGTCAAGCCGTTGCATACGTCGCATCATGAGCTTGCGAAGGGGCGTGGCTGCTGAGCCTCGTTTACTCCATTAATTGTGATGGTCTACAAGAAAACAGTGAAAACACATGCACAGTGGCAGGTAGCAGAGATGCACGTGGACTCATACAGGGCTAGTTACTGGATCCTTATGTTGTGCAGCTTTGCTGGTACAGGTAGATATAAATAGGAGGACCAAGTGCAGTTGCCATACTGAGTGCCGATTTGGGGGTACCAATTTTTCTACTTCAGGTAGCCCATGGCCAGGGGAAGGGGGGAGGGAACTTTCTGCTGTAGAGTAGTCTAGAAAGATTCAACTTTGGGTAGTGACTATTGCACCTTAGTTATTACAATGTCATTGTATTCATTCCATGTGACTCAGTTTTTATTACATTCCATATGCAACTAAGAAGTGACTGGCAATGGAAAAACAGCTCTACTCACTGGTGTTAGCTCTGATTCTTCTCTCTGTCCCAATCCACCATGCGGCCTGTGACAAATTCTATATCTTGACATCGTTGAACAGTTCTTGTCCCGGACAGTTCACCGGTGAACCATGCCTCACCCTTCAGCAGTTTGCCAGCAGCCCTGGTCGTAGCTTGAGTGTATCTGTCATCATGGAGTCGGGTAACCACACTCTCAGTTCAGAATTATCGTTATCCAATATCTTCAACTTGACCGTTTCGCCGCTGGACTCAAATAGCATCTATCCCAGAGTCACCTGTACTGGTACTAGTAGCAGCAGCAGTACAGCAGGAGGAAGACTTCTCCTCACCTCCATTACTCACATTCAGCTACAGGGGGTGTCCTTTGTCGATTGTGCAGCCAGCACAATTGGTACGAATGGGAACAGTGTGCTGATCAATGATGTGTCATTTCTCAATACTGGTGGGATAACGATACAAAACATGTCTAACAGCGTCCAACTGAATGATGTCACATTTACCAACAGTAACACCACTACAATAGAAAAAGTCGGCAGTGCCCGATTGAGAAATATCTCTTTCTCTGAGGGCAAAAAAATGTATATGTTATCAGTTGGTGAAGTCTCAATCGAAGACTCTACTTTTCATGGTTGCTCAAGTTCAGCTCTGCGTTTAGTAGGCATCGTCAGTGCCACTGTTGAGAAATGTTTGTTTTCTGACAATGCTATGTACGATTTTGGTGATGTAAGTTTTGGTGGAGCAATTTTTATCTACAATGCTACAGTCTTGATCAGTGGAAGCATCTTTGACCATGGGTGGGCTGGTGGGGGAGGAGCCATCTACGCCTACATAGCAAATGTGGTGATTGACGGAAGCACGTTCACCCGTAACTCTGGAAATGATGGAGCTGTTTGTCTTGATCATGCTAATCTCACCATAACAAACTGCCAGTTTTCCAACAATAGAGCACATGACGGTGCTGCAATTTCAGCAAATAGATCTCCCAAGCTACAAATCAACGACAGCACCTTTGCAAACAATGTAGCATCAAATGTGATTAGTGCCACTGGGGGTGCTCTACATACTGAAACTTGTGCAACAGTGTCAATTAGTAACAGCACGTTTCTGAACAACAGAGCAAATTATTTCGGTGGTGCTATTTATGACCAGGATAGCAATGAATACACATTTACTGGTTGTTCTTTCTCTTCAAACGTGGCAAGTCGCTCTAAAGGTGGAGCCATGAGGTTTTCTAGTGTGCTCCAACTTTCATTGGTTAACAGTAGTTTTGATAGCAACTCAGCTGGCGAGGAAGGAGGTGCGGTATTTGTAGATGGAACAATATCAACCCAAATAACATTGTCACATAGCAGTTTTGATGGAAACTCAGCTGGCACTGAGGGTGGTGCATTACGTGTGACGGGATCTGTAACAGCCGACTGGAGCAACTTCACCAACAACAGAGCCAATAGTGGTGGAGCTCTGTATCTCAATGGTGATCATACTCGACTCTCTGTGAGCCATGGTTATTTCAAGAGCAATAATGCCACACTGGGTATTGGATCAGGGGGAGCCATATATTATGGTGGACAATACACCAATGTCTTACTTCTTGACAGCACCTTTGAGTACAACTATGCTGCCTCGTGTGGGGTCTTGAATATTGATAACTTTTATCACCATAGTGTAAAAGTCATTGGAAGCACATTTAACTACAATGAAGCAACTGGACAAGTGAATGGAGGAGGGGTGGTTTGCGTAAAGAATAGTTCAGTTTCTGTGGCAAACAGCACCTTCAATCACAACTCTGCTGCGCTATATGCTGGAGTGATGTATGTGGACGACAGTGTTCTCAGAGTGGAGAGGAGTTCGTTCATCAACAATTCAGCAGACATTAATGGTGGAGTTATGTATAATAATGTCAACCCAACGACTTACACTATACGTTTGAGCAGCTTTGTCAACAATACAGCTGGAGATAGTGGAGGAGTGATGTTTGTTGGAAGAGCCGATAGCCAGGTCAGCATAGAAAGGAGTAGCTGTGGCCACAATAGTGCAGTGAACAGAGGAGGAGTGGTTGCCATCGTTGGAAGCAGTTTGATGATTGATGAAACAAACGTCTTCAACAATACTGCCAGATTAGGTGGAGCTGTTAGCGCCTGCAATAGTGATATTATAATACCCGGTGAACTGGCTGAAACGGAAGACTCCACTAGCTCAGTGTGTATGCTTTATGATGGATTCATCAACCGTTTCAACATTTCAGACTTCATTCGTCAAGAACTTAGCACCACAACAAGTGTACCAGTAACCTTGACAACAACTTCAAGCCCTACAACTGTCACTCAGAGAGAACATACCACAACTGGTGAGACACCAAATAACGTTACTTCACACGGGATCCCAAATTCGCCCACTTCACCACACTTCGACTCTACACCTGATCAAGAATCGCGTTTTACCACAGCTATTGCCATTGCTTGTGTTTCCCTAGCTCTCACTGTTTGCCTCTGTGCCATTATTGTGGTCTACATAATAATAAAGGTCATTAGCAAGCTAACAAGAAGTGGAAGATTGGGATACTCTCTGACTAGCAATAATGAGTTTTTAATGCAAGAGGAGAACAATGCTTAATGTAGGCTATTTAGGCCACATAAAATAACTTACTTGATTCTCATCCCCGCCCGTCCCAATTTTTACAGGCCGCCTCTATGAATTTTATTGCTATCGCGCGTGCGCAGTAGCGACCCTGTACCAAATATCTCGAAAAATATGCTCCAGATACTGCTCTTTCTAGTGTCCTGATGAGTAAAAAATAAAAATAAAATGCCTCCTCCCGCCCCTATTTCTTGGAAAAAGGTGGATGAGAATCAAGTAAGTTATTTTATATGGCCTTAGTTATTAATTATATTAATTTTTTTAAGTTCAAATGTCACAACTGTTGAAGCATACTATTAAACACTAACAGAAAACATGGATGGAAATATAAAATATTCACGTTATATAATTATTGCGATTCCTAACTGAGCACGCGCAGTAAGATTGTTGTATCTCAAGATACAAGTATGAGGAAGTGCACTCACAAGTACAGAAACGGGAGCAGATTGACTTTTATCGTGCACTGTTGAGGCGTCTTCCATTTACATGAATCCGTCGACCTGGGGCTTCGAGGGGAGTCCCAGCCGGAAATACGCTACCGGTGGCCCATGTATTTAGATTATGCACGCGCGGGTGGCCATACGGGTGGGTCAAATACAAACAGCAGCGATCATAGCCTTGATAGCGATAGTAGGTTGCCAGTGCAAGTTGACTGTCATAAAAGCCGATGGAAAAACGGGTCTCTTTAACGGTGATAACTCTGGTCTTCCTGTGCGCCGGGACCCACCATGCATGTACTCTGGTGGTATGGGGGTGTGTCTGAGCTGGGCGGAGGTCAACCGGAAGTAATAACCGTAAGCCACACCCACAAACCTCACGTGGCCGGCCGGTGCGCGGCATGCGCGCGCGCGTGCGCGAGTACAAGTGGGTGTCTGGATCATGGACTCGGCAATGGGGCTCGTTTGAAATCTTCCTGTTCTTTCAGATTTGCAAGCTCTTAGCTGGGACAAGCAGAGATGGAGGAGGTTTATGACAGATGCAACTGCAAGCTTGCCGCTTTGCATGTGTTGTGGGCGATTATCTTGTTACCACAGGAGCCAAACCAGGTGGTGTGCTGTGAGTCATGATAAATTTAATATACATAATATGTAATACAGTCTCCTATGGATTCCTATTGTATGTACTTTTCAGTTGGCACACCGTGGGCCAGCGCATCTTTGCTGTGGCAGCAGAGCTGATGGGAATATGATTGTGTTTCACCCACTACACCTCATCAAAGGGGCCACGCAGTGGAGTGTGTGCTGTAAGAGTTTCCACTACAGCAGCACATGTCAGCTGCCAACATGTGAGTACACAACAAGAGTGCATCACTCTCGTATAGACATACACCTGTGTATATCACCTCTATAATATACATGTATATAATAGCAGGGAGATACCCTACTGACTCATTTTCTTGCTATTGTAAGGCAATTGAGGTATGCCCCAAGGGACATACCCACTATCTATTATTATAGCCTGAATATGTGTATATACATAAGCTGTGTAGATTATGGTGCTTCTACTCATGTTAAGTTATGGAACATTACTCGTCAAATGTTATGAGTACATTGTGTACATACATACTCATTGTATGTTCACGTAACTTGCTAATTAGAGGATTTTACCCATAACAGGTATTCACTGATGGTTCAAAGGTGACTGGTGCTTTCCCCGGGCATCTCCCGGGTAATCTCCCATTTCTCTGTTCGTCATACGTCACATGTACATGTATGCGTCATATTACGGAATTTCATAGCCGTTTTGACCAATCGGTGTGGGGCGAATTGACAAACGTTAATATTGCGTAATCGGGATGACGCTGCATTCGAATGTTCGAGAAGGATCCACATGTAGGGCTATTTAAGCAGGGCGGTTTCCAGTAGACCACAGATTTCCATCGAAACCTCATTCTATTCAAAGACCAGCTTTCCTAGGTAAGCATATTCACGCCGTGCATGAGTATAGAGTAGTAGTAGATTCATGGAGGTTGGTGGCCCTAGCGCTTCGCAGTTGATCTGTTCTAAGAACAACAGCTGCTTATACATGTACAAAATTAGACAAGCCACATGACAGCCAGTGGCCCCATTTGTAGGCTCTGGGTAGTACTCACTTACTCCAGAATCATTGTTGCTACCCTGAAAAAGCTCCATAATTCATACTCTCACAGAATTGATGAATATTCTTGTCTAAAAACCAAGAATTTGGCTAGTTTGAGAGTTCAATTCCCTCCTTTCCTACCTACCTTACAGTATTTCCACTGGTCGATCTATCCATCGATACATCTCTGACTCACCTTTGACCTGAATTGCCACCTCCAGTGGTGGTATAAAAGTCAGCAGCCTGCAGCCTGGCTGAACTGGAAGTACTTGTAAAAGTGAAGTAATAGATAATGTCAGGTACAATAATAATCAGTTCATGCACTCTCTTCTGTGCAATACTATTATGAACTTTTATTATTATTTTTTGACAGAGACAGACTTTCTGTTGCCTTGGGAGCACTATGTGTGTTCCAAGTGCCTTCGGATGAACCCCCACGCCATTTGGCTGGTGAAATTCAAGTGCTTTGAAAAATCGTCGCATAGATACGAAGAAGAAGTGATTGTTGTAATTGAGTCCAACTTCATGAAGTTGATAGAAGTGCGACCTTTGCCGGAAAATTATGACAGTTTCCGTGGAAAATTCTGGATGTGCCGTGGTATCTTGAAGCATGGTGTGTGCGATCAGTCCCACTCCTATGCCCACTCTCAAGCGGAATATGATTCATGGAATGCCAAGAAGACTATTTTACAAGGTATATCCATTGTAAACTATGCATGCTTTGGAATTTTTTTTTTACAAAATCGTGATAATAACTTTGCTGCTCTTATAGAGTGTCCCGATGTTGTGAGTGAACTGCAGGAGTATGATGTGCCAAGCATGTCGCCATCTCTCGTGTGTGTGGAGTGCTGGGATGAAAACAATGAAGCTACCTGGCTCTCCTACATGACCTGCCTTAAGCCACGTGAGCACCGTGGCGACCGAATCACGGTCTTGGTTGACGATGATGAATTGGTTGTCGTCCGTTCTGGGGACCATCTTTCTGACCTAGACGTCGGTGATATCATGATGTGTGACTACACTCCCAACTGCTTCAGGAAGCACGAGTGCAAATTTGCCCACTCTGAGATAGAGCTCAACTACTGGAGGAGGCAAAGAGCCACGGAGATCTTTTGCTCAGAAATTTCTGAGATGGTAGGCAAAAAAATGCAGTTCATATTTTTTTGTGCATCATAATATCATACATTTCCTGATCAGATTGATGAGAGTGATTTTGAAGACCTCTGTGACATTTATTCGTACCCAACGGAGGACAGTGACACGATCATGGATGGTGTGCAGTGCGACCTCACCTGCGACAACTACCGAAGCAAGAACCACAAGCTGGTGTACCTCGATGACCTTGAGCATGCACGGAAGATGGCACAAGAGTGAGTAATTCCTGCTAGTCATACATGTACAATGAGCATATACATGTATAGGGTAGATTCATTATATTGGTTAACAGGAAGAAGATGAATATTCTTAAAGTGTATGAATGATATTACTTCTTGCTAAATATGACGTATGGGTACATTGTGTGGAATTTAATTCATTTCTCGTGCACTTGTAACAGGTGTGATGGTTTTGTCACAGTTCATGTCGAGAGAAATAGGATCCGTATCACTGATATGCGGAATGGGAGTGCTGCAATGGACTATGCTGCTCGAAATAAAGCCAAGGTGAAATTCTCGGTGGACGGTTGCAACTACAATGGGGATAGGGTCATCAGAAATGTCGAGAACGATTTCCTTTCAATGGAAATCAAGCAAAAAAGGTTCTTCCGCCAGTTTGGATGTGGATATCAGTTTAGGGTCTTTGTTCACTTTGACATCGATCACTGGTACTTCTGGCGACTGCACTGTGCCATCTCGTGTGC
Source organism: Cliona cf. orientalis (assembly GCA_963930775.1). Taxonomy (NCBI): domain Eukaryota; kingdom Metazoa; phylum Porifera; class Demospongiae; order Clionaida; family Clionaidae; genus Cliona; species Cliona cf. orientalis. The sequence continues at coordinate 8,153,167 of OZ005700.1, read as the reverse complement.
AACGGATTCTTTGATCCAGCAGCTCGTGGAGCCACAACCCAAATCTTCCAAATCAAAGAGCATCAATAGCCTAAGTAGAGGCAAATATTCACTCGACAAAGAGTACCAATTACAAGCTCTGAAGAAGATGCTATCCTGTAAGCCTGGAGCTCCCTATCTTCTCCTTGGCCCATTTGGTACCGGAAAGACGTACGTCTTAGCAGCTGCCATTGAGCGACTCGTGAGCAATCATCAGAATCGGATCCTGGTTTGTACCCATCAGAATCTTGCAGCAGACAAGCTCTACCGCAGCCTTCAAGAGAAGCTGGAAGCAGTCCGTACATCTAGGCTTGCTCTACGTCTGGTTCCTGATGATCAAGGGTCATTTCACAATGAACTCTTGCACCCCTACTCCTACGCTACTGTGCGCAACTCAAACACCCAGCGGCTTTCCAGGTGGCCAGTGATCATCACCACCTTCCTCACTGCTCTCGCAATGAAAGACAGGTGCGATAAGACAGGAGATACCCTACACTTCTCCCATATCATCATGGATGAGGGGGCCCAGTCTCGAGAACCAGAAGCTCTAGCAGCACTGGTGCTGGCCGACACAGACACCTGCATCATAATAGCAGGAGACCACCAGCAGGTGAGTCTGCTTTGACAGGGAATTATTATAGTTTCAATTATGGCATAATAATGGGAATGATGAATATATTATTATAGTAGGATGGGAAAATAATCATATAATTTTTCTTCTCAGGTTGGTCCTCAAGTAGCAGTCTACAACAGCGTGGCCAGAGATGAAGGTCTTGGCACATCCCTGCTTGAGCGCCTCTTCTCAATCTACAAGAGTATGAATGCCAAACATTCCTCCACTCTCCTCACCAACTATCGCTGTCACCCCAGCATCCTGATGCTGGCCTCAAGCCTCTTCTACGAGTGCACACTGCTCAGCAGAAGCGACAGCAAGGCTCTCCCTTCAGCTCCTTTCCCCATTGTTTTCCAGTGCAGCTCATTTGACAGAGGGCACTTTGCCAATGCCCCTGCTGAGGACGTGGAGGAGGCTAAGATTCTCGTCAGCAAAATGCTCGATTTCATTCAAAACGACTGGCCCAAAAGTGAGAAACAGACATCCATTGGTCTTCTGGCTAGTACCCGAAAACAGGTAAGGGAGAATATATAATATTGTAATTGAAGGATGGTATCTCATGTGAATTGATCTTTAGACATCATGCTTGAAAAGATGCTTTCTTCAAGAGTGTCAAAGGAGGAAAGTATCACCAAACAACCTCCCTTGTCATGTGGAGACCATTCCAACTTATCTAATCCAAGGTGAGGTGGACTGCATGTACAGTACATCATGACATCAGTAGTTCAAGCTTTTATTTCACTCATAAAATTATTTTGCAGGCCAAGAATTCAGTGCAGTGTTTCTGAGCACCGTTGAGCCAACAAATGATGAAGGCCACACTCGAAACAGAGTGAGGAGCGTCTGCAACAAGTACGTCTTTAACACCATCATCACCAGAGCTCGATGCTTGGTCTATGTGGTCGGAAATCCCTTCCTTCTACTCCACATGGGAGCCGAGTTCTCTGTCAACTGCTGGAAGGAGTACATCCAGCGGTGTGTCACGTGCCAGACGTTTTTCTTCCCGAAGATCAGGAACATTGAGACCATTCAAAAGCTGCCTGCAATCATGAGCACCATATCCAAGATGGTTTTGCCTCTGCAGCAGCTTGATAGGGCTGTATCTGAGTCGAGGGATAGTGAGGATGTTGATGAAATTCTGAACCAGTACATGAAGGAGTTTCATTCACGAGATGAGCAGAGAGCAGCTTTCAGTCTAGTGCAGGATCCAAAAGGAATGAAATATTGGAGATTCGATGAATCAGATTCTGAAGATGACTCGGACGCCTATCGGGAAGATGTCATCCTTGTGAAGCTAAAATTTGACAGCTATCGCACTGGAGTTGCCATCCCTGAAGACTCCAGTAGGGCACCTCTAGCGATCACCACTCTCCATGGCAGAAGGGGTGGTTTCCAGGATGATGTGGTACAGTACGACACCAGAAACAAGTGCATCCTGCTTGACAGGGAGACAGAGAAAGCATTCAACTCACAGCACTTTGCTGCTTCATTTCTTTGCCGAGTGAACACTCGAAATCCAGTTGAATTCTTTCCCCTCGATACCACCTATCCAAAGTTCATCAATCTGCCAACTCTCACGAAGAAAGAGCGAGAGGGTGTGGTCATGTTCGATCCCGCCAGTATCAACAAGTGCCCTCGAATGAACAACTTCATCCCGATGCAGCGTGCCGTCCACATGGTCTTCATCGTCAAGTTCCTTCGCTGGCGAAAGCAGTTCAACTACCCATTGGGGATCATCGTTGGAGCTCTCCCTTCTGGCCAGTCGATCGAGTCTGGTGACCTTCTCCTCCGAGTGGCACACAGTGTTCCATTGGAGGAACAGCAGGTCGAATTCCGAAAGCCACTGAATAGACCATCTAGAAGCTTGGCCAATCCTCCTACTCTCTATGCGAATGCTATTGCCATAGATCCAAAGGGGTCTCACGACCACGATGATGCACTTACCTGCCATCCACGGCATACTCTACAATCGACGAACTTCACCGCTTACGAGATTGGTGTTCACATCACCAATGTGCTGAAGTTTGTACGTCAGGGCTCCCAGCTTGACGAGGTGGCCTTCAAGCGAGGCTGCTCCGTGTATCGAGCTTCTGACTGCTGTATCAGTAACATGCTGCCACTTGGTCTCGTCAGAGAGGCTGCTCTTTGCAAGGGAAGCACACGAGACTCCTTTTCTGTCGTGGGGAAGGTAATCATCAGATCTGGACGTGTGGAGAAGGTTGAGCTAGTCAAGATAGAAGCCAGTCGGGTCAAGTGCGAGCGTGAGCTTACCTACGACGAGGCACAGGCTGTAATTTACAGTGGCAGAAGAGAAGACCCGCTTCACATTCTTTGGCAGGTGGCCTCCTTCTTACGATCGAAGAGGCTCGGTGAGGCATCCCACTGCTTCATTGCTGGAGAGGCTGATGAGGAGCTCCACCCAGAGGCCCACATGCTCGTCGAAGAGCTCATGATTTGGGCCAACAAAGGAGTGGCTGCACTGCTCATGAAGAAGTTTCCCGAGACGACCATCCTTCGCACTCAGCCTCCACCAAACAGAAGCGACTTTGAACTGCTGGTGAAGGAGAGCTCTAGCTTACTGTCCACCTCTTGTGATCTCCAGCAGCACGTGTCACCAACTCAGAGGTGCTATGGAAAGTTTTATCTGCTCGAGACAGTCCACGATACAATCGTACGGTTGCTTGGAGCTGGGCAGGTCAAACGTGCCCTCCACCATGTCCAGTTTGAACATCTCCACCCTCAGACAGCTGTTGCTCACTCCCTCTTCAACCAGATTCGTGGTCCCTCCACCTACTGTGCTTATGCCACCCTGTCTGACACTGATAATGCCATCACCTCACACCACTCCCTAAAGTGTGAGCAGTATGTCAGATTCACCTCACCAATTCGACGATTTGTTGATCTTGTGATACAGCGATTACTTCACGCTGCCCTTGAGGGTAAAGATAGCCCTTATCAAGACACAGATGAACTGAAGAAGATATGTTCCGAGATGAAAGATTCAGAGAAAAGGGCAGACGGTTACTGTGGTGACATGAAGAAGCTCATCTTGGCTTGCCGACTCAGACAGAATGCAAAGGAGTACAGCTGTTTCATCAAGAAGACTGAGAGGGGCCAAATCCAGCTGATATTTCCAGACAGGGGACTCAAGTCCATGAAAATCCACTACAGGGCTCTCAACACATCTGGTAGCTCTAAAGTTACACCAAACAGCTCAGCTACCTCTCTCTCCCAGGAGAGTGACTCGGATTCGGAGGTGACCAGCCAACGTAGTTACGAATGGAAAGCTAAAATTGCATCAGTAAGAGGATCTCCTGCCGAGTTTCTCGAACACCCTTGCCTCCAGTTTGTACCGGATGCTCGTGATGAAGATTCTTCAACTTCTGGTTCATCACAAGGTGATGAATTCCTATCTCTGCCCGATGATTCACAAGAGGAGGGAGGTGGTGGTTCAAGATCATTGGTACTTTCTGAAAGGTTTGCTGACCTCTCTTTCTTTGTGCCAGAGGTGAGAGTGGAGACTCAAGACGATGCCAAGAGAGCACACCTCCAGGAGGTGAAGGTCAAAGCTACGATAAAGCCACTCACGTGCAGCATCACTCGTAGTAATTGGAAAGAGATCCAGAAATGTGTGCGATTTGATCCAAAAGATATTGATCCTGAAAACCTTGCTGAGCTGTTTGATTCAGATGATACGGAAGATAGCCTTCCACCAGCTGAGTCTTTCCTTCGCAGATGTGCTACATCTCCCCTGTGGATCTACACAGTTCACCGGCCACTCCAGGCGTGTGACGTCTTAAGAGCTCAGCTCACAGCAAATTTCAACAATCACACGCACACCTTGACACCAAGCGTACAGCTGCTTGAAGTGGGCCCAAACCTACGAGTTTGCATCCAGCACTCCAGCAATCCCATAGAGTGCTTTACAGACAGACCCACGGAGAAAGCCTCGAGACTCGATTACAACAGCATACACGAGTATTTTCGATTTTGGGAGCAGGTTATTCTCGCAGAAGCAGCTGCCGGAAGCCTCAGTGACAGCGATCTCCTGCTCATCAAGGATGTTGATCTTCAATGGCCGACACTCGAGATGAAGGTTGATGCAACAGGCCATGTGTATTACCAGCTGCCGGTCCCCAAGGATCTAGTGACCTCTACGTCTAGGGCGTGCATTTGTGTGACGTTTCCGAAACGATTTGCCATGTCGTCATATGATTTCTTTCAGTTTTCTGCTGGGGATCTTATCTGCTTGCGGTGTGACAGAGAAGGAACGGAGGAAAATGGTGGACCGGTGAGTTGTGTCTTCCACATGATCGTTCATGGCGTGGACAAGGTTGAAACTGAAGAAGGAGAGAGTAAGGAGATCTTGGAGGTCAACATTTACCTGAGGTTTGTTAGTGATCGGCTCAACTACATCAGTCCCGAGTTTGCCAGAGTGATCCAAAAGGACAAGAGATCAATAAAATATGAACTTCAGCTTATTCCTCTGACGCTTCCATCAAGGTAAGCACTCAACAGTAGTCTCATTCCTAAGCTCCTGACTAGGGAATGGGCCTATGAACAAAGCTACTCACCGGCACAATAATACTTATTACTTAGCATAGTTACATTTAATATTAATATTTGTAGGCGTATTTATCAGTGCCTTCGAGACATGGTTTCCAAACAAAGAGAGAGTGGCTACACCCTGGCTCAAGAGATTGCCCTGGGAGAGGCTCGATGCGAAAACATGAGTAAGAGAAATACATTTTATACGTACGTGTACATGTAGAATAAACTGTCACTTGCCTTTTACTATCACTCTTATCTCATAGAGCCACCGTCAGTGGTACTGAAACTTCCCCGCAAGGAGGCTGATCTTGCCACTACCTTGTGGAACTCCAGCAGCTCCATCAGCCTAAATCCATATCAGAGAAAAGCTGTTGAGCTTGCTCTCTCAAACAAGTTTGTCATGATACAGGGACCACCTGGTAGGCAAGACTCTCAATTTGCTCTACTCTCTATCATACTAATGCTCCCCTTCCATATTAATATAGGTACTGGAAAGAGTGTTACTGGTGCTCATATTGCCTGTGCACTAGCCTACAAGCTGAAGATAGAAACAGCCAGAAGTCGCCGGGGATCTAACGAGCCTTCACCATGTGTAATGTATTGTGGCCCCTCCCAGCAGTCAGTCAATGTTGTTTTAAGTGAGTATAGTCCTGTTGTATCAACCGGTTTTTTTTCTAAAGTAAAATGATTGTTGTACTCTTCTTTGTCATGCAGAAGTCCTGTTGTCTTGTGAAGAGGTGAAGAAAGACCTCACTATTGTGAGGGTGTTCAGCAAAGCGATTGAAAACAAGGACTACCAGGGCTCCAACTACCACCCTGGAGTGTTCCGTAAAGCCAACACTGATGGGGAGTGTGATGCAGATTGTGCTGAACACGCCCTGCATCATATTATCAGGCTGCGATTTCCCAACATTCTGAAACAAGAGAAGGCATTTAAGCGGCTGAAAAGTCAAGGGAAGATCCCCAGTGATGCTATGCGACGCGATTTTAGGGCCTTGGTTTTTAAAGCCGAGACCACCGTCCTAAAAGGTGGTGTTGACATCGTGCTGTGTACTTGCAATGAAGCGTCTAGCCTTCGCATCAAGAACTCCCTCAGGCCCGTCTATCTGATTGTGGACGAGTGTGCCATGTCGACTGAGCCCGAGTCCATGGTACCCATCCGATTGGCGAGCAATGTGGTGCTTATCGGCGACCACAACCAGCTGCAGCCGGTCATCCAAAACCAGGAGGCCAAGGAGATGGGACTGGGGATTTCCCTATTCGAGAGGTATGCGGGTGTCCTTGAGAAGAGAGGGAGACAGCCTCCTCATCTGCTCCAGGAACAATATAGGATGGTAAGCAGATGCAAAATATGGTTTGGGTGTAGCTTGTGATGCATCTGACTACACTATAGGTAGATCGATGTGCCTTATGTATATATTATGGTGTTCCTATCTTTCTTTGTAATCTGCACACAGCTGCCATGCTTATGCAAATTTGCTTCGAATGAATTTTATGATGGAAAATTAAAAACAAGCCCTACTGTTGAGGGAAGGTACTCCCCCAAACTGGACCGTCTTCAAGGTTTCTGGCCTAAAGGTTCGAGGAAGCCTTTTGTCTTCTGCAACGTGGTTGGAAGTGAGGACGAGAACCATGGTGCAGGGCAGGACGGGACGGCTCCAGTGGGGGTGGAGTCAAAGAGAAATAACAAGGAGGCTAAAAAGATAGTAAGTCTTTTAATTTTATGCTGCAAATGGTGTGACTAGCTCTCGTTGTATAATAATTTATGCACCCACAACACATGATGTGACGTTGAAGCATTTATTGCTAATACAGGCCCAAATTGCAAAGCATCTGATTAATAATTGTGGAGTTAATGCTGAAGAGATAGCTGCTCTCACTCCTTACTCTGCTCAGAGGGAGGAGATTCGGAGAGAGCTGAGGAATAGAGATATTCGAGTGAAGACTATTACTGACAGTCAAGGTACATTTAGTCGGTCAATATTTCGGTAAAATTAATGTTTTCAAACACCACTCCTTTATTTTTCAGGGAGCGAGTTTGGGATAGTTCTTCTGTCCACAGTCCGCTCCAAAAAGATTGAGGATATTACTACTGGAGATGGTCGGAGGATGAAGGCCGACTTTGGCTGGATTAAAGCCAACCTTGGGTTCATCACGGATCGACACCAGATCTGTGTGGGGATAACCCGTTGCAAGTACGGTCTCGTTATCGTTGGTAAGTAGCTACATCTCACATAGAAGACAGTCACTGCTCTTCTTCTGCAAAGTTAGTGCCTTCTCAGCAAATTAAACCATCTATCTTGACTAAAATAAATAGCATCCATATTATTATAGACAATTTTAGGGGCACAAGTGTTTGTTAGAGTTGATGAAGTATGACGTTGTGATACTGACTCCTTTATTGGCATATATTATACATGTACATGGTACAGGTAACGAGACCCTTCTCTGTTATGATGCTACCTGGAGGAAGCTGATTCAGCACTTCAGAGCTGAGGGGTGCTTTATTAGGAAAGATTATGAATTCCCTCGTCGAGTGGCTCAAGCTCGTGGTCGTGGTGGCGCTCAGAGAGCTCCACCTCAGCACTGAGTCAGCAGTGAAACGGATTATGGATGTTCTTTTGAAGCCTTTGTGTTTTTGTTGTGTTCTCCCAAAATATTATTTTTATGCTTATTTTATACAAATAGCTAAAAATATTTTCTATTATAGTTGCCTACTGGTGTTGAGTTTATAATATTTTGAAGCAGAGTTTATTATCTTTTATATGGAGTATTGAGTTTGTGTATTTTTTTGGAGTACATATATTATACCTGAGCTGCTTACATAGATAAGTTGCTGCATGCATTCACATTTATATACACGTACATGCTGCATGCATACTTTTCAACACATGCACAAGTACAATACATGTAGATGAAGACATACCTGCATGGGACCATAGACATTAGAGGAGGAGTCTATAGTCTATGATGGGACGAGGCTATAGTCTAGGTGGCCGGAGCGGGATGAAAATACGTTGAACTTGGAGCATGGTTGGAGTAAACAGTTGAACATAATATGACCAGCAGACTGACCTTTCGAATTCCGCGCTGCTATAAATTTGAGTTTTTGGCGGGCATGATTACGATTCTGCGCATGCTCGAGTATACGTTCTACGCGCGCGCGGGGCCGCTACAAACAATTGGTGGGCGTGCCGGATTTACTTGGAGTCACATGCGTGCATATGCAATGCGTAGTGTCTTGCTTCTATCTACAGCTTCAAGAAGTGTTCTCTCTTCTGTTTTCACCTCAAGGCTCAGGTCCTGCGTTAGACCGTGCACCAACAAGCGAACTTTCTCTGGCACAAGGTATTGTAAATGTAAGAAGTAGTGACCCCTTACCATACGCCAAACTCGTTGAACATCAGAATGGCTAGTAACTGCAAGCTAAGGCTGATTCAGTTCTGCGAGGCAGGCGGGGGAAGGCGTCGCGTGGGAGTGGAGCAGGGCAATGGCGGGAGTGTGGTGGACGTCACTGCTGTGGACCCCTCTATCCCTTCAGACATGAAGTCCTTCATCGAAGCCTGGGACACAAGCACTGCAGCAGCCACCAAGTCAGTCTATTGATATGCGTATTTAATAATTTGCTGTAGTGCAAGTACAAGTGGCTATATACAGCTTCAAGTACCCTTGCTGCAGATGGGAAAGAATGTTTACCACAATTTGCTGCAGGGTACCTTGATATTGAGGGGGTGTGGCTTTCCATACCTGCATACAATTTTGTTCACAAATCATTATCCAAGTAGTTTATCTCTGTTGTCGTTTATAATATATTTATCTACAACGCTGCATACAGAGCTGTTGCGCAAGCCTCTGGGAAGCAGATACTTCAGCCGGGAAGTTTTATTTTGCAAGCTCCGATCTACAACCCAGAGAAATTGATCTGCATTGGGATGAACTACGTTGACCACTGCACAGAACAGAACATCCCAGTGCCTGAGGAACCAGTGATATTCAGCAAGTTCAACTCGGCAATTACAGAGCCCAATGGACCAGTCCTGCTCTCTGATGAAACACAGGTAACTACCCCAGTACTTCGTATGTAGCTACTATAGAGAATGCTATATAGTTATTTCAGTGACTATTCTACATGTTACTTATAGTGCTTGGATTTTGAAGTGGAATTAGCATTTGTGGTGGGAAAAGAAGGCAAAAACATTCCAGTAAGTGAAACGATAGTGCACTCTGAGAGCTTGGCATCATTGTCCTTTCACTAGGCTTCAGAAGCTATGTCCTATGTGGCTGGCTACACTGTAGCTCACGATGTGAGTGCCAGAGACTGGCAGTTGAAGAAGAACGGAGGACAGTGGCTCATTGGAAAGACCTTTGACACCTTCTGCCCCCTTGGACCAGCCATTGTCACAACTGCTTCTCTCTCTGGTATGTTTTAGGCTATACTTATATTATGTATTATACCAATTCTCACTACAATTATTTTGCTGGTGAGCAGACCCCCACAAGCTGGGTATCCGTTGTCGACTGAATGGAGAGACAGTGCAGAACTCCAACACTGATCAGCTGGTGCATAAAACCCAGGCTCTGGTGGCATTCATATCTAGGTAACTAACAAAATCTTAGTAAAATAATTATTATACTCAGAAAGTAGGCTGGGACATTTCTGTCTATGCTGTTGTATAGGTTTGTGACACTGCGCCCTGGTGATACAGTGCTGACAGGCACCCCTCCAGGAGTGGGCTGCTTCAGGAAACCGCCTCTCTATCTCAAGGCATGTAGCTGCTTCAATACTATATAAAATTCTTATTGTCAAATGTCAGCAGTCAATGCACTCGTTATTGTCTTACAGAAAGGTGATGTGGTGGAATGTGAAATTGATGAAATTGGAACAATTCGAAATGAAATACAGTGAGGAATATTATTACTGGACGACACGCACATACGTACATACACACAGGTAGAGTGTTATTTTTCTTGTTTTCTTGAGTTGTGATACTAATACCAGTCACGAGAGTGCCGGCGTCGTTTTCGTCTTCTCCGCCCACCTCTTATGTGTGCAGGGACTAGTGGTATTGTTCACACTAAACAACCAATCTCCTTCCCTTTCACTATAATAATATTATAGCCTCGTCCCCAGGCTCTCTCCATCGTTTATACGCACGATTTATTTTTTTTTATTTACGTGAAAATTGCCTGGGACGAGGCTCTCTCTCACACAGAGTGCAGTATGGCAACAGCTTTGCCTATACACACAGCACATGCCCAGTTCATCATAGTATTGTGAATACCTGGTGGTAATGGAGCGGCAGCAAACATTGGGGCAGGGAGAGCTGGTGGTGGGATAAATGGGGGGAAATGAGCAGGGGCATGGGTGAAGGAGGGGTAATCAATTCGGTCGGCTCTCTCCATCCAGATGAGGTTGCACTTGTTCCTGGTGACAAACTCATCCAGTAGCTCTCTCATTGCTGTGTCAGCGCTGTGGCGATCGTTGACTACAATGCAGTCCACATTCTCAGACAGGCAAACTGGACCGTGAATTTGGATCTGTGAGAATGGGAATAAAAACCAAAAATTAATGTAATTCCATTCCGATCCAGTGAATGTTTTATTCCACCTCCTTATATTGACTGATCATGTCAGATCTTAAAAAGTCCACCTTCCGAGTTGCAACCTCCAAAATCTGTATTATGTACATGTACACATAATAACATTATTATTAGAATTACGATAAACAATGTCATGATTAATTCATGACATACCGCTTTGAGTTCTGGATTATTATACCGATACAAGACGTTGCCATAGTGCTCACAACAGGAGAGAACCACTCGGCTGCTGGAGGTGTCCTCGGATGCAAATGTTGTCCTTAATCGAACCTTCTTTAGCTGCCATGGAGGAGGGTATGATTATAGAATAAATTCACACTAAAGAGATATTATTAGGTTGATATTAATTTTACCTGAAGGAATGAGTCACCATAGCCAGAGCAAGTGCTCACACCACGAGGGTCTCCAACTGTACAAATTTTTGGACACATTAAATTACAAACAGAGTATCAGCTGCCAATATGGCGTACCAATGTTGAGGACTCCATACTTTACTCTGTCCACTGGTGCACTACCTCTATATAGGTTGTTGAAAATTCGATCCTTCCAATAAAAGTGATAATATATTAAATAATATACGCATAAAATATAGCAGCTGTGTCACCTCCCAGCTGCTCCTAGCTGACTTGTCTGTGCTCCCAGAGCCAGTGTGAGTCTCAAAGAGATTACGGTAGTGAGTGTCCTTCACCAGAAACTTCAGCACCCTGTCTAAATGAATATGAATGATGATAGGGGCATCTCGTCTGATCCATTGAAGCGTCCTGTGGTACACAGAAAGAGAGAGAAAGAGAAGGGGGGGGGGAGAATATCAATACAGCACCACAAGCACGGCATAGCACATGTTCACCTCTCCAGGTCGTGTTCTGTGTATCCCAATCCAACAACTCGATCTCGAAGCTGTGTGTAGACAGATTCCGATTCCTTCTTGGAGATTTTCATTACATACTCCACAGCGCTCATTTGAGCCTCATTCAGAACAGCCAGAGACATTGGATCCAGCTGCAAAAGCCAAAAAGCTAAAAAAGAGTAAACTCAACACCACTATAGTATAACCTACGTCGTGGACAGAGGGAAGAAAGTTTCTAAACCTCTCCCTCGAGCCAAGCATGTCTCCCCTGCACTTTCTGGAGTGCTCCACTATCTTGCTCAGTGGAAAGTCCTTGAAGCAGTGCATGCATCGCTCAAGGGGCTCCCCCCACATCTCCTCGTCTCCGAGGACACCATCATCAGTGTCCTAATTAAAGGAGCCGACAATAATATCAAAATCAATACGGTATCACACTAAAAATAGTGAGAAATTAGTTACCAGACTTCCAATGTCCTTTCTCTGTGAGCAGTTGAGGGCATGAGCTACCAGGTCACCAAGAGGGAACACATTCAAGCAGTGCTGGCAGTGCTCCAGAATGGTGTTCTAAATGCCATAATTATAAATTTAACATCACAACTACCTATAATATTATTAAAAAAAACTAAAAATTTTCAGAGTTGCTGTACCTCTGCCTTGGCAGCTGCTGAACATGAAGCTGCATGGTGCACCAGCTCAGAGATGGGGAACTCCTTCAGACAGTGGACACACTGTTCCAACTCATCCACTGCTCCATCAGGGAGGACTCTTGGCGGCTTTCCTCTACCTATCACAGCCACAGATGCTGAATCAGAAGCTGACTCCATGCCACCTTCCCTAGTAGGCCCGTCCAAAGACGATCCAATGGAAGACAGTGAGTAACTCACCAAGCCTCTATCAAAAGGTTCTAGAGTATATCTAGCCCTCTTGGCTGCCACAGAGTCTCTCTCTATGTCAGCCATGGCTTCAGTAGTGGCTGCTGTAGCTAGAGTTGGGAGTGTGGTCGATTTTCCACCACAGGCTGCACAGTGTGTGATTAAATCAGTAATTGGTAGGAGCTCTGAACAGTAGGGGCATTGCTCCATGGATGTGTCCCTCGAAATAGAGACTGGTAGTGCAGCTGCAGCTGCTTCATCTGCGGTACCGGTGCTGCCATCGGCTGATGCCCTACTAATGGACCGCCCAACACTACTACTTCGTGTACTCTCGGTGGAAGAAGCAAGGGAACAAGTCTCGGCATGAGAGATGAGACGCTCAAGAGGGAAGAGACCCAAACAGTGGGGACACTGCTCCAAGCACTCACTATCGGCGGACAGGTCTGTAGATGGACTTTTTCTAGTTGTGAAGCCGAAGGACGGAACAGCTGGTTCTTCTCTGAAGGATGATGGAGGGCTTGAAGAGGAGGAGGAGGTGGTTTTGCTTGAGCTTCTTCTTTTCTTAGAGGCAGCATCTTGACAGATTGGACAGTGTAGTGGCAGCTCATGAACTGGGAACAGCTTCCAACAGTTAGGACATCTCTCCATATCTATCTCATCTGCTGAGTCTTTAGGAGCTGGTCCTTCTATAGCGCCTCTTGTAACCAGTGAGTCAGTGCTGCTTTTCTTTACACTGCTAAAGTAAATTACAAAAAGCATAAGTAATTATATATGGTGCAAAATGCTGAGCAAGCGTTATAGCTAGTGTACTGTGTAAGTGCACCTACATGTACCTAGTGTCAGATAGTGAATATCCACAGTGTGTATCATCCCCACTGGCTGGTGTGGAGCGCTTCTTTCTGACAATGACAGGTTCTGATTCATTCACCTTTGGACCCTTTGAGCTTTTGGTGCCTGCTGCTGCTTCTTCATTCCATTCCAAAGAGGCAGGCAGCTGCTCCAAGATGTACCCTGACCCCTTCCTCTTCACCATGAAGCGATATCGCATACACTCCTGATGGGCAGGTGCAAGCAAGAGTATGCAGTCACCAGGTAAAAATTCCTCTTTCGTCTTGCCAAGTTTCTTTGCACCCTTGCACCCTTCTGACTTTACTGAATGCCGTTCATTGTGATCCATAGCTTTTGAAGGATTCTTGAGCAACCATGTTCCATTGGAACTCAAGTCACTGACAAAAAAGCGAAGATCACCCGATGATTCTGCTTTTCTAGCTGCATCCCCAGGTCTAGATCTAGTCACGTCAATCTTGCAGTGAGTGCCACTGATGAAGGGGCTCTTTACCATCACTTCACTGGATGATTTGCGGCCTATCCTCACAGAATCTCCACAGTGCAGCACCTTGCTAACTAACAGGGGCTTTGGGGAACATCTGTCTGATGAGGAAGCCATTGGTTTCAGGGTACAGTACCGATTGGGTCACCTGGCAGGAAACCACTTACCATGTATAATGAGACCACGCCTATTTTATTTCTAATTGATGCACACCAACACAATTTGCAAGCAGCCGCCTTGCATTGGAGAGAACTGCAGGGATGGATTTGGTTTCAGCTAGTACGGAAAAGCTGGAGCCTCTTCCAGAGTCATCTTCTCAACAGCTATCTGCTACGGAGAAAGACGAGGAGAAGAAATGGCTGGAAGACATCACAGAGAAAGCTGAAAGAGGTGGGGCTATGCTGGCTTTTTGTGAGGGTGTGAAGATGAAGTTGACGTCCTTTAGGTATTTCTGATGCCCAGTTTGCCCTAGGACAGTTCCACTTCACTGCTGGTAGTTATCAGGAAGCGCTGGGCTACTTTGAGCAGGCAGCTACTGCTGCAGTTGGCAGCTGTGCACAGGCTAAGTACCAACTGGGAGTCATGCACTATGATGGCCTAGGAGTCCAGGTGGATCCAGTAAGCAAATTAAAGAAATGCATGTAGTTGTCGTTCTCATCGAGAGAAAGGGTAGGGGGTGATTCTCTTTTTGGTTTCTATTTCACAGGCCAAAGGATTCAGCTATATGCTAGATGTGGCTCAGTCTAAAAAGAAAAAAGACTCAAACATCATTTCCAGTGCTCAGTACAACGTTGGCAGAGCTTACTTCATGGTATAAATTAAATGTAATATCTCCAGAACAATAATTAGTTGTTTTGATTGCAGGGATTTGGAGTGAGTCAGTCTGATAGTGAGGCTGAGAAGTGGTGGAGGCTGGCGGCTGAGCACGACGGCAGTGATCCTGGGAGTGTGAGGGCACAGAACACACTGGGTCTCTTCTATGCCAGGGAGGAGAGCTATGACCTGGACAAGGTAGGCTAAGCCAAGACTAGCTATGTAGCCATAGTAAGCAGCTGTATAATTTTTATTATTTACATGTAGTTAGGTCATTAACTCTTTCTTTGTTTCTGCCAGTCATTCAGGTGGCATGCAGCTGCTGCACAGAATGGACACAAGGAATCCATGGGTGAGAAAATAAGTATTACATTATATTACATTATATTATTCTACTTCCTCCTGTAGCTGCATTGGGTCTATTCTATGTCCAAGGCCAGGGCGGCAGTGGTGGTGATCAAGGAGATGATGAGACTGGTCTGACATGGCTAAAGAAGTCTTCTGCTTCAGGCTGTATTCACGGCACTGGACTTCTGGCTCTGCAGTACTATACAAAGAAGTTATTCTCAAAGGCTGCTGAAACAGCATTCAAGTAAGCCAACTGGAATGGACGGAACCCCTCCTCTTTCTTAGATATACTGGGATATATATATATAGCAAGAGTACATCCAGGATGTACTAGATAGTGTCTGGTTGTTATACTATATACAACGAAAAATATTTTTCAGACGATCAATTTCTTATATAGTCCATGTCCTAACCTGGAGGGCACAAAAGATGCGCTCTGCTACAAGTTCAGAAGACTCACGATTGGTCAGAATTGTTGTGCCGTGTGCACAAACAAGATTGCCAGGGCCTAATAAGCTTACTTGTGAAAAAAATAAATAAAAATAGTCCCAATCATCCCTCCCCCTGGGCCGAGTCGCCGCAGCTTCGGTGATCCGTATGGAGTGACACTGTGGACATTACCGCAGGCATGCTTCCAGGGATGGGGGGTATTCAAGGGAGGAACCTGGGCGACCCCTAAGCCATATATGCCCAGGACCATGTGCAGTTTTCAGCTGCAGGTGCCAGATGGTCCTGAACATGTTAGACTATGCCATAGTATACATACCAAGCTTCTTCAAAGACAACCTTACATATTGTCACATTTATACTCAGACCAAAAAAAATGTATTTCGGTAACAGTAATAGTTATGGAGCTGGAACAAAGACCAAAATATATAATAGCTCAAAATCTAACGAAAAATATTTTTCAGACAATCAGTGTCCTTAATACCTGGAGGTGAATAACTCATGCATATTATCCCATCATTGTTATATATATACAACGAAAAATATTTTTCAGACGATCAATTTTCTTATATTATAGTCCGTGTCCTAATCTGGAGGGCATAAAAGATGCGCTCTCCTACAAGTTCAGAAGACTCACGATTGGTCAGAATTGTTGTGCCGTGTGCACAAACGAGGTTGCCAAGGCCTAGGGGCCATAGGCCATAGAGATGCATTCTCGAGCTCGTCGTTTCGACAGGCCTCAGCCTGCTCGGCAGGCCACCGAGCCTCGAGCAAAGCGAGAGGCGATGTCTGCTCTTTGTCATGGTCTGGTGGTAGATTCTACGTTCGAACGGAGTGAAAACTTCACCATTACACGGTGAGTTTGATCAGCTACTCTTGGCCTCCAGTGAGGGATGTGGTCTTCATCTGCGCATGATTGTGACATCAAACATACTTGTGAAAAAAATATAAAAATAGTCCCAATAAGCTTACTTGTGAAAAAAATTAAAGTAGTCCCAATCATCCTCCTAATAAGCTTACTTGTGAAAAAAAAAAATAATAATAGTCATCCTCCTAATAAGCTTACTTGTGAAAAAAAAAAATAATAAAAATAGTCCCAATCATCCCTCCCCCCGGGCCGAGGTGCCGCAGCTTCGGTGATCCGTTTGGGAGTGAACACTGCGGACATTACCGCACGCATACTTCCAGGGATGGGGGGTATTCAAGTGAGATCCTGGGCGGCCACTAGTCCCTAAATGCCCAGGACCATGCGGTAGCTTTCACTACCGTTCTGGGACAGGGGGTAGCAAAACGCATATGGGTTTCATGTTGGAATGTACGGACCGTGACGTAATTAATTAAAAGCTATGAATATCATTAACTCCACCGTGGCGCGCGCCAAAGTCTATCTCGGCAACGGAGAGCTATGGAGCTGGAACAAAAACCAAAATGTAGCTCTTGAGCAGATGAAAGCAGCTACCATGGTCCTGAACATACTAGACTATGCCATAGTATACATACCAAGCTTCTTCAAAGACAACCTTACATGTATGATTGTCACATTTATGCTCAGACCAAAAAACATTATTTCGGTAACAGTATTAGTTATGGAGCTGGAACCAAGACCAAAATGTAGCTCATAATCTAACGAGAAAGATTTTTCAGACAATCAGTGTCCTTTAAACCTGGAGGGCATTACTGTGAATAACTCATGCACATTATCCCATCATTGTTACATCAAACATACTTGTTACATCAAACACTTGTTTTCCATGATAATATTATATGACATTGTGACATTTCTAGAGTTAGTGAACTGGAGAATCCATCGTCTTCAGCTGAAAGTGACAAGATACCTAAATCAGCTGATGAGAAGGACACCAGCACCAGTGCTGCTGGTGCAGATGGTGAAGTGTGTGTTGTGAGTGCCCTGGACCGTAAGGGTGTGGCTGTGGGCTGCTTTGTGCTGGGCAGGTGTCTCCAACTAGGACAGGCCGTGGCTAGGAATGAACAAAAGGCCCACGAGTACTACGCCAAGGCTACCAGGTTCGACAAACAGGTGGTCGCAGAACTTCATGACAAACTCACTCATGGTCAGCTGTAACTCATCCCCACCATAATAATACTAATAATAGCCTATGTTGGCATTGTATAGTACAGGTTTTTATGCAGGTTATATGACAACTATATCACTTATTTTTTGAAATGATATATATTTATTGTGCAAAATTAATGTGCAAGCTGAGAGAAAAAAAGTACAGGGTAGGCATTTCACAACACATCATCCTAGTATGCACATAAATTTTGTGAAAACCAAGAGAGAGAAAGAGGAAAAAAAAAGAGAGAGAGAGAAGAATAGAAGAGAGTGAGGTAAGTTTCAAAAAGGAAGTGGTAATGAAGTGTAGCAGTAGTACATCTGAATGTAGCAAAAAAAAGTGAGATGCTGTGTTTTTGGGGGGTACATAGGTTGTTATACAGCATAAGAATAGACAATGGCAAAAGGGAAACTGATGATACACGCACAAGACTGGAAAAAAGGTATTTGATACAACTGTACAACAAGAGAGAAGCGACACAATCATACAGCGAACTATACACAATGCCTCAGAGGCTTGTAAAAGTTCAATCTGATCACATGACTTGGCCAAATGATCACATTATCAACTAAAAATCTGTAGTCCATCACTATACATGTACGCACATACACAGAACCACCTACACAAAAGTACATACATGTAGCTCCACAACAAAGTATTGCACATTGATATGTAGAAAGACAGGTGTGGTGGGGTTATGATAATTTCATCGGTGCGGTTGTCGTGTGAGTAACGAGGAGGGACTCCCCCGATCTAGACACACTAGCCGAGCTCTCCTGCTTGGCTGCTGTAGTGTGTTCTACTTCCATAGCCCCTTGATCCATGCCAGGGGGATTGGTGTCTAGAAAGTCCCATATGAGGATGGTGTCGTCATGAGAGCTACTGACTATCTGAAAATCGTCAAATTGTAACCGAAATACTCTCCCTGTATGCTCCTATGTGTGTGTGTGTGTGTGTGTGAGAGAGAGAGAGAGAGAGAGATGAGAGAGACTAGTTGCACTGTATGACACAAGTAGCTAAATGTTTGAATCTATTGGCCTTTGTATGACGGAATACCTGGCCTACATTCTCAGAGGGATATCTACCTGTATTGCACATACACGAGTGGAAATTTGTAGATAGTAAATTGCACAGTTAGGCTCGTATGACCGATACAATCATTATGCTACTAACTATAACCAGCCCAGAGAGCAGCTACAACAGCAGATATACAGGACTAGTTGAATGACTCACCACTAGTGTTCTTAGACAGAGGGCATCTGATGGAGTACGTGGGTCCAGTGCTGCTTGAAAGTCCCACACCTTGATCGCCCTGGAGGATACATGAAATATTATAGAAATTAGCACATGTACAATGTCATGCAATGGGTAGTAATGTGATTACATTCCGTGGTCTAACTAATACACGAGACATACGTACCACCTACCCATCATATGCTCCACTCACAATCCTTTTGTCATCAAACCTGATACACCTACAAAGTGAAAGATAAAAACATAGTCAATGGGTAACATTTGACTCCCACCCCACCCATCACCTCACTCCCCCCCCCCCCCCCCCCACCCTCTCTCTCTCCTTCCCCTCCCTCTTATCATACCTGACTAAATCATCATGTCCCTCTAGCATTCTTAGACAGGCCCCGCACTCAATGTCCCATATTCTGATTGTATTGTCTGAAGATCCACTGACTACGTGGTTTCCTCGGTACTGTAGGCAGGCTATGCCTCGCCGATGACCGTGTAGCGTACGAACAAACTCACTAGTTGATGTCCGCCAAACCTGGAACAAGAAACGAATA
The DNA here is from genome assembly GCA_963930775.1 of Cliona cf. orientalis. NCBI lineage: Eukaryota > Metazoa > Porifera > Demospongiae > Clionaida > Clionaidae > Cliona > Cliona cf. orientalis. The sequence goes on along the minus strand of OZ005700.1, from coordinate 8,133,854 downwards.
ATCATTACTCATCAAATACGGCTTAGTGATGCAGAAGGTAAAAGTGTAGGTGGATCAGGGAGCTTTCCATAATACTCCCCCTTCAAGACAAAAAGCCTGGTACATATTGTGACGCTTTTCGTGCCCAAACCGAGTTGATAAACATTATGGCTTTATGCATCCCATGGGCACATCCCACTTCCTTTCAGCCACAACAGGAGCTACCCCTCCTCATATGATAATTAATATGAAACCTCAGGAACATGTATATGTGATAATCTCACGGTACACGTTCACACACAGAGCCACGTACTTTGATGGTTCTGTCGCCAGATGCCGACACTATGTATCTATCATCAAAGTCGACTACATTGACAGCAGCCCTGTGACCGACCAACACCCGTCTTAGAACAATGTCCTTTGGTGTCTTCATGTCCCAAACAGCTATTGTCCGATCCTGAGGGCAAATGGTGATAAATGAGTTAATTAATTGGTAGGGGCAAGAGGTAATAAATAAGGGAAGGGGGAGGGGGCTGGCTGACCTTTGAACAAGTGACCATGGTACTGTTGTTGAATCTCAAATGTAGCACAGCTTCACAATGGTGAACCAGTGTGTTCAACATCTGTCCATTACTGACGTCCCATACTCTGTGAGAGAGATACGAGACAATAAACACGTTTCAACACTCATCCATCACCTCCATAAATGGCAATGCCACACTAAATTTGCTTTCCCCCACTAAAGTCACAACAAGAAACCTTAGCCACAATCTAAACCCGAACGCACCCCAGTCATTCATCGCTATTGTGTGCACAATGACATACACACGTACACACCCCTATTACTATACTCAAGCCTAGGCACCACAAGGAGGCTCTAGAACTGTCTACCTTAGGTTTAGAATTTGGCTATGGAAACTTTCGATGAAAACTTTGATAGACACGTGTACGTGCATGGTCATGTAGATACATATAGATGGCACAAGCTAGGCCAAGGAGATGAGATGGAGATCAAACATGCTCCACTACTAGAGTCCCATAAATCTTTGGGAGGAGAAGTCAACCTTATGGGGGATGGGGTGGGAAATCTCAGTCAGTGCTCCCTACCCTCTTAACAAATCTCCACCTGTATAATGATGTATGCTGTCACTAACCTGATGGTGGAATCGCTGGATCCTGTGACTACCACATTCTCGTCGTACTGCAGGCAGAGCACAGAGCCAGTGTGACCCTGGAGCGTCTGAAGACACTCCATCGTGTGACGATTCCATATCTACAACAGAAACCAACAAGGCAGTAATTGATTCAGGAAGAAGTATGGACACATTCCTCCAATGGGTAGAGCACCAGCCTAGTCAGGCCTATCAATGGGAAAATCCCAGGGTTTCTCCCCCTTAAATCTCTTCATTCAGAATAATAATAATGACATCAGTGGCTTAAATTAAGCAAAAAAGATCTCCTTAGTATCAATGAATTCTTATAAGGGAGAGAGATTGGAGGCTAGAATCCCCTTATGTCCCCACCCCCAAGTGGTTACCTTGATTGTGTTGTCCCTCAGTCCGCTGACTATCTTCTTGTCGTCGTACTGCAGGCAGTAGACTCCCTTACTGTTCTCACTGTGGCACTCAATTCGAGTCAGAGATTGTTGTCCACACTTCCAGTTTGCCTCCATATGCTGCCAAGGTAGAATATCATGATAAATCTCTCTCTCTCTCTCTCACTCTCTCTCTTCCTCCTTCCCTGTCCCTCTCTTATGTCACTGATAAATCCCATAGGATAGGCAAACTATGCAATACGTAAGTCGATGACATAATATAGAATTTGGACACACGTGCACCTTCTAGTACGGCAGTCATCTTGTGAGAAATTTCCTCAATGAGTTAATTACTACAACCGCTCTGTGGCACCTCCCACTACATTTAAATACACGGAGAAACAAAACTTCCAGTACTTGTACTGCACCTTACATGTAAACTCTCACAGTATACACCCGGAACCCGGCATCGACATGCATACATTACACAACATTACACATGCAGCATGGTAGCTAATACACTCGCATGTACAAGATATCTCTCTCCCTCTCAGTACATAATATCTCTAATGACATTCAGTACACTGTACAAGATACCTCAGTATATGTACATGTACATGTATATATACATGTACATCAGTACCTCCAATTTAATGACACTCAGTACATATACAGTATAACACACCTCGATATCTTTAATGATGCTTGGATACAATTGCCTATAGAACTGATTGGTGATGCCCTCTGACGGTGCCACATGTCGAAATAGGTACTTGTCCCAGCCTCTTCTCTCGGAGAGTCCCTTCCAGACGGTATCCACCGCCACTTTCCGTTCAATCAGCTTTTTCCATAGCAATCCGTCCGCTATGACTCGATACCACTCGTTACAGACGAGCTCAGCTCGACAGAGAGACTTGGCGTCCAAGTAGGAGAGGATCTTGTAGGCAATGTGATGAAGACCTTTACCTATAGGGGTGTGGATTGGATTTGATTCTTCACTGGTGGGGGGGGGGGGGGGGGGGGGGGGGGGTATTCCCAATACTCAGTATTATTCTCTGCGTACATGCATACTTGAAATTCTATAGGGAGGGGAAATCGACCTTGGGGGTGGGAAAATCCATAGATCTAAAAAAAAACAGGATGGCAAACAAAAATTTAAGTTCCATACTCTCAAATTTCCATTGAGGAATCCTGAAAGTACAGTAGCAGTCAAAAAGAAGTTTATGTAGCGTAACCACTCACTGTACACTATGCAAAGGATGTCCAAATTTGAGATGTTCTACTATACGTGTAACATGAAGAGAGCGTTCATCTTTGCCATAGTAATAATATTACTAAACTGATTCAAGATTTCCCAACACCCCCCCCCCACCCTGCCCCAGGGCAAAGGTTAATACTAGTTGGTGATTCACTAAGTTGGGAAATGCAGGATGTTGTTAATTCCAAGCCAACTGAAGGGAATCACGTAATATTCCTGTAATCACAGTCACTTAATCAATTACTGACGATTAAAGGTATCATTACTCCTACCAGTAAAATAATATTATTATACACACGAAGCCTTGTAGTGCTAAAAATATTTCCCACAATTCATGTTCTACATGTTATACTGATAGTAGTGTCATGGGCATTTGTACAGCACTTGTTCATCTAGGGAAAACCATGGCTGACAAGGGCACACACATACACATACTCCACAAATATTTCCTGAATTAGTTTTTATTAGGCATGCCTGCTACCAAACCAGCCAAGAAATAGCACCACCTACATGAAATCAGGGTACCGCTGGGCACAAACAGCGCGTACAAAGGCCAGCCAATTCCCAGGCCAGGGACACTTGAGATTGATAGTCAAGCTGGTACGAAGATGATAGCCAGATCCTCATGGTACAACATTACAATTATACACTTATTCTTCTAAATGGGGTATACACATAAGCACATAGGGTGGATGATGAAATATTACATATAGCTAATCTCTATGGCTGCAGGCAGTACTACAGTTTACATGTGATACTTGGGCCAGGATGCTGTGTCTGGCTGGACACACACAGGCAGCTGCTTCCCCTAAACAGCTAAACCTGGCAATAACAGCAGGACCCAGAGGCAATGCCTCTCTCTTTCTCCCCCCCCCCCCTCTCTTTCTTCTATAGGGCCATGAGATAATACTGACATTGGAGTGGTGAGAGAGGGCTGGCTTTCCTCAATTGCAAGGCTTCCCTTTACTCACACTCATTTTGAAAGGCCAAAGGACAAATTTTAGCAAGAGCTTATCAAATTTAATATTCATTTTTAAGCACTTGGTACACTTTGGTACACACTTGTGCTACTGATGACTTGGTAAATTTCACAATATACCTAGATATGTACAGTGCTCCTTTAATCATCGCTTACTTGGCAAAGCTGTGATGAAGTCTCTCTGTAGTATTGGCATGAGAATGGAGTAGATATGCTCGTGTTGGTGAAATGACATCCGTGCAATCAACTGCTCGACAAAATCCGTCTGTCTTCCCGGAGTCCATGACTCAAACATTTTCAGACACATATCTGTTTCGTGGTCGTTTTCGTCTCTCGGTGACATCGAGAACTGACTGGAGTCCTCGTCCCCGTCCCCTGTCATCATTGGCTCCCCCTTCCCCCGGCGAAGGTCGTCGCTATGGAGATCCATGTCAAATTGTAATTGGGTGGTGCCCGGTTTGAGTTCAAGGTTCATTTCTGGCGACGTATAATTATAGAGAAGGACTGGCAGATACCCTTGTGTACAAGTTTAGATCACAAGGAAATGTCCAAACAAGTGATGATAAACCTAAGTAATTAGCAAAATTTTATACATTTTTACACTTCATTAATAAGTACACACTCACACATACACACACAAACATGTAAACATAAAGTTGCCATTAGGTGTTTGAGGTAGCTAGCTACCGTCAAGCTGCAGCTCACTGAATGCCGGTCGCCAACTGTCCAGTGACAACACACATACACAAACAAATAGGGACACGGACACACACGTACTCACGACACTGCCACTGTACTGGTAGACTAACTGTACATGTACTACACGGTAGCAACCTTAATCGCTGGCACACGTCAGCAAAACAATGATCCGATATCCATAGCTACATATACATGTCGTGTATATGTGTGACGTACAACTGCTGACCCAGCCTGGATCGGACAAGATCACACACACACACACACACACACACATGCACAGCTGCTCAGCATTACACGTTTATAAGATTATGCATTATGTGGGTTTGGGGTGAAAGAATGCATAGCCACGATGACATCAAAGAAGACAACCACGGTTTAGTATTCCGTCTACGTAACAAAAAGTCTGCCAGCATTGTCCTCCCTCTCATTCTCCTGTGGACTGGACCCAGATAACTCCAGATAGCTCCAGCCTAACCGGATATGCCCAACTACCCACAGGGGGAAACAACTAAGATGCCACGACTAACCACTCTCTTCCCCTCGTTTGTCCAGACACAGGAAGGGGCAACACATGCCATCGACCTTTGCCTTTGAACTTTCTCACAGGATGTACAAAAATACACACATATTATTATTATGCAGTCATAGTCAGTCAAAATGCCTTACTCAAGTATAACGAACAAAGGGTACAAGGATCTACACATAGAACACAATACTGTGGTTTTGTACAAAGACAAATGAGCCTACTGTGTAGCTGGCTGTTAGATTGACTAGCATATAAAAAGCGCATGAGCAAGCTAGCGAGCGGACAGAGGCGGTTTGAAAGGAATGCTGCAAACACGGTGTCTTTGTGTCTGGAGCAAGAACAGAAATAGAGAGGCACCGACACAAATTGGCAACTTGTTCCACTGGCCCCTTGAGCAGTCTAGCCAATTTTAGGAAGAGGAATTATAATTATATGCACGACTGATTGTGAAAAGGACCCACTTTGCATATTAAATTTTTCCAAAAAAATTTTGTATCACGTATAACTTCTGAATACTGTGTACTAGTAATCATGATATTATGCACGACTGCAATACAGCAATGCAGGAAAAGGAGCTAAATACACTAATATACACGAGCCTTTGTAGTCAGTACTGCACCACATACCTACCTTGCACGATGATTTATAAGTGTATGTGTGTACATGTGCGCTAATGTTTTTAATAACGATGAGCTAGCAGAAAGGTCAGTACATGTAAGCACGCGTCAACGCACAGCGATTATTGCCGACATGCATCAAAAGGTAACTAGTGAAATAGTGCAATAAATCATATTTTTAGAGGGTGACATCACCTTCAGTACTCAATAGGCTAGCTACCTCTATTGTGCAATATTGCGACACACTGTCTTGTCAATAAAGACAAGCTGCTTTCCAGTGTATACACACATAAAATAAGAAGTATGTACACACCCAAAAGGGGTGTGTCCAAGTTCATTCATTAACCATGACTCCAGTGCATTTGTGTATTAAAAGCCTTAACTAGACCACATTACACAGTACCAGTTTTCAATAGACTCACACTCACACTCGCATTTTAATACTCTGACAAGATACACGCTAAAATTACATCAAAAATCTGATAGCCAAGGACACAAAGCATGTAGACAAATTTTAGTACGCACCGTAGCGGGGGTACAAGGTAAACGGTAGGATTTCAAGGCTTGTCACAAACTGCCCAATGATACTAGATTAGGAAATACTCACCAGAAAGTCTTCAGGTCTTGTTGCTTCTTCGAGGTGTCGGTTCTTTCCCACTCGCACCTCGATTTTGCTGGCTCGGTTCTTGGTGCTGGAATTTCCCTTTACCGCACACCATGGAGGCCGCATGCCAGAATGAGTCAGCAAGTTTTGCTAGCGCGCGCCGCCGAGCGACAGAATGATGCAGCATTTTTTTAATTTGAGGTTAAAGGTCATCCTCTAGATTAGAGGGATTTCCCCATCCCGTCACATGTGCGTATGTGGGATATGGCTGGGTTAGAGGGAGATCTACGAGCTCTGGTAAGTGTGTTAGTCAGTAGATCTTGTTACTGGGCATTCATTAATGGTAGATAGCCAAGCTCTAGCCTCGTTCTCAGGCCCTTTGAAAAGGCCTGGGGACGAGGCTAGTCAAGCTCATGCCAAACTTCAACTGTTGAACACACTGAATTCTCAGGGAGTAGAAGGTGCTAGTGCAGCTGGAAACACTCTTGCAAATGCAAAGGCTGAAGATTTTGTTAATAATGTGAGTTATCAAAAAATTATGAATTGTTTGATCATCAGGTATTTCCAAGCATAAGTGTAAATTTCTGAGATTTGACGTGCAAATTTCAATGGTGATCATTGTTTACAGTAGTTTCCTTCATGTCCGCAGGTAGCAGTTGAACAGATGTGGGCGATACAAGCCTTCAAGTATGCTGAAACACACTTTAAAGTGAGCTAAAACAGCTAATCTAGTCTGGGGGTACTATTAAACTACGATTCCCCCCCCCCCCCCCCTTTTCTCTAGTTAATCCAAAATTATGATGCCGCAAGTTTACGCCTAACAGGGTACGTTGATATTGACTATTATCTTGGAAATTTATGCATCCTTCCTCCAGGATTGATGATGAAATTCATAAACAATATCTAACCAAATTTGAAGATTTAAGGGTATAATAGCTACTGTCACTTGCATTCATTAATCTTTAGTAATAGTTCGCACTTACTTCTAGATTGATGTTATAGATGTTACTGACATCAAGACTCCAGAAGCAAAGGAGGTATGGAGAATAATGATTATTGTAGATCTATTGCTAGAAATGGTTGCCTTTATTTTATTGTTAATGTATCAATGCGTATAATATTATTATAGCTATGGAGACCATTTTGCAATCAGTTCGAAGGAAAAGTTCATGACTTCAACTTTGGTACTCTCCTGAGGTATCATTTTATAAAATTAATATGCCACTTAATTTTCAGAGCTGGTATGCTAACATTGCTAATTTACTGTAGACTTGATGTAACCAAGGACTACACAGATGAGAATACCATTTTGGGTGAGTGTATACCGTATGGCCGGAAATTTTCGAGGGAGCTAATTTTCGCGGTTTTCACGGTTGACTGGCGATCCACGAAAATTAAGTCCGCGAAATAAAAAGCCTAAACGCACGATAACAGGGGCGTGGCCATCGTGGTGCATGTCGCTGCTCAGCTGGATTGATCTATTAAACAGCTGGTTTACTTCACACCAGTTCATTATTGTTGAGCTTCTTTTGCACAAATGTCTCTAGCCTCGATCATATGCTACTCTCGTGCCATTTCTCGAAGTACAAATACGATCGATCGATCGCTTGCTGTTTTTTCAGCCGGTTCCAACGAGATTTGAGCCGCGGCGCGCGCGCGTGCAGAGGTGGAGCAACCCTGGAACGTCCATCCGCGAAAATTAGATCGCGAAATCTTTGAAGATGGGCCTTCCGCGAAAATTGGATCCCTCGAAAATTTCCGGCCATACGGTATATGCATCATTATAATAATATTAAATTTTATTATTCCCCTGCAGTTCCTCGGATACAGTTTTTGGCCATAGAGATTGCAAGAAATAAAGGTGGATTGAACTCAGTGCACTATAATCAATCCCAACATTCGTAAAAGCTTGTAGATTCTCATACTGTTGCTATACAATGTCATAATATTATCGATATTGTTATTTCAACATGAATATTTTCCGTAGTGTAAACTTCCTTGTTGCATTGTACTTATAGCTAAGCTATAATATACTTTCTTCACAGATTGCAAATGTGATATCATAGTGTAAGCTATAGCTAGTCAACATGGATCTTGTGATGAAAATTGCCATGCTCTCTTGCTTACTGCTTGCTGTTTGTTATGTTGATGCTGAAGTTGCTTGTTCTACTGCTGTCACTGTTAATATTTCTGTTCAACTGATTTTGCCACAGAAATTTGAAGTCAATATAAGTTGTGAAGTTAATGCTACAAGATTACTTTGTGAAAACAGTGGAGGTGTCATTGAATCTGATGACACCTGCATAGAAATTGAACCAGCCTTGTTAAATTCTACTGATGGTATGTTTAATTGCACTCAGTCTGGCAATTGTGAAAATAATAATAGTACAACCTGCTGGAGTCTAGTAGATCTATTGAATTTCATCTGCTCTGATATAACACCCACGGGCATTGTTACACCAGCTCCTATTCCAGAATGTACTGATAATAATAATTGTACAAATCCTACTTGCTCCCCCTCCTGTGTTCAAAATGTACTAACAGCCCCATCATCCACGATCAGTGTTGCAACCATTCAACCAACCACAAATTCCACGATTACAAGTCATAATCAATCAATGACAATAGCTACTGTAGGTACAGAATTTCCGGATCCAGCATCCACAACAGTAGATCTTACTTCAACAACAGTAGTGTCTGGTATCTCCAGTTCTACGCGTGTGTCCACCACTGATCATCAAACTACAATGCTCAACACTACTAGTCCACCAATAATAGAAATGCCCACCAATGCTTTAACAGCAGCGCCCAACAACTCCGGTTCTACTCTAGAGATAACCACTACGACAATACTATGGATAGTTCTTGGATGTCTGATTGCACTTATTGTCGTCGTTCTTTGTGCAATTATTCTTGTCTGCATTGCACACTGCCGACGTTATAAACGTAAGCTCTTAGTATGTATAATAATTATGCCATGTCCACATTTTAATTAATTATTCCTCCTCAGGAAAGAAGCAGCCAACTGCACTAGATATAATCTCCAAGTGGGAGGACACACCAAATGAATCCAGCGAAATCCAATTGCTCAGCATGAAGACTACTGAAGAAGGAGATGATAAAGCAGATGGTGAGGATAAGATTGATGACGGAGTGGCAGATCCAGAGAAGGAAGAAGGGAAAGTAGGCTCAGACGAAAAATCAGATAAAGTAGAGGTAAAAGAAAGCAAGGAGGATGATGTCACTGTGGGAACATTTGGTTTTGCTGAGAAGCCAATAGCAGTTGAAGCAAAAGCTGAAAGCCCCACTGGGTCAGAAAAGAAAGAAGGTCAAAGTGAGAAAGGTGAGGCAACTAAAGAGGGGGAGAATGAGAAGCTGGTTGAAGTCACCATTGAAAAGGCAGGAGAAGAATCTGCAGTTGATATAGGGAGCTCAGGTGGGAATTCAGCACCAGTAAGTCCATGCAGTGCATATTATGTTCCTGATTTAGAAAAACAATATTAATGTAGAATAACACGAGTGTTACGGGTACTACCACTACAGTTCCAACTGAAAAAGAAAAGGTATTCTGCGTGTCGAGTGGCATATAGCAGCATGGTTTAAAATTGTATACTGATGCTATACTTTAATAGGCACAAGAGGGAACTAGGCCTGAACCAGTACCTGTGCAGATTCCCATAATTGGAGGGCAAGTAACCGATATAAAGGTCAGTGTGTGACTCATACGTGGTGGTTTCAAGTTCATGCCAAACGTTATTTAATAATATGCATGATTTACACTAGGCTCCAGCAGTTGAACATGCCGTAGACTCTGAAGTGAAGACTTCTGACACAGAGCAGTCCAATAAACCTGCCTCACCCTCAAAAGTACAGGAAGAAAAATCTGAAACTTCACCCTCCAACCAAGACAATGTATTGGCTACCAAGAGTGTATGTGTACCTAGTGGATAATGGATCAACTTATCTCAGTGTGTTGTTTTCAATGTTGTCAAAATTGACATCTTTCAGGTTTCTAAGGAGCCAGAGCCAGCTGCTACAATAACCAAACCACAGACTGAGACAGTCAGTTTAGCATCAGACAAGGTATCTATGCACAACACACAGATGGCCTATATAATATTATGACCAGCACGAGTAAACATGTGTGAGTGTTGAGTAACTATGCAGTTGACATAAACCTGCCATGCATTAGATACTCAAAACATTGAGCTAGTTCCCTATAACTCACTAGCTGTACCTTAGACTGGAGTGCATAGGCTAGCATAAGATCAATAAATGACCAATCCAATAATTACATTTTTTTTTCCTCGTGCACAGCCCCCAAGCATATCCATAAGTGCTGACGATGCTTTTGGAGGCCTCTCTCTCTTTACGAATGAAGACATGGAGAAAGCGCTTGGAGTAGCAGCCACCAAAGACCTCGGTCAAGTTGAGTCCACACAACTATGATCACTGAAATACAAATTAATAATTATAGATATCCATAATAATCAATCGGTAGAGCTAATAATTAGATGTTACTAGAGGAAAATGTGTAAGGAGGAATTAATGTACACGTAGCATAGTGAAGCTACTTATTAGCAATGAAATTTCCTAGAGAGGTTAAGAATTAGTACTACACATACAAAATACAAATGAAAGTTTAGTATGTACAAATAATATTATTATAATATTATTATGGATTGAAAATAAGACTGAACACCAGAATCTCCATAGATTTGCGACACAGCTATAAATGTTAAAATTTCAAAAGAAAGTATAATAATATTATACATACTTCATGGCCTTTTATCATGCTTTTGCTATTGGTATTCTATACTGATATGGGCTCCAACAACTATATGGTTGTCGTTGCACTAAAACAAACAAAAACAGCGTCTAAGGCGTATATATATGATCATTCCACCTTGAATAAACAAAGCCCATTCTAACAATAATGCTCATGCATCACTTTTTATGGACATTACATGGGCCTATTTGGCGATCGCGTTTGCATTGCTTCATTTGCTGATCTGTCATGGTGATAATTACTGTAACAGCAAACATCTTCACTAGCTGGCTGCATGCATGGCCATTCATTATAGACATTAATAGTTAATAACGTCTAACAGTATGTGCTAGACTAGCAGTCACATACAGCCCAATCCCAAAAGTGACAGGTGGCTTTTTCTGGCAGCTTAATACTTGCAAAAAACTAAAGTATTGATCAACGGTTGTATTATTTTCAACATCTGACACACTTGAAGGCAGCTGCTACATAGTGTATCTGAACTATAGATTTGTAGTAGAGTGTCGTAGTAGCTACTAGCTACCTGCACTACAGTACCACTGTGTACATGTAGCTGCCATATGCCACTCCAGCTAGTGAATTAGCTGCATGCATATGGAGAAACACAAACAAACACCACCAGATATGGCTGCAACAATATCGTAGGCCAGTGTTGATTTTGGAGTAGATGTTAATTATATGCAAGGAGATACACCTCTCAGGTCACGTGCAGGTATGGTGATGTCATAGGACATACTACTGGTATGTCATGAAGTAGTGCACACCTGTACTTGGTGGTACATATTTATGTATTCCACAAATTGTCAACAACAAGGAAAATACAACATTATGGTTAATTATAGGGATGCAAAATTTTCCCAGATGGGCTATGTCAGGATGCTCCTTGTTGCACTATAGTAAACTACTATCCAGGGCTTCTCTATTACAATAAGCACTGCTAGAGCACATGCATACACATCCTGAGCCACTTCCTTTTCAATATTGATCAAGCAAAGCCTTCCAGAGTGGAAGTGTATCTAACTCTACATAAACTGAGCCTGTAGCCAATCAACGCACAGTGCACGGAGTCTAGCAATCATAGAATACAACTGCAAGGATGGAGTATCACCTCAGGATTACTCTCTTTATCTCTGCCGCTTTGTTGATGATGTCAGCTGATGTCACTCTGAAATTTATGGTTGAGGCTCAGGGCCTAGGATCAGGGTTAGGGGATGGTGATATGAGTGATTTACTACTCATGCCTGAAGAGACGGTATCTCCAAGTATTACTGATGAAATTGTTAGCTCAGCAACTATGGTGATCACCTCTCAGATCATGCAAACATCAGCATCAGATATTCCACTATCTACAACAGAAGCACAGGCTATGACTTCATCTACACCAATATCACCTGCCACTACTTCAGGAGACATTTTACCTTCTACTACTGTCGTTTCTTCTTCCAGTGCTGCTGTAAATCAGTCTGTTACTACACTCCTACCCACATTAACTAGTGCAACTGTGCTCCCAATGGATTCCTCATCAATACAGAACACTGGAATTGAAACCACTACCATTTTCGAGGATAGAGTGATTACTTCATCTTTGGAAATAGTTTCTTTCACTAGTACACCCCTCGCCCTTTCACCCACACCAACCCCCACCACCACCCTCCTCTCTACCTCAGTGTCGACTTCCACACCCCTCCCGACTATGACGACAATGGACATGACCACGGTTCCCACTACAGAGCCAGATGAAATTGGCACTATAGCTAGTGATAGTGGTACGACTGCTGGTGACGGCGACTCAGCATCAACGAGTGTCGTGGACCCAGTTGATGATACTCGGAAGTCAGTGCCTCTCTCTACTGTCAATATTGTGATTATCGTCATCGTCATTGTTGTTGTCCTCATCATTGTGTTTGTCATTGTTTGTTGTGTGCTTGCTGGACTTCTTCACAAACATAATAAAAGTAAGTTGGCAAATATCATAATTATCCTCCTCTCTATACTTAAAAAATGAATTCTACACTGTCGTGGTTAGTATGCTCAGTCTTCAGTGCTCTTTTGAGGGGTACATACTACCCATTATTCTTCATGCCTTTATCCCTCAGTTGAGCAATGGAGTAAGGGAATAAAAAAACCTACTAATCTCAAAACCATTGCTATTAATTTTTGCTCTTTTGCTTCAGAACAAGATCCAGTGAAAAGGGAAATTCTCAGCAATTGGGAGCTTCAAGAGCCACCCAAACATGGCGGCGCTCGCCTGATGAAGATCAGAACTCTTGACAGCATGGAGGAGCTTGATGCCGCTGCTGCTAATGGCATTGAGGGCAGCGACAGGGAGCAGCGCTACCAAGATCCAAGTGGGGTCGTTGGTCGGAATGTTAGCGAAACAAGTAATGGAGGAAATAACACTGCAGTTACATTCGGAGTGCCCATGATTGTTGATAAAACTGCGGGAAAAACAGTTCCAGAGAGTAGACAACAGAATGGTAGCAGATCAGAAACACTTGATGTGAGTCTCAGTAATGCTATACCTACTATGTATAATGTTAGTACTAGTATGACCATGTTGTGTCAGTGAATTTTGAGGAATATACCGGTAATTACACCCGTCACACATACAGAATGACAGAGGTGTGCAAAATGATATCAAAGACGGTGCCAATGGCTTGAAGGAAAACAAGGTTTCAGTTGTCACGGAAGCCCCATCAACAATCAAGGTTAGTGGCTAACAGAAGCACGATGGCCCGGGCTTTCTGATGCTACTACATGATCATGATTGTATATGAAAGCATAACACTTGTATAAGTCACGTAGATTCCTTCCTCTGTTGGTACAAGGTGAACAGCACTAGCTACATACTACACTGTAGCAAGTGCAGCAGGCTACTATCTTAGCATTTCATGTGTAACATTAATTTTATATAATATCACAGGAAACTACACTTACAACCAGTACATTTGGGCCAGCACCGAATTTAAGCTTGAACGAAGTTGAGCAAAAGGTATACATGGTATAATAATTATAGCTTGTAAGACACGAGGGAGTGTTCCCCCTAAAGCTAGGTGATCAACTATTGTAATGTCTCACCAAGAAGATAACAAAAATTTTATGTCAGTACCGTATTATACAGATAGGGGAACACTAGTTTAGTGTATTATTATTATTAATAATACGATGCACAATCTATGACATTGTCCTTTTATTTACCCTACAGCCACTGAAAACTGACGCAAATGGTGAAAGTGGAGCCGCTGCTATTAAGGAAATGGATAAGGTATGCATAAGATGCTATTTTTGAAAGTAATTTTATTGTCATCTTGTTGCCAAATTCACACATTCACTAAACACCGGTGGCCCCCCATATATAATACACACGCACGTAGATAAACACACAAACGTACACACACTGTATGGCCATTAAATTTTTGATGCTGAAAATTTTCGTGGATTCGCTGCAGCTGTGAATTTTTTTCTTTGGTGAAATTCAATATTCATAACAAATGCAAGATATAATACGGCTTAGTTAGTAGCCTACATGTACATTTTGACCACAAATTTTGAGCAAAATATAGTTACTTATGGCTTGAAAATTTAGTACCTTCCTCAATGGACACAAATCTAAATAATTAGAACAGGTACCAGACTTTATCGTACTTGACACCGTATGGAAAGGGCTTCGTAATATTCAATTTTTACATTGACACAGCAAAATTTGGTGCCGGCTAAGGAGGATGTGGGAAGAGCGCTAGGTGCACATGGCCTGTTCCAAGACTTTCATGAAGTGTCTACACAGCTCTAGATCTGAGCACACAATGTCATAAAAACTACAATATTACACTTCAGCAGTAGCTAGCAAATTAAATATGACACATGAGTCTGGTGGTAAAAATAATAATTGACAATAGTGCATATTCCCGTAGTTAGCGATAGGTGGTGTTCTCTTGTAAAATTTTGTAATCAATGCAATGCACAAATTGTTGACCAAGATCAAATATTCTTTCAATAACATTATCTAATGAATTAGACTCCGATTCTATAATACACACTGCAACATACTATACAACTTACGATAGTTTAATTTAATAATAATAATAATATTACTGAATTGTAAAATCAATTGTACGTCTGATTCTCCTCGCGCAACTTTCTCCATTGGGTCTGACCTTCACACCGTACCTCCCGGGGGGCAGGTCTTGAACCAAGTGAGGCGAATCACCTATTGAAACATTCAACATCATGGTGAAAGAGGCAGCAGTAGAGTTACACATGTAGCCTCGTCCCCAGGCCACTCCCGAGTTTTCAATGTTGCACGCATGCCTCCCATTTTTCTGCGTTAGATTATTGAATATCGGGAGTGGCCTGGGAACGAGGCTAAGCTAAACTACATGTACATGACATTGTATAGTTTGTGAGTACTCATTGGTACAGCACGCTACAATAATATCCTGATACTAAATCAGCAACATACACCAGGTCCTGTAAATGAACAGTTCTGGTTTATTCTCAGTGCAGCTAAACAAATCGATTGGTTTCTACACGTCACATAATATACAGTGAATGCATGTTGCCATGTTTATCAAACTAGTGCAAGAAAATTCGCATTCTAGGACTTCTCAGAAAATCACGTGAAAGTTAAAATCGTAAATATTTTTAGCTTGCGTTCAATTGGAATAAATGCGGTAATATTATGGTTGACCAACGTACACATTGAATACTCTCCGATGATGTCATCTCCACCTTCTACTCTCGTCTCGAGCCGGCACTCGGTGTTCTCCACTGGTCCAACCAACTCCCACTCTATCAAGACAGAATCTTGGTCGAATACAAACAAATCATTCGTTCCCATATTTATGAACAGCACAGAACAGTCCATATTGAAACCTATATTATTTAAAGGAATAACATTACATCATTAGGTGTAAGTTGATGCACAGGGCCGGGGTGAAGGGACAAGGCTGGATGACTTACCAATGCGGACGTTTCTCGTCACATTTCCCACCTCCTGTCCGAGTTGATTGAATGCTCTGACAAGAAAAGGCAGAGGCTCACGCATGTCAGCTGGTATGCCTTCAAAGAGTATGGTTCTACTCGTACCTGCATTGAATTCAGAACAAACCAGCTATGAGAACTCTGAAGGGGGATCATCCGATTCCGAGTAGTATGAAACAAACAAATTTCTATTGTTAATTTACTTTCTATAAATGTAATAGTGAGTATACTTGTACCTGTGTATTATACAAACACAGAGCGGATTTCACATACAAGTACAGGAGAATTGATTTTAAAGGTTAATATGACCAGTACAATATTATTATGAGAAAAAGAACCATTAAGTTTGAGATTTCTTGTTTGTAGGGTATATCTTGTTGTATGATACTGTACATAGTAAACTGTTCTGTATGCGAAATCCGCTCTGTGTTTGTAATACACAGATACAAGTATACTCACTCATTATTACATTTGTAGAAAGTAAATTAGACATTATCACAACAGAAATTTTGTTTCATACTACTATCTATACTCGAAATCGGAATGGTCCCTCTTCGCATAGCTGGTCACATACATGTATTTCCGTCATCTATTAGGACCATTAGGCCAGAAAAAATTTAATAGTTATTTCTACCATACGAGAGGGCACACTACTTTCCATTAATTTTTCTCTGGCCAGTGTGATCCCCACCCCCCCCCCTCTCTCTCTTCCCTTCATCACACTAAATTTATTCCTAAACAAGGAGATTATGAAGGATATAGTACATATTATGGTCCTCACAGTCAGTTGGGGGGAAGTTGACGCCTAGAGAACACTCAGCAAAGACAACGTCACTCCTCAGGGTGAAATCCACCCTCACTGATGCAGTGCCCGCTGCTTCATTGATTTCCACATCTGGTGTGTCGTTGATCAGAACAATAGGCTCATCCACCTCTGCAAGGAGACAAGGGCAAATTACTCACTAAGTAGAAAAAAAAAAAAGATTTCTGCGCGAAAAATATTTGGGGGAATTGGGAGTACTTGGAGAGATAATTTTCACACTGGCATGCAGAATGGGTCAAAACACGAGATTTGACATGAGAAAAATTTGATTCACACCTTAGAAAAAATATATATTATATAAGTCTCAAGTAGTGCATGCTATAGGTTTGGGAATAAATATCTTCAGGACTTCAATAACTTGTAATAAGTCCACATTGAATGATAGGGGTCACACAATTATTATAATCTGTAAAATTGAACGTACCGTCATCATCAAGAATGCTGGCAATGACGTTAGGCCCGTTACCGACGTCGGTGTTGACAGGTGTCAGACTGATCAGGATTATCTCAGTTGGCTCAATCTCATCATCGCCAAGGATGGAAATAAACGAGGTGCAAAGTTCATCAATTCCTGGCGGAAATGTGAGCGTCTGCGATACACCACTGTAGTCCTCACCACCTGCAATACATGTACATCACAACATGAACCAATAATGTTAGGATATTCCTTAGTATGGGAACAGCTGTATGGCAGTACCCATCAAGAATAATGCTTACTGTATTATATGCTAAGCAGTTATAAATTTTGCCTTAAAATACCCCATAGTCAGAGGCTAGATAAGGGCATAGAGATATAAAAGAATCTTTTGTGTACATACAACATTGGAGAAATGGCAAACAATTCAGAGTATAATATAGCTACAGTTACAGTACATACGGATCGCTGATGCATCAGTAGTGGACACAACCACTTGCGCAATTCCAGGGAACCCAGGTGGTACTATTTCAACACAGATGTCGTCCAAGAGTGGCCGCTGGTTTGGAGCATCACCCTCAATAAACAAGAAATCACTAGAATCGATAAACTGGGCCACAGCTAAAAGAGCTACGGAAACAAAAAAAACAAAAGAACAAAAATAAATTTATAATCTAGCTATTATATAAGAGGTAACATACTGTCATCATTGATGATAGAGATGGAAGCTGTCTGAATGACGAATGTTACCGCTGGATCAGAGCTTGAGAGGTCCACAAAGAATACCTCCGTTTCTTCAAAGAATATGTCATTGACCAGCTGTAGCATCTCACAGATGACGGGTTCAGAGTTCACAGGGTCAAATCTGATGAGTGCCGTTTCTTGAATAAAGTCCACGTTACCTGTAATCAATTTATATTAACTTTATGAAGCAGCCGTTTATTATGTTAGAATGAGAGAGAGGGAGAGAGAGAGAGAGAGAGAGAGAGAGGGGGGGGGGGGGGTTGTGTTCAGCCCTCACTCAGTGCAGAATCCTCTCTCAGAGTCAGCTGGATATCCACCACTCGGTTCAGTGACGTTTCAATCAGGTCGACGCACACCATGACAGAAGCTGGATCAGCATTCTCAAGGAATGAGTAAGCATCCTGCTCCAGTGACACGGTGAGAGTCCCTACACCTGAAATGTTAAGAAGAGCTATAAATTTGATATGCTTCTTGTATGGAACACCCCTGGGCATTATATAGGCTTGGCTAGACGCTTTAGTCACCATACCTAAATCATCAAAGATTCATAAGCAGCAGCACTGATATACAATTCTAACCTGTATCAATCTCTGTTTAGAATTGAAAAAATCTTGGGACTTGTATATAATTGCTTCTGCAATACTTTTCTGTATAGTGGCTCATATGCATGCATGAGTGCAAGCTTACAGGGGACGTTAATTTCCAACATACCATCATTATCAATTATAGACACAGTAGCTTGAGCTTGTATAGGTGCACCATTAACACTGCCGCTTAAAAGCAGCAAAATGGTCTCTGTTTCTTCAGCAAAAGCATCATCTTCTATCTGAATAGTCAAACATTGTGTTCTATCGGTCGTCGGAGTGAAAGAGAGAGTTCCAGGCAGTCCACTATAGTCCATACCAGCTACAATGAAAAGGATATAGTAAATTCAATTCTTGACTGAGTATATCCACAACTCTGATATTATTTGTGTGAACTCTGGTGTACCATATTGTTGTAACAAAAATAAATAATAGTTTGAAGTATGGTTTTTGGAGCTCTATCGCTGGCTAGGGCTAACCACCTTGAGCAGTGCCTCCTTCAGCTTGTACTGTCACATCAACAGGCACTAGCAGAGCGTCTGGTGCAACTGCACAAATCTCCAGGCTACCAGCCTCCTCTCTGACACTATAGGTTGGCTCTGCAAACACTATCGGTATGCCATCTGAAAAAACAAAAATTGACCACAAGATGAATTAATCTGCCACTGCATGACAATAGTAGCAGGGATAAAAGCAGGAATAATGATTCTTCAGGAGGGATAATCTGATATGCTCCAATACTATATAATATCTATGCATTCAATCTTCAGAACCCTATCAATCCTCAGGGATAAGAAATCTCTGAGCTCTCCACCACCCTCTAAATAAATCCCTGTATGAGCACAATCATACTAATAGCCACAGTAGAGTAGAGTATAGAAGGATAGGCTGGCCATGCATGCATGCTATACTTATTGGTTTTTCACCATTATCGACGATGCTGACCACAGCGCTGCTAGACTGAGGATCCACCATCAGGTCAGTGCTTGTTAGGGCCACACTGAACGTCTCTGAGGATTCAAATTCATCATCGTCAATGATTTCAAAGGTGGCGCAAGCTTCACTCTCTCCAATTTCAATCGAGATTGTCTGTTCGCCTCCAACATAGTCCAAACCATCTGCATAGCCAATCATAGTCATCTATGTTAATCCCAGGGTCCCTCCAATTAAGGATAATAATATTATAGTTGAGTAGGTAAAGTAAGTAAAGCAAGTAAAATAGGTAAAGTGGGTAAAGTAAGTAAAGTACTATGTTTATGCTAATAAAATGCAAGATCTAATAAGTAAGGTAATATGGGTAAAGTAAGTAAAATAGGTAAAGTGGGTAAAATAAGTGAAGTACTGTGTTTAATGCAAGATCTAATAAGCAAGTAAAATAGGTAATAATATAGGTAAAGTAAGTAAAATAGGTAAAGTGGGTAAAGTAAGTAAAATACAATGTTTATGCTAGTACACCACACTTCTAAAAATTCGGCCCTTCTAATCAAATATTGGTGTTGAACGTATTTTTGGGAGGGGATAGATAATACATGGAAAAAGTCCTGGGAATAACATACCAGTTGCTGTTCCATCAGTAGTTGTCAGAGTGGCAGATGCACTCTCCAACAGTGGAGCACTGCTCTGGACACAGATTTCCACACTAGGGTCACCCTCTGATACTTGATATGTCGGTAGAGAGAATCCCAGGACAGCTACACCATCATCATTGTCTACAAGAAGTTGATAAGAATTGAGCTAATATATAAGTTATAGTAAGATTGACTATGCAGCTACTGGGAATATGACAAAGTGAGAGTTGAGCTAGCTATAGTCAATGGATTTACCGACAAAGGTATACCCGATCTAGTTTGCTGTTCTACCTTGAATTGTGACAGTGAAGGTGCTCTGTGCCACCTGGCAGGATGCTGTGCTGATCTGAATCTCAAAGGTTTCATCAAGCTCTGGAATAGCATCGTTGATAATGGGAACTTGAGGACAGAAAATTGCCAAAACCGGTGTCGGAGAGAAAGTGAGAACTGTTGACACAGACTCATAGTCAGAATCAGCTGCACAGAAAATGATGCAAGGATAATATAAGTCATAGCAATTGTGACGGATATGAGAATATTTGTATACCGGTGGCTGTTCGCTGTACAGTGTTATAGTTGATGAAGACATCATTAGAGGTTGGGCCGTCAAGTTGAACACAGACTGAAATAAAGGTCGAGTCCTCGGATATTGTATTTGCTCCAAAGAGACTGACTAAGCAGTCTCCAGTAGGCTCTAAAGAGAAGAAAGAGAGAAAGAAATACATCCAAGCTAAGGAGATGGTTCTACCAAGAGTAAAGTACTCTTTCCTACTCCCCCTGCAAAGCACAGGATTAGCAGTCTTGTCTTAAATCTTATGCCTTACAATACTATACAGAAGAATCTACCATCTTCACTTATTTTACCATCATTGTCAGTGATTGAGACCGTGGCCTCGTCCTCTTGCAGGCTGTCGGCCCGATTGAGCCGCACTACAAACTCCTCAACGAGCTCCACTAAGTTATCGTCGATGACTCCAATGTTCACACACTGCCTCTGGGGAGAGGTGGACGTGAAAGTGAGCACTTCATTAATCAGAGGATCATAATCACTGCCGGCTGCATAATATACAAGAAGAAATGGCCATATGTGATTGATTAGCTCTCAGTGATAAACTTAAGCTGCTGGGTTTTTTTTCTTACCAGTGGCACTTCCATCTTCAGTTGAGATTTGAGCAGAGATGGATTGACCTTGGTCTGGAGTAGCACTGGTGACAGCGCACACTTCAACACTTGGCTGCCCCTCCAGGACACTATAGCTGTCCAACTCAAACGTTATGAGGATATTCTGTTCATCATCTATTGGAATAAAAAATTAATATACATGTAGCTAGCAATGCATGGTCAAATTTCAAAAATTTTACCATCTGTTATGAATACTGAAGCTATGTTGGATACAACTCGTTGAGGAAGGGTCTGATCGACTCTGATAACGAACTGTTCAAGATCTTCAATTACTTGATCATCAAGGATTCCAACAGCAACACACTGCCTTTGAGGAGACTCAGAGGTGAAAATGAGTGCTTGATTCACAGTAGCAATGTAGTCACTGCCAGCTAGTTAGAGGATAAAATAAAAAGAAATAGTTATACATGCAATAGCGAGCACCAAATTTAGAAAAGAGTCACTCAGTGGAATTTACATTGGAATGGGCAGTATCAGAGGCGTGCATGCATAATATACTAATTGAAAAGTATAAATTGAATTTCTTTTGGTGATCTTTAACCAATTTGCCAAATCGCAAAATTAGCCAAAGCTTCACACTATACATATTATGTATATTATTATTTTGGTATACGTCCTCTCTTCAAATGGTCATACCGATTGCAGTTCCATCTTCAGTGGAGACAAGGGCAGCTATTGTCTGACCAGGGTCTGGGGTGGCACTGGTTACGACGCATGCCTCGACGATCGGCTCTCCTTCAGACGCGGTGTAGGTGGCCTCCTCAAACGTTACCAAGATATCAACCACACCAACATCGTCTAAAGAAAAGCATTATGCACAGTATAAAGAATATTATCCTCCTTAGCAAAGGATTGGAGGGGTGGAGCCTGCATCCACATCAAAGCTTTTGGCCACACCCAATTCTTATATAGAGATGGGATAATGGCCTAACACCCATATCTACTTCCCTCTTAGAACATGTACACTGAATTATTACCATCGAGTATGGTCACAGTAGCCACGTTTGACACGACTCCTTGAGGGGTTGTCTGGTCGATGCGTACGAGGAAATCTTCGTCTGACTCAATCTCTAGATCGTCCAGGATTTCAATCTCAATGCACTGTCGTGGAGGCGTGAGAGTGAATATGAGGACTTGATCGACTAGAGCGGTGTAGTCACTGCCAGCTGTAGGGGGAAGCATACGGTAAACTGTGAAGTACATATATGTACCATACATAATTTCAGTAAAACAATGAGAATGCTATACCGTATAGCCAGAAAATCTGGCGGGGAATACATGTGCAGTACAACGACCATGAGGATTGAGGCTGAGCAGAGGGTCAGCTTCTTACCAGTGGCAGTTCCATCTTGTGTTGAGACGAGAACAGATATGGATTCTCCGGGGAGCAGGGCAGCAGAAGGCACGGCACACACTTCCAAACCTCCTTCCCCTTCACCAACACTATATGCCACCATTTCAAATGAAATAATGGCGACATCATCTGTCAAGAAGAAAAGAATTTGCTACATGCTGTCATGTGATATTATTAGCCCATTCCTCTCAGCTATTCAATATGAAAACTGAGAATGGGAATAGGACTGGGGAAAGTGCTAGAATGGGAATGGGACCATGAATAAGGCTAGTGTTTTGTTGTTAATTTACAGTGTATATACCATTCATTATGGACACTACAGCCTGGGATGATATTGGACCCTGAGAGGTTGTCTGGTCCAGCTGGACAAAGAACTGTTCTATTGGCTCGATTTCTGAATCGTCGATGATTTCAATATTGACACACTGTCTTTGCAGAGAGGTGGACGTAAAGGTGACGGTGGTATCAGCAAGAGGGACATAGTCAGCTCCACCTGTAAACATCCAATAACAGTAAGTTATACAATCATGGAGTCAGTAGATTCTACAAGTTGGGATGGCACAGATACATGTATGCATATCGAATTATATACAAAAGGATAAAATACTCAATCCAGACATATTTCTAAGCTTTATTATTAAAATATTATTGCTAATACCAATTGCTGTGTCATCAACTGTTGAGAGAATCGCTGAGATAGACTGGCCTGGTTCCAAAGCAGCACTGGGTATAACGCACACCTCCTGACTGATATCAGTCTCACTTGCATCGTAAGTTTGTTGCTCAAATACTATCAAAGTTTCCTCAGGAACTGCAATAAAATCAATAACAATTTTCTATCCTTACAAAATCTGCTAACTAAATACTCAAATATTTGTTACGATTCTCCTATAATCATTGAACTAATCAATGTTCTCCCCAGCATACATGTACCTAAGGCATGTCGGCCCAACAAGCCTTCAGTACAGAGTTTCCTTTGATGTGGGAATAGGGATAATCCATGTGCTTTGATGTGGCCACAGGCTCCACCCAAACTATGCCCTCCCGTCGTGCCTTGAATTCAGCTTGGAGAGAACACTGCTAATAACTTAAGGGCATCCTCTATATACATTTAGCACGCTATCTACATGTAGCTCACCATCATCGTCAAAGATTTGAACGGTTGCCATGGAGGCGCTGTTGTCCACACCTGGATCGACACTACTCAGGAAAACCTGGAATGTTTCAATTTGGTCTTCCAATATGGAATCGTCAACGATGGAGATGGAGAGGCAACTTTGGCTCTCTCCCCTCAAGAGAGGCAACATCAAGAAACCACCAATATAGTCCTCACCATCTGCGATGAAATAAGAAGCATCATTCATGACTTCCATGACAAAATTAAGAAACAAAACACAGCTATATACACATATTGTTATGTATAAATGCATATCACAGCTGAATCTGGAGTAAGGTTGTCCTCCCCACACTTTGAGACCTAGATCATTCCTCTTAATGCTCAGCTAAATAGTCACTCTTCGTAATTCTATTAGTTCCAACGGCTTTGTGGCTCAATATATATAGCTTTATTTTACTTTTACTAATTCTTTTATACATACCATTTGCAGACTGTGGTGCAGTTATGATAGTAGCAAGAGCATCACGAGCAATAGGAACAAGTGAGTTAGCACACACTTCCACCTGGCCTTCTGACTCAGAGGCTGTATAC
This sequence comes from Cliona cf. orientalis, assembly GCA_963930775.1. Taxonomy (NCBI): domain Eukaryota; kingdom Metazoa; phylum Porifera; class Demospongiae; order Clionaida; family Clionaidae; genus Cliona; species Cliona cf. orientalis. The sequence continues at coordinate 8,109,511 of OZ005700.1, read as the reverse complement.
ACCGCCTGACTAAAGCTGAGCACGTTGAATGCATCTATAATAATATAGAATAGATACACATAAAAATTTTTTATGGCCATGATCTATCATGTATGGCCTAAAAATTTCGAGGCTGAAAATTTTCATGGATTTACAGGACAGAATAACCACAAAGAATTTCTGTCATGAAAATTTTGAGTTCATAATGGACCAAGGAGTGGCTGGAAACTAGATCATGAAAAGTTCATCCATCAGAAATTGGCAAAAACTATTAAATATTTATCCCACAAAACTGTTAATTGGATATAACATTATAATATACTATGTTAGATAATGATTCAAAATTTAGAGTAGCACGTACCATCATCTATGACAGTGACCGTGGCCTCAGACTGAACCAGAATGCAGTCAGAGCTGCTGATTTGGACCTGGAATGTTTCATCGTCCTCTTCCGTATCGTCGTCAAGGAGGGTCACGTTTTGACACTGCACAGGGTTTAGACCACTGGAGGACAGAAACATCACTGTGGCAGAGAGAGGCTCATAGTCCATTCCAGCTATGGAGGAACAAAAGAATCGAAGAAATTAACATGTGTGACTCTGTCAATATAATATTTAACATAGCAAAAACAGCAGTTGTGACGAAGGTGTACTGGAAGGGTGTGGCCTACATGAAGCCTGCCACTACATCAAAGCTTTGGTTTAGCCACTAGCCCAACATCAAAGAAAATTGACACTGGAGGGATAATTAATTAAACGGGACTTCCATGGAAAATTGGGGCCTATACTTCACGTTTCAGTTGGAGGGGGGAACTGTGATAACTTTCATACCAGTAGCTGTTCCTATGCCGTCAACAGTAACAAGCTGTGCTGATGCGTCCCTCGGTTCCTGACTGAGCAGCTGCAAGCAGATGGTAGCAAAGCGATCGCCCTCGTAGCCTGTGAACGTCGTGGAAGTCAGTACTACACCACAAGATACGTCATCTATAGAGCATGTGTGAACGCAATTCAGTAGATTATACATGTAGATGAATTATTCAAGGTACATAATTATTATCGAAATAGTGTGAGAAATGAAGAATAGTTCACTAAACAAAATACTTGGCAAGGAAATATTTTAGCATGGAATATTTGTTAGCTACTCCTGTTGTATAATATAAATCTTACCATTGTCAGCAATTGCCACAGTGGTGCGATTTAGAGACCCAATAGAAACAGCACTGTCAGCTTGCTGGCTGTCGATCTCCACCTCAAAGAGCTCCTCTTGCTCCATGGCGCTGTCGTCAACGATGATAATGTCCACACATTCTTGGGAGGGTGCCGACACAAACATCACAGGAAAACCAGAGTACGCCACAAAATCATCTGCAGCTAAGGATGAGCAATAATGGGGAATGTAATTTCTAGGGACTAAAGGATTAATTAATTTAATTAATTTAGCTTAGCAGGGTCCTTGCTACAGTGGTTGGGTGTGGTCAGCCCCACCCACTACCCACCACTACTCAGCTATTTCTTACCACCACTCACATGCAGGAGGTGAAAATACCCAGATGCTGCATAATTTACAGCCTACCATTATACTCGGATCTTATGGGCAGAATCCTTCTAATTAAGGATCAGTAATAACAATAATCACGAATAGAGAATGCATAGACATGCTAAACTGTGCTATAATGTAGCTACCTGTAGCTGAGCCAGAGACAGTTGAAATGGTGACGTTGAGGTTTCTGTCCAGCTGTCCTGCCAGAGACAGACACACTTCAACAGTTCCTTGATCTTCGTCGGCGAGGTACGTGGCTTCAGCAAATGAAACTAGAACACCTATAGATAAGAAAATGAAAGATGCTGGCACCTCTGTCTCACAATAATTATACACATGTCCAATTAAAATCAATACAAATGTATAGTTACATGTATATGTACCTGAGATGTCTAAGATCACAACTGTGGCCAAATTTGTTCCAATAATCACAGCGTCATCAGTTGAGCCCAACATGACGAAAAACTGCTCCGTATTTTCAGCCACAGAGTCATCTTCGATTGGGATCATGGTACAATTGAGAAACGGAGCAGAGGAAATAATGACAAAGTCACTAGTGTTTGCATAATCAAGACCACCTGCAAAGAAGCATCAAAATGAATTGTTTAAACGTTGAAAAGCAGGCACTGATTAGCCTCACCACCTATAGCCCTATTCCCACCTTGTCAATGTTTGCATAATGAAAAGCAGCATCAAAAAGCTGGTAATGTACAGGACTGGGCATAGGCACGAGGCTAGGCACTCTACAGACGATAGCTAGCTAGTTCATTGGAACCTGCAAGGGGGTGGGGAGGGGGGGGTGGTGGATGGGGACTTACCCATGGCGGAATCATCTATTGTCTGTAAGGAGTAACTGATGGGTCTTTCCAATATCACGGAGTCTGGCGTTGTCACACAGACCTCCACTGCTCCCTCGCTCTCGGACACAGTGTACACGGTAGGCATGAACTCAAGAGTCAAAGCTAAAGCATATTATTATTATGTTGTTATAAGTAAGTATACATGAAAAGATAGTTCAAGCCAATACTGTATACGTGGAAATTTTTACCATGAGAAATTTTTGCCAACTTTGTCACCTGCTCTTATTGGTGAAATGCATACACCAAAATTTTAATGTTTCTGTAATACAAAGAAGGTAGCTGGGATTGGAGAGATTTTTGTCCAGGAAAAATTTCCACGTATATATTGGATAATATTACTATGAGCCTACTTGTGCTGTCTTCGATAAAAACTGGTGATTGCATACGTTCAACACTGACTGCAGGATCGTCTGAACTGATCGTAACAACGAATTGCTCCGTATTCTCAATGATAGAATCGTCGGAGAGCATGATTGTCAAGCACATGATAGCAGGTAGGGCAGTGATGTTCACATTCATATCAATACTTTCATAATCAACACCACCTGTGTTGGTTAATACAATAAACACAAAAGCCAAAACTCCAGAATTAATCAATAAAATTATTGACTATGCTGTCGCTAACCTGTTGCAGTTTGGTCGCTTGTCTCTATGCGAAACTGTGCCACTCTCCCGGAGGGGAGACTGTTCCCATCCACCACCACACACACGTCCACCGATTGGTCAGCTTCAGGGGCAGTGTACGTAGCGAATTCAAGACTGATGCTCAAATCTGGAACTAGAAAATATTATAGAAACACAAAAGTGAATCTGGATCAGTCCACGAAACATTATCATGAATTGTGTGGTAGTTTATGGCAATAATTACGTGTGATCTATATTATAATTTTGAATGTGAAAAAATACTCGGGGTTAGAGAAACAGAACAGTTCATGATAAATTAATGCTGATAGACCAACCCACCAGCACCTTAACCTCTCTCTCTCTCTCTCCCTCTCTCTCCCTCTAAAAAAGTGTACCGAAGCCTCCGTCTTACCCACTACATCGTCATCCTCAATGATTACTGTTGCTGCTCCAAGAGACACAAAGAATCGACCAGAATCCTGACCAGCCGGTTCAGCGGATACAGTAAATTGTTCGTTCCCTTCATCATCGGTGTCCCCAAGAGTAGGGATTTCTGTACATCCAATATCATTTCCAGCAAGAATTTGCAAAAGAAACGGTCCACTGCTAAAGTCGGAACTTGATGCTATAATAAAGTGGAGGGACAATAATAATTATTGATCAACGATAATTAATTAATTTTTAGTATTAGCTGTTGATACCTGAACCCTCAAATGTGGTGATTAAAAATGAGAGGGTGGTCTCAGTAGATCCAAGAACAGTTTGCAAACACAAAACGATTGGCTGGCCTTCAGTGGTCGTGTAGTCAGAAGCATTGAAACCAACTATAACCACTGCAAAAGTTAAAATTAGTAGCAAAAGCAATAATAACATTGAGAGCAACCAATGCTATACTATGGGGAACCCCACTATGAGGACACCCCTGAAATGGGAAATCCAATATTTCATCCAGAAATATTCAATTCGTAAGTGTGAGCAAAAATTGATTTTTTCCCTTAATCACAAAACCTTAAACTATTTCTGTGGTGTCCAGAGTAGAGGGGTTCCACTGTATACAGTTTGTAACTTACCATCATCGTCAACGATAACTATGGAAGCTGTTGAGGGATCAGTTGGAGTGGTGCCATCAAGATTATCAAGAATTACAGTGAATATCTCTTCTGTCTCGAATATGTCATCATTCATGATAGGAATGGAGACACACATTTGGGAAGGGCCACCAGGGCTGAAGACCACCGATGTGAGGGTAGAAGAATAGTCTTGAGGTGCTAAAGCAACAAAACACATTTTTTAAATTATATAAAATTTAATATTCATATACATGTGCATGTATATAGCTTTAGCTGGCAATTTTGTTACACATACTAACTAGTACCCGGCCTCGTACAAGCGTACAACTAAGTCTTTGAAAAGCTGGGAATGGGGTACTGGGAATGGGCCTGGGGACAATGTTATTAATTAATGACATAATACACACTGTACCTGACTCCGTAGCTGTACCACTCTCAGTCCTAACAATGACAGCTACGTTGGCGTTCAGCATGGCAGTAGACGACAGTGCTGTCACACACACACTCACTTCACCGTCGCTCTCCTGGGCTACGTAGACAGATTGAGCCAGCGCTACCATGAAAGGACCATCTACAAACGTGTGTGCATAATAATTATGTTGGTGCAAGAGCACATTGGTTGGTATAGTGATAATACGTAGTGTTTATTAGTACTGGTACATCAGTACACTCAAATAGGAATACTGTATAGCCGGAAAATTTGGCAGTTTGGCGGTCTATACTACAATCGCCAAATTAGAATTCACCAAAAATTTCCTACTCGCATGTATACGTATGGCAATCCCGTACTGAACTGCCAAATTTAAATCCACTAATATTCTTGCAATAGCAATTTCGGGTTCAACCGCCAAATTTAATTTCTGCCAATATTTTCGGCTATACGGTAAAATCCCAATGGCATGCTGACTCCTTAACTAGCAATACCGTAGTGTCCCAGGCATGCAGGCATTCAACCCTGGCCTGGGCATAGCTGCTACATAAATGTGTGCAATTTATGTCCCGATGCAAGTGGGCTAAAACTGTGCTATGGTTAAGAGCCCATGGGGGCTTAAAACGGGCACACCACATTAATAGTAGATATTTTTTGTGTGTGTTTGCTGGCTCACCATTATCTCCAATCAACACTTGAGTGGAGTCGATGAGAATGTTCACGTAGTCGTCAGTGGTGGTGATGTTGACAAAGAACGACTCCGTGTCCTCGACTTCCGAGTCGTCATTGATATCTATGCTGACGGTCCGTTCACCGTTCCCGAAAATTTCCAACACTTGAACTTCTCCCTCATAATCGGAAGGAGCTGTAAGTACATGTAGGTACAGTGTGGATATTATAAATTTCATGTAACCAAGTGACTATGATAGTTGATCAGGTAAGTCAGTCACTAAGAGTGGTGCTATGGTTAAACATCAAAGTGTATAAATTTTAAAAACATCACACCAAAATTAATGTAAAATGGACTTTTTAGGAGCAGCCGGCACTAATACCACTCTACCACTCCTTAGAGACTACCCTGTATATACCCTGTAGTTATTGTAATATTAATAATAACAATGCCTACCTATTGCTGAGCCATCGCCGGTATAGAGGAGAATAAATGCCTCCAGTGGGCTACGGAATGAGTATGGATCAATACCATCTGGAAAGCCAAACACTGCAATGGATACTTGAGCAGATTGACTCTCGGGAACCAGGATCAATGAGTTAGTCAGTGTAATCGTGATCTCTATTCAATGAAAAAAAAAATGACAACCATCATGATTGTTGATAAAACTTAATAGTTCCATTCCTATAATAATATTATGGCCCCCTCTCCAATATGAAATAATGAAAAACTGGGAATGAGCCCAGGCATGAGACTAGAGCTGTGTCCACATAACAATTGTACATGTCTATTAAGTATATATAATTATACCTGGAAAGCAAGGCACTACGGTGATATCGTGGCAACAGGGAGTGGTCTGGGAGAAATAGCAGTCCCTGCTGCAGGAGCACTCTATCGGTGACGGGCCAACAGTACACTCAGCTTCAGTTCCAACACAGCACGTGGAAAACCCAGCCGCCACACAGGAAGCACCGAAGAGACCATTTCCAGCCCCACCTCCACTGCCACTCCCACTGCCACTCCCACTCCCACCACTTCCATCAGGCTCAAGATTGTCAGCTAAAATTAAAAAAAAATTAAGTCAATTGTGCCTGAGTAGGATAAGAATATCTGCCATCCCAGAGCCACTTAGGTGCCTAGCCTAGCCTCGAGAACTAGGCACTGTATGATAAAAACTATGTGCCAGGTGAATTTGGAATGCATTGATTACATCATCCATTGTGTTCACTTCCGTGAAGTACTAATTAGCTAATGCCTGTCTCTTTATATATGCATCCTGGAGTTGCTGCCTCACAGAAAATATGTCAGGGAAATATTTTAACTACATAATGTGATCCATTTGGTTCAGTATCACCTGGTACAAGCTGTACTTCAGAAGTAGATACATACATACCTGCCAGGGTGATCAGATTTGCCTTGGTGTTACCAGGCACTGCATGATACCAGCTACTGGACTCTAGTGCCAGTATGACGGAAATTATTGAAGTTTTCAAACATTTATACCATCAAGGGTATATTAACAGGCATTACTATAATATAACAGATTCCTGATACCATATATGGAATATAACCATGACAAAACTGCTCTATGGGGTATCAAATTTTATTATTCTACACAATAGTACTAGTGGTATATATTTTGTACGTGCAACACTATAGCAAGGGCTTACTAGGTTGAATGACCATATCCTGATCGACTCTAAAGATCCACAAGCCGCCATCTCCGACATTGCTCATGGAGTCGAGCATCAGAACGGCGCTCGTGTTCGAAGCTGGCAAGAAGAAGCTGTTCACGGGGTCCTCACTGACCAAGCCAACGTCAGCCCTGTCTCCTCCCAGTCCATTCATACCCCCATCAGCATCTCCGGTCATCCACTGAATCATATCGTCAGCGTACAATAGAGCGATAAAGGATTGGCTACCATCAGTGCCAATTACACACTGGAAGGTGTTAGTCTGCAGAAGCGGACACAAAATTCATGCACTGAAGGTCGTGTATGAATAGGCATAATATGCATGTACACGCATGAAAATTAATTTTGGACAGCTGATTGAAAAAAACAAACAAACAAAAAACGCATGTACATGTGTTAGGCACCAATTTTGGTACTTATTCAGGTAACCTACATGTAGGCTACGAATCTGCAAAGCACAGTAGTAGTAGTTTGAAAATTAAGTATGTGTGGTCCACTACCACATGAGTGCATGTGTTACCCTGTCGATGTTGTTGTCAAAGTAGCCGACATAGAACCAGGTTGCGATGAACAGCGACGTGAGACTGACTGGTACAAGTTCGGGGAACGCATCACCAACAACCGACGAAGTAAACTGCAGCAAGCCAGGCTCAGTTGTCTCGCGGTAGAACACCTGTCCAATGCCAGTTGTGTCAACGTCAGCAGAAAACGCATACACAAAAGCTGATGATGAAAAGGCAGCACTGCGAAGCTCCAGCACTCCATCATTCTCAACCTATTGATGTCATAAATTACAGGGTTTATAAATTAAAATGACTAGCGATAAGAAATTTTTTTTTTTACTCACTCCCTCAAAATATGCTAGCATGTGAATGATAAATCATCTTAACCAAGGGGCACTGTTATTGGCACTGACATACAACCAATAATCTTGTACTAAAGAATGCAATCATGTACCGACACAGAGACAGACAGCATGCAGGGGCCAATGCACTGTACCACCTAAGAGCTAGCACTGCTGCAATAATTGGCAGTATACAAACAATACAGTGTTAGTATACAGAAACCCTGTCAGTTGGAGCCTAGTGTGAACTGGCACACTGATTATGCTCAACATTCCATAGTTGCCAGACTAAGGCTGCACAAAAAAATTACGCTATTCCACCTACATATACACACACATGCATAGCTATGAGCCCACTAGAATCTCAGCTGATCATATGCATACACCACCTTATTGAATGGCTACTAATATTTTTATAAATTTACACACATAAGTTAATGATGGGTGCATAACTTATCCACTCACAATAATATTATTATAGATCTTATGATAGCTTAGTGGTTATGGGAATCTTTCAAGAACTTGCACAGACTGAGCAAACTCACAATAATCTGATTTCGATCCTGTCCGAAGTAGGGGATGGGTTGTGCAAGATCAACAGTGGCAGAAGGATCGTTTCCAATATCCAGAGTTTCGTCGAAATCTGGACCAAAGGGAAGAAAATCTACCAATCGAACGGCATCCGTTTGTTGGATTGGTGCAGATCCCAGTAGCAATAGCACCACCACTTGCGTCAGGAGAACCCCCATTCTCCCTGACAAAAACATCATCACAGTGCTATAATATGGACTGAGGTATTGCTTTCCGCAGCTCACTGGTCTTCTTTCTTCACCTCTTCCTTGATATTGCAGTTCACTTGCTATGTCCGCCAAATCCAAGCAAATTCTGATTACTGTAGTTCCTCTATTACACAGTCCACGACCTACACACTTACTGGACTAGCTAAACAATACCTACTTACTTAGCCTTGGTGTGACCAATCTACCTTGATCTAGATCTTGAAGAAAATCTGACAGGAATCATGCATACATGCACACAGACTGAGTCAGAAAATCAAAACAGTGAAGTGCACACACAGTGTGGGGACATTGGAATTGGTATGAAGCCATAAGATGTGGTACCAGGCTGCAATGGCACAGAGTGTTGTGGAGACAACTATTACACATGTATAATAAAGTATGCAATTTCTTGAGATGGTGATTAAAATACTCCGTGTATGTCAGATCAGTGCATAATTATGATACAAGCAGGAAATTCCAGTTTTTCATAAAGGGTTGGCAAGCTTGAAGGCAAATTGAGGTTGACAATGTCAACTTTTATAGCTCTAGAATACTCCAAAAACACATCAGATAACAAACTAAATTTTGATATCGCTATCACTGCACAACTGCAAGTTTAACATAGCATGGTCAACTACCATTGGGAGTATTACACAATATCAGTATTTATTATCCTTTTCAAAGATTGACGATAATAAGAGTATTATTTGGCAAAAGTAGATGATTTATTAAACTATAGTGGGCGTTGGGCTGAATACGAAGTCTCAAGGGTGGTGGCAACAAATAATAAGTCAGAGACACAGAGAATTCAATTACAGGGTTGGGCATCGGACTGGCTAATTCACAAAATGTATTCTTTCAACCACCCATGTACCCTCTGCTACACACCCAAGTTTTGCTGCTCCAAGCTAAGCTGCCATAGATTTAGGTTGGTCATATTTCCTTATAAAAAGACGCTTGCTTTTTTATTCCCAGCATCACAGGCAACCGATAAAAAGAACTGGGCAATTGCAAGACTAAAGAACAAAACAAAGACTCTTTTTCTTCAAGCCAACGCTCTATCAAATCAAGATGTTTGGACAAAGATTTCTGGTCTTGACCCTGGTGGCTGGCCTTCTACTAATCCAGCTCACTCCTATGGCCCAAGCAAAGCCAAGCAAGAATAGAAATGCCGTACAGTTGCGTGAGAATACCGGTGATACTGATACTGATACCGAGACTGAGACTGAGACTGAGACTGAGACTGAGACTGAGACTGATACTGATACTGATACTGATACCGATGATGATGATGATGATGATGACGATGATGATGATGACGATGATGTAGATGCTGTCGAGTGTTTGATCGGAATTGCAAACTTTGTGATCGGCCAATTCAATTCCCTCTTTCCAGGTATTCTCCTTGGAGTGTCCACGTGCATCACTGTCTGTGACGGGGGAGATGCAGCAGCTTGCGTGGCCTGCGTTGCAGCTGCCATACCAGCCATCCCTTTGATCCCTACCAGCATTGCCGGCTGCGGCTGAACAACCAAATAATACTCGGCTACGGCGTGAAAAGTGGAAGACAAAACTTACAGAACTCAAATGATACCATTTTATTACATCATACTATATTATAGGCCACCCATTAAGTTTGCTGGATTATTTTAGTCACTTATAAGAGAAGAGTGTTTTTAACCGTTATACAATTACATACCATTCCCCAATGTGAGCAATATAGCATTGTTAAACTCAATATTCATATATACTATAATCGAAATTGATATAATATACGTATGTAGCTGCACAAGTAGAACAGAGTTGCACGCCATTGGTGGGAGGACATACGTGTAATACGTTAGAGTGATACTATGAAAATGCATGTAAGCAAATCTGCACACCTCTTGACAATGCAGCACACATGATAATAATATACAACAGCTTAAAGATGAATCCACAAATATACTGCACAAGTACGCTGTGTAATGGGGAGATATTTGTTGAACTTAGTTGAGTTTGAACGTACTAGAAGTAGTAATAGTATTTGTTCTATAAATTTACCACAGATTACTTATCTGCCGTTTCTTCTTCTATGAAACCAGCAGCTGCTTCTTTGCTAACGCAGTGAATGTGACTGACCTTGTTCTTAAAGGTCACACCGTAAAACTTATCGGCACTCTCCAGGAGTTCAGGGCGAAAGGTGGTGGTAATGAACTGGGCATTATCCGCTAGACGGTGAATCATGGCTGAAACAATGAGAGAGAGAGAGAGAGAGAGAGAGATTAAACATGAAGCAATTTATGGAGTTGGAAATTAAAATTGGGTATATAATGTATTCATGAGTGAATACCTGCAACAGCGTGCCTGTGGTGAGAGTCAAGGGCCTGGTCAATCTCATCAAACAAATAAAATGGGGCGGGATCACACTTTTGAATAGCAAAGATGAGACCAAGTGCTACAAGTGACTTCTGCCCTCCAGACAACTGCTGAAGCTCCTTTGTCTCCGAGGCTATTCCAGTGAAGGATACCTACAGGGTATGAGTATATAGATGGTCAATAAGAGTGTGTAGTGTCTCCAGGCGTTTCTGAAGCTTTATATATGTAAAGATATTATTGATCAGTGCTTAGCTCAAAAGTAGACTGTAAAGGGAACAATGGCAAAAATTGGCCACTCAATCCAGGGACCAGTAGCCACTTGGGGTGAAGGATGCAGTAGCAAATGGCTAATTTAGCAGGTGTGTAGGGAATCCCTGGTCTGACTATCTCAAAAAGAGTTATAAAGTACTTACTCGAATGGATACACCAGAGAAGACGTCGGCCACACCCCCACTGGCACCAGCGCTGGCACTGGCTGCAGAGGTGTCCTCACTGTCTTCATCCTGCGACGACTCGGCCGGCTGCATCATAAAGAGAAATCACTATGCAATAGCTAATGCGTGTTGGCAGCCAAGTAGGGAACAATGCTATACTATTTGGACTCAATAATGGCACAAATAAGTCAATTAAATTATACTTGTACGCCCACATAGAACGCCTAGTAGTCCTACATGTAGCTTACTTTAGTATAACAATATTATTATCATATGTGGATATGCGATATGGAGTGGCAATAATATGGAGATTGTGACTCCAAGAACTTACAATATCAGCTCGCTTCATGACGAGCTGTGCTTTTCCATCTGGTACCAGCTCCTTGAAGACATCCGTGAAGTTCTTGGAGACCTGTTTGAAGGTAAACTGGATGGCTTCATGCTTGCGCTGCTCCAGTACATCCATCAGCTCAACGATGGCGTCGTAATCACGATCAAGCTGTTCCTTTCGTTCAGTGAGTTTTTCTTTCCTCTCGGAGAAGCTGATGAACTGCTCCAGAGCCTTTTTGTTGACATGGCTGTACTTCTTGAGCTCAGTATTGGCCTTTTGAAGCTTCTTCCAAAGCTAAAAATGGAAATAAGAACAAAAATTCATACGTTAGGTAAATCTCTTTCGGAGATGGAGGTACCAGAGAGAGTGACATGGTCAACTTATTTGTTAGGTCAAAATTGAATGCTTATGTATGAAGCAACTTGCACAGCAAGGTGCAGGTACTGAGTAAATAATGGCGAGTATTATGATCGCTCTGTTTGAAGGTGGATACGCCCTATGAGGATAGTCTAAGAATAAATAATAGGTCCTAAATCACAGGCGTGATTGGGTTCCAAGTGCGTGGGTGACTGGTAAACATCCACTGCCAAAGAGCACTACCAATAAGGGCTCTTGCCTTTTACACATAATGCTATTGTTTGGCAGGCAGCAAAAGCTCTAATTAAGAGAAGAAATGATAGTGCGGACCTCCCTTTCCCCTCCCCCCTGCTAGCCCTTTTTACAGCACTATCTAGATGGCCTATTCAATCATTCACAGCTCAATTAATCCAATAAGAGACACATCAGCCAAAGATGGAGTTTTAACACAGAGAAGGTATAGTCAAGGTATAAGGTACACCAGTCCATTTAATAGTCTTTCACACACAGTGACACAAAAACTTGAGTGAGGCTATAAAACCAGCAAAGATTCTCCCACCATAGCAATAATCAGCTCAGTTTACAAGAAAAAGCCCTCACAAGCAAACTTTCAAGGAAAATTTGAAGACTTATCATCGAAGTCATCATGCAAGCACAGAAGCTCCTCATATTTGCCCTAGTCGCTGGCCTACTGCTCCTGCAGCTGACCCCACCAGCTCTAGCAAGAACTACTGAAACAGATACTGACACCACTGACACCACCGAAACTGAAACTGAAGAGACAACAACTGGAGACACAGCTGTAACTGACGGTGGTGATGCCCTGACCTGTATTGTTTCCATTGTGAACTTTGCCATCTCGCAGATCAATATCTTGATCCCAGCAATTGGTCTAGGATTCGCAGCCTGTGAGCTACCCTGTGGTGCAACAGGAACAACCGGTGCTTGTGTTGCCTGCATTGCTACTGCCATACCGCCAATTCCTATGATCCCAACAGATTTCGCTGGCTGTAGCTGAAGCTTCAGTGGACATTCTAAGCAGCAGTGTATGATTTTCTAGTACTATATAGTCACAGTAGCTATATATATATTAGGCAGAGCAGATTTGTTTTTTAGTCATTTACATTTTATTGCATTTATTGGCTATAGCTACATGTACATGGATATTTCATTCAATAAAAAATAACTATAGTGAGCACATTCTGTCACCAGAAATATATGTGATGGTTTGGCATGATATAAAAAGAGAGAGAGAAGAGCGACTGTTGGGTGTCCAAGTTGCGTAGGTGAAGACAATTTACAACAAGAGTTGTTAAGAATAGCTAAATTGCCATATATGGAGAAGATGATTAAAATTTAATAATTTTCCAATTGGCACGGCCAAGCAATAAACAAGGTTTGATCACATGTACAGCCCTTCCTCAAACAATCTCCTTAGGTAGACTTAAGCAAATTACAGCAATGGACAGCCAGCATTTAGTTCACAATTGCATGAAAGCAATTGCATATCAAACTGGCTGGCACCGCTGATACAACGGTTGGGTACACAATCTTAGCCACACCTTAATTCTTCTAGAGTGGCAATTTGTGTCCTGAGAGCTGCATTGTTGAATGTTACGAAACTGATTTGGACACCGTACCCATACCAAGACACGCCTCCAGCGATGCCGGCAACTATAAATACAGTGCAAACTTCACTTTCGGCATCACAAAGTGAGAAGCTAATCCAAAAGCAGAAAGAAAAAGCTATCATCCCAAATATTTTTCTGACTGAAGACTGGTCAAAATGCAAGCACAAAAGCTCCTTCTACTTGCCCTGGTAGCTGGCCTACTAATCCTTCAGCTGACCCCACCAGCTCTTGCAAGGAGTAGCTCTGATAGTGAAAGCACTGAGTCGACAGATACAGATACGGCCGTAGAGACCACAGACAGCGATCCTGGACAATGTTTGATCTCAATTTTCAACTTTCTCATAGGTCAGTTGAACACAATTATTCCTGCAATTGGTCTAGGATTCGCAGCCTGTGAGCTACCCTGTGGTCCAACAGGAACAACCGGTGCTTGTGTCGCCTGCATTGCTACTGCCATACCAACGATTCCCATGATCCCATCTCTTGATGGTTGTTAAAGAATGACTGTACTATAATAATATTACTAACATTCCTCATATTTTACACATTTATTTAGGTGTATAGCCGCTGTAGCTTATGCAGTGTCAATAATATTAGTTGCTATTATTGTTGATATCTTGCTCTAATCATATATTATTTCATTTTGAATATTTTGATATAACATTATACGTCTGCTAAAAATCCTCATGCATGTATCAAAGAAATCGACTTATAATCGTGTCACGTGTTATACCGTACTTAATCTAATACTACGCATGGAAAAAAGATAATTTCACATGATTTTGAAAAACGTGCGCTTTTCTGGTAAAGGTCGTCAATCACTCCATATATAAATGTTATGAGAATTCGTAAATTATTGGATCATGCGTTGCATTCGATTAACTACGGTAGTCAGTAAAAACTGATATTAAGATACGATAAACAACTGTTGACGGCTTGAAACGTATGCACTTAGGAATAGGAACTTTGTCTTCAATAGCAATCCATACCATGAAAACGTTCTAGTCTGAAAACTGGCATGGGACAGTTAGAATAAGGTTTGATTCCCACAAACATACATGTATCCATCTATGGCTCTAGGCAGATCGACTCAAGAAATTATAACAGTTGACACCCTAGCTGCATTAGGGCAAATATTTTAGGGTCACATGCAAAAGATGGTATTCAAAGCCACGCCTTAAAAATTCTTTGAAGTGGTAATTTTTTGCATCCTGAAAGCTGTTTTTTATTGAATGTTGCCAAACTGATTTGGACGCCATCCCTGTACTACGACAAACTTCAAAGCCGCTTGTGGCTATATAAGAAGATTCAAAACATCACCCTCAGTATCAGAAAGCAAAAAAAATCAAGCAGAAGCCAAGAAGAAATTGTACTAACTCCATCCAGATCAAAATGCAAGCACAAAAGATCCTATTATTTGCCTTGGTAGCTGGCCTACTGATTCTTCAGCTGAGCCCACCAGCTCTGGCAATGCCTCGAGATTCTCGAAGTACTTCAAGCAGCAGCAGCAGCAGTAGTAGTACTACTGAAGACAGTGATGGAGACAGTGGCAGCAATGGTGGGGTGTCTGCAGAGTGCTTAGTTTCAATTTTCAATTTCGTCCTTAGCCAGGCCAACATCATTATTCCTGCAATTGGGCTTGGATTTGCAGCTTGTGAGCTACCCTGTGGTGCAACGGGAACACCTGGTGCGTGTGCTGCCTGCATCACCAACGCCATACCAGGCATTCCTACCATCCCAACCAGTCTCCCCGGCTGTTCTTAGTAATGGAAATTTTCAGGCATGCTCAAGTATGTAGCTTGTTATATGGACATGCCATATTGACTTATCAACAATCAGTATTGTATTAAATTTTATGAATTTGTATTATCAATTGTTTTGGATTGATTCTAGGCTACATCATGAGAATATTATTATTTTACATGTACCTGACTGAGAGTAAGTCCCTGATATTTATCAAATGCATCAGAGGGGAGGGAGCCGAGTTCTCTGATCTTACGCATGCTCTCCTCTTTCTACAAGGAGAAAATTAGCTCACAGTGTACTATCATGATAATTTAAATATACCTTTTTCAATAGCAAGCTTCTCTTATTTGCCAATTTCTCCATGTGTTTTGCTTCCTCGTTAATAGCCTCCTGATGCTCCCTTTCCGCCGCCTAACATAAAAAAAAAACATAAGGGGATCAATTCTGCAAATATCACCATAGCGGGAAATTTTCACATGATGCAAAATTTCATGAATTTTGTGGATACATCAAAAGTAAAGAATCTCCAAAATTTTGATGCTATATAGTGACAAACCTTCCATTTGTCAATAGCTGTTTCTATCTCCTTGGTCTTTTTCCTCAACTTGTCCAGCTGAGTGTGGACCTCTGCATAGAATATATTTTCCATGGCAGCAAATTAAAAAAAAAATGCATCCTACAAAGAGTACAACACACACACACACACACAGACACACCTTCAGCTCTAGTCCTACTCTGCTCCATAGTCACCAAGAGGTGCTCCAGCTCTGCCGTCTTCATCTCTAACTGCTGCCTGTTGTCATCAAGGGATATCTCCTCAAGCTCTTGTTGGAGTTGTTCCTTTCTCCTCAGCAGGTTACTGGAGAGGAGGTTGTCCAAGGTGTTCTTCTGGCTCTCCAGCTTGGTCCTCTGTTGAAGGCACGCTCTTAGCTGCTGCTGCAGAGACTGAATTTCTTCTGACAACTGTTCCACCTACACGATAAACACATAATAATATTCACAACTCTGGTTTGTCGTATTAAATAGTAATAATATCGTACCTCTTGCTGCTCATTATGATTGAGTTGTGAGAGTAGCTCGGTTCCCAACTCTGCCTGCAGAGCAGCGAGCTGACTCTGTATCGTTTGAATGTCCCTTTCCTGCTTAGACAGCATCCTCTCCTATACATACACAATGTGTGGTATATCATAGTTGAGATCACCCTATCAGGAGACCGAGAGACTATCAGTTCATCACTGCCACTAACCTTTGGCTCCAGCGCTTTCTTGTTAGCCTGTAGTTCCCTCTGGAGAGCTCGTATGTCCATTCTCTGTTGTTCAAATGTCTCTCTACATTTTTTAAAGAAAGTACATGCATGGACTATTATGCACGATTAATTAATACCTTAGCTGAACTCGTTTTGTTTCTAGCTTCTGCTCGTCGCTGAGAGCTCGAGTAATCTGGCCGTCTAGCTGTGCTTAGCAGTTAAAGAAATAAACCACAACACAAGTACGTGTATGTGTGGTACAATGGAATCATACCAAATTATCTAAATTAGCTAATTAAAATGCCTTCTAGGCTGTATTTTGCCTAAATATACATGTACATGTATGTTAGGATATCTTCCACTTGTTCTCGGATTTCGGCCTTCTCTGCTTCAGTGGTTTCTAGCGATCTTCGAAGCTTATAGATCTCATGCTGTAGTCTGAGACGAGACCTTGAAGGATCATAGTAGCCGCCAGTCAGGGTACCCTTTCTCGCCACCTGGTCACCTAAGCACAAAATTAAAAAAATTTATTCATGTACACTATTATTGTCAAATTTAAGACAAATATAATCTCTAGGTACTATCATAATCTATGTGCCATGCCTTTACAGTGTACGTAGGTATGCTTACCTTCAGGTGTGATACAGTCAAGATTGGCAGTCCTTGCAAAGTGAGAGCAAAGGTCAAGACTCCGGCATATAAGAGTCTTTCCAAACACTTGCATGATAGCCGGGTGAAATATGGGGTTATACTCGAGAAAACTGACCATCGGTTCAGCTTCCTATCAACAAAAACGTATCTCACATTCAATACTGTGTACTGGCATGTAGTGACTACCTTAGCCTGGGGGTAGGTTGGATTGGGAGGTTGCAACTTATTTAGTGGAAGGAAAGTCACTTCTCCAGCCATTTTTTGTTTGTTCATGACTGAAAGAATCTGAGAGGCTGTCCTATCTGTGTCCACAATAATATGAAACAACCTATACATACATGTAAGGGAAAAAAATTACAATTGTGATCAGTGAAGGGTCAGAGCCAACTACTGATTACAGACACACACAGCACACCCACTCTATGCTGATCTAACAGCCCACACACTAATAATCACCACAAGCCATTTAGGGATTTCACTGATTCAGAGGTATTGAGGCTGGCACAAACAGCAATCACAAACCTATTTCCAGCAGTGACATCAACAGCTACAGCAGCTTCCTCTTTCTTCAGTACAAAGTTATCGATAAGTGGCCCATACACTCCACTAAGCTGTCTCTCTTCGGCAATCTTCTTCACAGCGTCAAGTCCACGGTTGGTGGATTTGCTTACGGTAGCACGGAGGTTCCTCTCGAGTCGCGTCAACTCGTCTCTACTGCTCTGTAGACTCTGATCTATGGTAGCTTCTTGCCTCCATAGCTCCCTGACATGCATTATTATATTTAGGAATCACCGAAAGAGGGTTTTTTGTTGATAAAGCTCACCTTCTTTTGTTCTGGAGATCGTCTTTGTTGAGTTTAATCTGATTATGCTCTTTGTTGGCCTCATCAGTAGCTTTCCGGCGATACTCCAGATCATCACTCCGTTCCTGTAATCAAACCAACCATCAAAACCTAACTTTTTGCCAGGCACTGATGTGGTGGGTCCTGTGGTGTAATGGTTAGCACCTTGGACTTTGAATCCAAAGATCCGAGTTCAAATCTCGGCAGGACCTCACTTTTTTTTCTTCTCACTATACTAGAGCTAACCAAATCACTAACCTTTATTTCTTGTTCTTGCTGCTGCACTTTCACTTTTAGCTGGTCAACAGCTTTCCTCTGCGAACGAAACTGCCTCTCCTTGGATTCAATTGACTCTGATAGGGTCTTGGCTTCCTAAAGAATTAACCACAAAATTAATAGGAATGCACAACACTGTAAATCTTGTGCAACATACAGATTTGATCCAGGTATCCCTCTCTTTCATGGTTGTAAAGCGCTGCCCTCTTCCTTGCTTTTCGAATAGTTCAGAACGACGCTGTTCACATGCCTTCAACCTACATGTACGTACGTATGCATTACACAAACCCATACATAAATAACTGTCCCCCTCCCCCACACTTGTACCAAGCCACATGTATGGTATGCAGAGAGTAATACACCCACAGAACCACTAAGCTCACCTTGAATCTAGTCTTTCCTCTTGGTCTTTCTGTTCTTGGAACTGAGGGAGGACCGTATCCAGCTCCTGCTGCTTTTGCTGAATCACTCTCTCTAATTCTGCCAGTTCACGCTGCTTTCCATCCTAAATGATACATCACAAAATAATAGGAAATGTTATTGCTATCTGCGTATTCAAAGTGATTATCCAAAACATTAGATAAGGTTAGCTTACCCTGCTCTCTTTGTTGTTTTTCTCGCCATCCTTGAGGTCACTGATGTCAAATTCCAGGTTGGTTTTCACTCTAAATTGTTCATCCTTCTCTTCATCGAGTTGCTGCTTTTCACTGGTCAGAGATTCCTTAGTCACAGTCTTTTCCTTAAGCTCGCGTTCTAGAGACTAATGGTAAATATACATGTACTTAGCATGAGCAATCACTACTGTATAATTATTTAGGTTACTTGAATCTTATCTTGAGCTTCTGCCACTTTTTCATGTCGTTCTCTGGAGCCCTCCTTGCTGCCCTGACGAGTCTCTTCAAGCTGGTGGTATTAAACAACAGAGGGGGGAGGGATGGCATCAAATTATCAGCTCTCCTACAGATACTCCCTCTCTATCACCCCACATGCTTTCTCTCCACCTTCTCTCTCTCATATAATATATAATACATACCATTTCTAGTTTTTCCCTGGTATCTCTGAGCTCCTTGTCATGGATAGTGTACTCCAGGGATCGTCTCATCTTGTCCCACTCCTGGTAGGCCTTTAGCTCTTCTTTTTCCTCCTCCAAAGTTGAGAGACGCTCCTCAATGTACCCTAACATCTCCTCTATTTTTTCTCGTTTACCCTCTACACAAAAATCAGAGTGTAGCATTGCAAAAGTGAAATGATAATCTTCTCATACCTGTTTCTTTGAGAATAGTTTTGCTCTCTTCTTTTCTTTCATCATAGACTCTAGTGCCAGCCACTTCATGTAGCAGCTTGAGTCGCTGGGAGTCCGGTGCAAGGGCTATCTGGTTGATCTAAATCATTCATATACACACAAAAAATGTAAGCTACGTAGTTCAGTCCAATGCTGTTATCTCCATCAAACCTTTCCCTGCTTCACAATATAGTACGGGTTACTGCGAGAGAAGCCGGCGCTTTCAAGAAGGTTCATGACATCACTCTTACTGTGCATGAATGGGACGAGATAATAATCACACAAACTACACTAGCTGATTGGTTAGACCTTACGTTACATGCTTCTTGTCCAAGTAATAGGAGTCCTTCTTTGCCCCAATCACCCTGCGTACAGATACTTCATCTCGATCAATCTATGAAGAGGAAAAAGAATACTTTTAGCCACGAATGACAAGTGGGTGGCTTCTTAATAGGAGGGGAAGTGTTCTTGTGGTATTGAAGGGGTTGTCAACAATGCACTTAATTAGATAAAGGAGGGAAATCCCCCAAGTTGCTAAGGTGACTCACTGGAATGCGATTATCTGTGTTGTCAAAAATGATCTCCACAAATGCAGACATCACTCGAGGCCCTGTGCCCTCCTATGGTCGACAAAAATTAACAATGTGAAAAACAGAGAAAGTACTATTGAATATTCATTACACTAAATTATGATAAACCCATTCATAAATGGTAGCCACTCACGTGAAGCAGCTGCTGCCTCTCCTCAGGCCTCATGTGGCTAAACTCATCACTCAGAACAAACTGGATCGCTAAAAATGAGTGATAAATTATAAATATTGTCATAGCAAAAGTAAATTATATCAATTATCTCTGCAACTTACCAAAGAAGAAGTTACTTTTTCCAGAGCCATTTCGACCAACTGGACAGCAATGGTGTGCATATTAAAGGAACATAGTCATAATTATGTGACCTGGTACCAAAAATATTAGAACACACTTACTGACAACATTGTGCTTAGAGCTGAAAGGTTCAACAATGGTCTGGTCTCTGTAGCTCCTGAATCCCTGAATGATAACCTACAGGACGGTGTTTCTCAGCATAAAGTGATAGCTGTGAAGCAACTTCCACCACTCAACACTTCTCCTTCATATATTAAAATGGCACACCTCTTTCTACTTTTTATCACTCTTGTTTGAAGCTTTACCTGCTTTATGTACATCTTAGCAGCGCCGTTTTGTTCCAGATAAAATCCAAAAAGCTTGTAGAGGGTAGCAAACCGTCCAGACTAGCGTGGCGACTGCAGGGTCAACGCCAAAAGAGAAACATAGCTTCGCCCCCTGTTCCCGCCAAAAACGAGCACACTTACGTTCACGAAATTTTTTAGGTGGTCGTTTCGTACAATTAGAGAAGTGTTTGCTGACGTGGCATTGGATGTACTTTGCACTAAAAGTTCCTGACGTGGTGCACAGTGATGGCTCCAGATCTGCCTGTTGAATCGTCAATATGAGATCATAGCATATTCAGCGCATCGCGGAAAAGCTATAAATTCCCTGTCTAAATGTCGCGCAGAAGGAAAGAAATATCATCATCTACAAGTGAACGCAGACACAGAAATGCAAATGGGACTGAAACTACGAAGATTTTATCTGCTACTGTTATTACACGTGGCCGTGGTCCTTCACATAGTGAGTACAGAACAAACCGTTGATGGTATTCAACCCTCAAGGGGAGGGGCTGATGCTACTGCTGATGATGATAGTGATATATTGGTCATTGAAGAAGAATCTGATGACAATGTTGAAGAGCGGAGGGATGTGTTTGTAGCCAGCAAGCAGTGGCAGGTGGTGAGGGAAGGACAGGCCATTCCGCCAGGACTGCACGTACGCATGAACCTACAGACAGGACTAAAGGAGGCAAAACTGCTTGATGATGAAGATGGGAATGATGGTGTGGATTTAGCCTCAGAAGATACAAGTGCTTCTGAAGGTGGAGATAGTGAGAAAGATGATGTTGACGGAAATTCTTCTGACTCCAGCTCCACCTCCCAAGAGTCTGAAGGAATGAAATTTAGAGGTGATCATCGTAGGACACACTACTTTGGTAAGAGTGACAGACGTGGTATAGTCAACAAGAAGACTAAGGTGTTCTCAAGGAAGCAGCTACTACAGTCACTGCACGGTGAAGAGAATAGCGATGACTCAGCAGAACACTTGCTTCTTACAGTTCAAGACTCTAGAGACGACAACTCTGTGGGTGTACGTGCTGTATCTCATAAAGAGTTGGGTGATAGACTTCCTGCTTCTGTCGATGAAGAATCTGGCAGAAGGCGGTCAGAGCTTCCCTACACCCTTCATGAAGAAGTGGGAATGATGTTGGAACATTCGCAGACTTTGGCGAAAAAGAACGCAACTATTGAAGAGCTGCTTCATGCTCTTGAGGAGCTAGAGTACCATGTGCACAATCTGGACAATGCCAAGGACCTGAATGCCATTGGGGGTCTGGTGCTTGTGATCAGGCAGCTGAACCACTCTAGTCCAGAGGTCAGGAGCAGTGCTGCCCATGTGATAGGAGCTGCTTCTCAGAGGTATGTTGGAGTGAGTGAGTGAGTAACCTCGACCCCAGGCCACTCCCACGTTTTAGATGTTACATGCAGAAAACGTGGGAGTGGCCTGGGGACAAGGCTATGAGTGTGTGTGTGTGTGTGTGGTTACATGGTTATGGTAGTATGCATGTGTGTCATGTTCAGTGCTAGTGTAGCAATAATAATATGTTGACTATACGTTCATGCTTGTCTTTCTTATATATACTCCACAGTAATCCAACTCTCCAACAGCAAGTCTTTGACTATGGAGGACTAGAGCACCTCTGTTCTCTCATTTCTACTGCTGAGCCTGATTTGGTTCAGAGGAGATCTCTGTTTGCTCTAAGCTCGCTACTGAGGGGAAATGTCCGCCACCAGCTGTTGTTCCTGGAGCAGTGCAGAGGGCTGGAGGTCTTGGGAAAATCCTTTAATGAAAGAAGTCCACAG
Organism: Cliona cf. orientalis; assembly: GCA_963930775.1. NCBI lineage: Eukaryota > Metazoa > Porifera > Demospongiae > Clionaida > Clionaidae > Cliona > Cliona cf. orientalis. The sequence goes on along the minus strand of OZ005700.1, from coordinate 8,086,858 downwards.
GTGCAGCTGAAAGCAGTTACTCTACTCACGGATATTATGAGTGAACAGGTACAAAAATTATTGTACATGATCTTATAGAATCGTATATCTTGGTATAAATGCCCTTTCCTAGAAAGACTATACAAGCGTATGATATTATAATTATTATGGCAAAGGGTGTCAGCCCCAAAGATTTTAGCATTCACTGTCTACTTTTTCTTTACTTTATACAGCAAGAGCAGGCACTAAGATCAAAGGGTGAACCCAACCTCATATCAGTACTTGAGAAGAACATTTTGGAGCATGGCTGGTGTGAGCACGTGTCCACTCCCATCCACTCAGAGGAGGGGACGAGGATCGAGAAGGGTCTGGAGGCCATGACCACTCTACAGAAGATTTGTGACTTTACTGGTCAAGTTCGGTGGTTGAAGAAGCTCGCCAAACAGTTTGAGAGTGTCCTTAGCGAGGGAGGGGAGAGAGAATCCGCTGAATTCATAGAATTACTGTTAGACTACAGCAGAACATTACTGAAGACAATACGGCAACAAAATTTAGATTTATAGGGAAATATAATTTTATTGATGGCATAATAATATTATATCACAGATTTTTTTAATTCAGGATGTAATTAGTGACCGTTATTTGACAGACAGTTCAGTTAAAACACTCATCTGCTGAAGATTTGATAGAGTTATACCATTTCTGACTTCCTGGATTACTGAACGGACCTGCACAATGTGAGTCGTAGTATGGATGACTGGAGTGATACACTCTTAATAATAATTATCTCACCAATTGTGTAAAGAATGTTCCTTCCTTCTGCCTCTCAGCATACTTATCAAAATGGTCCAAGCTGTCTTGTAGCTTGAGAGTGAGTGTATCGTAATTTGTTCGCACAACCTCCAATACCTACTAGCACAAAGATGATCAACACATGCGCTATAATAATATTATAACATCCCTGCCCCGTGTACACCTCCCATGCAGCTTTTTAATGTGGCACAGAAATTTTTGCAAAACGCTGGGTGTACATATTAGTGAGGATAAGGCTACTATTGGGTACAGTACTCCTGAGCAGTGATCACCTGTTCTGGAGTTATGGTGACAATCTGATGTGCTGCAGACCACGCGTCAACCTTGGGCCTGAAGTGAGCCGCGATTGATCTAACGTTGACCAAGTTGCCAGCCAGTTGAGCCGCAGTACTGGCATGCTCACTTCCACTCTGTGCATACTTGAGAGCTATGCAGTATTAAGAAAGCAGTATCAAGAGATAATAATTTATAACCAGCTGTGAGAAAAGGGACCATTTGAGAGTTTTTTTTTTATTCATATAGTATGTAGCTTGTTGCATGTATGGATCGACCGGATGAGTAGCTACAGCCTATGCATGTATAGGCACAAACAGAGTGGATCAGCTACATGTACAGTACATCACTCGATGTACTGTACATGTAGCTGATCCACTCTGTTTGTGCCTATACAGTGGACTCTCTATTAACGGACACTCCCAATAACGGACCTCTACCAAATAACGGACACTGCTATATGTACCAACCGATATCTCCATATGTTTAATACAGTAGCAGCACCTGAATAGCGGACAACCTCCGAATTCCGGATAACGGACACAGCAGCTTGCACGAAGTAATACAGTACTATGCAAAAAACGTTCCGACTAACGGACGGCGGTGGGTGTGGCTAACCCCGCCCACGACCGTCTTACATGCAGTTCGTGGCATTATTAGCAATCTGTACAAAAATAATAAGACGACAATACATGTAGATACTAAAAAACGGTAGTACTTAGTCTAGCTATAGTAATGACAACAGCCACTGCTTTACTTGCTCGAATGACAAGTAGCTAGCCATTCGTCCACCATGACACAATTGACACTTGTCTAGTAGATTACTTCCTTGAAACATACTGAATAGTGCAATACAATGTCATGAAAACACTTGAGTATGTCATGAATTTCTTTATAACAATGAACTATTGACTATAAAATTAATATTAGATGAAGTGGGGGGTGACTAAGGTAAACACCCCAATAAAGGACATACCCCGAATAAAGGACAGAAGCCTATGTACCAAGGTGTCCGTTATTCGGAGAGTCCACTGTACATGCATAGGCTGTAGCTACTCACAACCAGCTACATAATTTTATTGAAAGCAAGCTAATTGGGCATAAAAATTGAATACTATCATCGTCCGCAAATGGTCCCTTTTCTCATAGCAGATCACATTTGTTACATAATATACGATCTGAGTCTGACCACGATCTCTCACCTATGGAGTAGAGATCATCAAAGACTTTGTGGACTCTGATCAGCTCGTAGTAGAGCTCATCATAGGTTGTGGGGTTCGGCAAGAAGGTGTCGCCGTATGTGATGAAAAGATTAAAGATCTTTACCACCTACACAGTAATGATACCATGATAATATTATGGTAGGGGGGTAGAATATATGCTAAACTTTTGCTAACCTCATCAGAAACAAGGAAAATGTTGAATTTTGGGAGTAGGTGATCCTCTGATGTTACAAAGAACTTTAAAAGATTTACGAGAGCTATACAAACAGTGAAATAGAAATCTGATAGACGAATCCACAGTTATGGTAGAGACATGTGTTTACCGCTCCAAAGTTCTTTCCAGTTGTAAACAAGCCTGATTTTGCATCGCTTTTGATAACACAGTATCCGATGGACAACACCAAGAGCCTTACTGTTGACAAAAAAAAAAAGATCATGGTAATCCTATATTATTTCCTTGACAGCTTCCTTGCATGATCGAGGCTGTACCTATAGAGATCTACTTTGAAATTCTTTGAAAGATGACTCAAAGTGAACTCAACCATTAGATCTGCATATATAATATTATATGGCACAAAAACATACTCCCATAATTATCATGAAAACAAAAGAAGTAATACTCATACCTAATAGAGAGCATGCCAGTGGCATACTCTTTACTGATAGGTCCTGCTTCACTGTTCTATGCAGCAAAGGCTAGATATTATGATAATAATAAAGATGAGTACAAACTTTGTTGTTTATACTATGGTATATCGACTCTGTGAAGAGAAGTGACTTACTGCTCTGACTAGCTGAACAGGAAAGGTCATGTTAGGGTCGTGGAGAAATGTATTAGCATACTGATCCTATAAAGTTAACGCAAAAGAAAGGATCACATAGGCTACGTTTGGAGCAATAAAGATTATACCGTACTTCTGCAATGCATGTTAGAATGATGAGGCACAGTCTCCCATGAAAAACTGACTGCTCATCTATAAAAAATAAATATAATTATTATGGCATGTTGACAGAGATAAAAATTTGAAATTTCTTCCTATAAGTTACAAATAACTGACCTTTGACATTCTGGAGTACGATAGATGAAAATGTCAAAAAAGTACCGAGAAGGTTGGTCGGTTGCCGTGGTGATGGTACCTTTGAACCGTCAGGTGTAGTTGGGGAACTGGGAACTGTTTATGCATGCGTGCATGTGTGAGTTCAATCGAATTGTTTATGCCAACAATAATAAGTATCACGCATGACTTGTAGTATAATTATATATAGCTGGCCGTTTCCTATCATGATCACTACCCTAGAACCTTCGTATATTAATTTACTCAATCAAATTGAAAGTTATCTATTCAACAACAGAAACTATCATAGTAGAATTTTAATGAGTGAACACGATTCAGTGTAAATACCGGTACCAGTTAGAGCCAGATTGAGAAGCGCATGCAGTGGTATCACTATGGCACTGTGGCAGTTCTTAGTGCCTCTTGTACTGGCAGCTGCAGTAGACATAAGTCTCTCTCAAAAGTCGGATAAAAGTGAGTTAACTATGAGCATGTGGCCTAACTGCAGTACCACGATTGCATATTTTGCATTAGGATGCAGTGCAGCTGGGCAAATTAAGATTGAACCGCAAATACCAGAGCAACAGGTGGAGCAAGACCATTGTGCAATGGCAAGCATAACCAATGTGCAAATTTGTGAAGATGGTGAATGGAAGGCCATCTGTGGTGAAGAGTCTACACCTGCAAATATTAAAGTACTTTGCAGAGCAAAAGGCTTTTCAAGCATAGGTACAAGACTCTAAACTACATCTTGATGTGTATAATATTATGCATGCTGCTTCTCTGCTTGCTGATAGGTGCGAATATCTCAACAGTGAGCCAAGTGATAGGCTATGCAATGAGTAACTTCATACTACACTGCAATGGCTCTGAGACAAATCCAGCTGACTGCTTGATGGTGGAAAACCAAGGCTCGGATATTAGCCACAATTGTCAAAGAACGATCATACGGTGTTTCATTACTGACCCAGATCCTCAACTATGCAACATTTCTCTCCCCACAACACCACCTCCAGCTGAATATAAAATCACAACATCAGCCATAGATGCTTCAACCATGATACCAGCAATAGCTTCTACGGCAAGATTTACTACAATAACTGAAGCACCGTCTGACCTTGGCAATGTCACACTGATCTTGCCAATTGTTGGCGTAACCACAATGATTGTAGTGCTCATAGGCTTTGCTTTCCTCATAATGATATGCTTTGTGATTAGACGAAGAAGGGAAGCAGGCCAAAAAAGCCAAATTGAAAGGTCAAAAGGAGAGTCACATACGATCGTCGATGACAGCCAGTATGCAGTGATTACAGAATGCAAGCAAGAAGGTCAAAGACAAGACGTCTATCAATACACTCACAATGATGCATATGATAATAAGCCTATGCATACCAATTCCCTCTGGCCCAATGATGACAAGCAGCAAGCTGTGGAACCGATTTATGAGACAGTCCCTGGTCCTGTACTCAAAAATCAGACTACAGAGTGATATAGCTATATGCACCTTGGTTGTGATTGTGGATTCAAAACATACTATATATAGCACTTCCTTTGTTTTGTATTGGCTAATATCAATTACTATAGCTAAAATTAGTATCATAAGGGATTTCCCTAAGGTGGTTTTTCCCCCTTGGGGATGCCCCCTGGGTTGTCCCCCTCTCTGGTATTTGCACTGTCAGCAAACACTGTACTATACTAGTATAAATTATTATTGGTGTCATAATAAACACAGGTACATGCAATTAGTTTACATGGATGCATAATAGTTATTATAATATAGCTTGAGAATGACTTGGCACACTGACTCATAACATCCTGCATAAACTTACAGATCCCAATCTATAAATAATCTAGATAGCATGCAGTCTTACCAATACAACCATCAGCCTGAGACTCAAAGCAACTATCCGGTACCTTCAAAGTTTAACTTCAGTGACGTCTAGCTACATACAGTAGCCATCTCAAAGAAGTTTATCATACTACCATGGCTGCGTACCAAAGTACCTATAATTGCAAACTGAGAGGCAAGCCCCTATACTTCTTCTACGACTGTGAAGCAACGGGCAGAGAAGCAAAAGATGACCGAATCATCGAGGTTGGAGCAGTTGTCTGTACCTATGACCTCAGCCCTCGGACAGCCAGAGCCTTATGCGATGGAGACAAAGGTCACTTCACATCACTGTGCTATTGCACTCATCCCATCCACCCTGAGGCGGCAAAGATTTTGCCTCTCACCCTTGGAGACCTGGTTGATGCTCCAAAGCTGGAGAAGGTGCTGATCTCCTTTTGCGATTGGATCAAGGAGAGGGTCGGAGTAGCCGAAAAAAGCGAATATGGAACTTTTACACCAGTTCTAGTGGCACACAGTGGTAATCTTCTCGACTTTCCACTGCTTTTTAATGAGATTGAACGCACATACTCGTACCCACTAAAGCACAAATTTGAAGCATTAAACCTTCATTATACGGATTCTCACTCAACAGTTCGCCAGCTGGCACGTACCACCCAATTTTATCGAAGTCTTCCAGGCAAAGGGGTGAAAGATTTGCACCAGGGTCTTCTGTACAAGCCATACATTGGACACCGTGCCCTGCCAGATGCACAAGCACTCCATGATATCTTCATGAACTGCAGCAGGGATAAGCACTATCAGCTCTTTGAGGAACTTCGTAAGTTCGTACAAAACAAGCAAGGAGTTGAATTTCAGAGAGAGCAAATGCCCAAGTTTCGTGAAGCTGGCATCACGGCGGCCAAAGCTGAAGAGCTACTGAGGAAGGAGGTTACTTACAACAAAATGTTGGAAGAGTATCGATACTCACCTCACACATTCACAAGGTACCTCGCAGACACGTGTGGAATAACAGTTACTAAGCCAAAGCAAGAACTACTGGATCATTTCATGTTCAAGTAAAAAAATTAATAAGGACTTATATTATATGTACCTAAGAGAGTGCAACTATTAGCTTTGTAGCAATATTATTTAGTTAAAGTAGAGTGCATATTATTTAATACCAAGATGCTGCATTAATATTAACGAGTATTGGTCCAACTCACTTGGAATGGCTCTTTCAACAGTTGACACATGCTACTATATAGTGCACGCAACATTACTGAACACAGAATGTACAATGAATCCTGTATTATGACCCTTTTCATGTATAATCATAAGCATGTAACTATACTGCTAGGTTTGTAATCTTGTAAACATTAACTCTCGGTATTGAAAATACTACAAAATAGCCATAGAATATTAAGGAGAAAGTTGGCTGGTTGCCGTGGTGATGAAAAATCATCCACTTGAACTGCATGTTCAAGTAATTCGGACTAAAAGGTCACTACAAACTCATCTGACAAGAAAGTATGATTTTGACTCATGAATATGCCCCTTGCATTTCAAAATTTGAATAGACGCTCCACATTCATAGGGCACCACAGAAATGCGGCGCGTTCCAATGAGAAAAGAAGAGGCACACACCCCTTTTAACACCGTTTACTGTATTCACTAATAATAATGCCAATGGAACAACTCATAAATACACCTGGACCAATAATTATTTGGTAAAACAGCAAGGAACGGTGAAATGGCAGCCTACACTCCTGTGCAAGGTGATCCACTCTATATTTTCTACGACTGTGAGGCAACTGGTAGAAATCCCAAAGAAGACAGAATCATTGAGATTGGAGCAGTTGTTTGCACCGAAGGCCTGGATCCAGCGACGGCTAGAGTACTGCAGCAAGACGATCGACGTACGTTCACCTCTCTCTGCTACTGTACACATCCCATTGATCCCAAGGCGGCAGAGATACTGACCCTCACGCTTGACCACCTGAAAGGAGCTCCTAAACCAAAAGATGTGCTGAAATCCTTCTGTGACTGGATCGAGGAAATGGTGAGGACAGCCGAACAAAGATCTCGCACCAAATATATGCCTGTTCTGGTGGCACATAGTGGCAATCGACTTGATTATCCACTGCTTTTCAAGGAGATTGAACTAGCACATTCACGCACCCTGAGCCAAAAATTTGAAGGTCTAACACTTCACTACACCGACTCCTACTCTGCTATACGTCAACTGGCTCGCACGGACAAGTTCTACCAAGACCTTCCAGGCTTAGGAGTCAAAGATCTCCATCAGCAGTTTCTACACAGGCCATATGATGGACATCGAGCCTTACCAGATGCTGAAGCTCTCCATGACATCTTCACAAAGTGTGGAAATCTAAGGAAGCCAGCACTTTTCAGTACGTAAGTTTATACAAACCAAGCAAAACATCGAGCTCACCAACGATCAAATTCCAAAGTTAATGAAAGCTCACATAAAGCCAGCCAAAGCAGAGGAGCTGCTCATGAAGAGAATTACCTACGAAAAAATGCTGCAAGAGTTTAAGCGCTCACCCGACGACTTCGAGCACTACCTTCGATCGAGGTGTGGGATTACAAGACCAAAACGAGAGCTACTCAAGCACTTTGAAGACCAGCTCTCTGACTCAGATGATTATTAAACAAAGACTTGATTAGCAACAACTATTTAGATACAATATTATTCTTAGTGTTGGGTTAACTATACATGCAGGTATACATAAAAATTATTATGAACTTAATGAAAACACTTACTTGGAATGGCTCTTTCGACAGCTGGAGTTGCTATAGCTGAGGCACTGGATTGGGAAGGAGAGCGAGTCTGCAATATGAAATTCATTACTCTCTGGGATACACATTCACATTTTGCATACGTGAGTTAGAACAGTGATGAAGTTTCTATTGAGATGCACGGCCTCATAGAGACAGAGCAGAACTGACTCACTGATCTCCACCTTCTGCTGGGGAGACTCGGAGGGAACCAGCATGTTGCTAACCTACAGCACATTTGTCATGCATGGAAATATTAATTATGTCACAATTCATAAAAATTAATGATGAGATACAGCTAGCTGTAGATCATGTAGATTTCCTTGCATACCAAGTTGGTGAGATGACCGAAGAAGCCCACAGGCTGCTGTTCTGGTTGAGAGTAATACTGTCTGTGGTTATTATGGTGAAAATTACAGGTTATGGAGATTCCACATTATTTGATCACGATACTATAGTTATTGCATACTTGTTGTACTCCATCAGAACCGAGGAGATGACGCAGCCTAGACCCTAGGGTATTACATATAATAATATACATGTGTCATGCACATGAGTATGTACATAATGACTATTGTATGACTCACATTGAGTGCTATCTCATCATCCAGTACAGAGAGCTTTATGACGTAGGGATTGGCAGCCTAAAGATATATAGGGGGTACAGGGCCAGTTAGAAGAATGAGATAGAAAAGAGCATAATTGTAGCCCTTCACATAATTATATACATACCTCATACTTCCTATAGTTGACAAGTATAGAGAGCACTACAGCTGCATCATAACCGTGCTCGTCTCTCACCGCTGGCCTGGACAGAATCTATACATGTGTACATATACACATGGTAACTAGTACATTACATTAGACTATAGCTTCATCTCCAGGATCCCTGATATATTCAACGTATACCTTAGGGTGACTATTTTTTGCTGGTACTAATGTTTGATATTTCTGCGGATTGGCCCAAAAACACAAAATTTTGTACCTGCTAACATTAGCTACAATTATTCACTAGAGAGCATTAGAATTTGTCAACCCTGTACCATTTTCGCATACAAATCGCAAAATTTAGTAGCAGAAAAATGTACCTGCAAATAATTGTCACCCTAAGATGCAACATTAAAAAGTTAGGAATTGGGTCTGGGAACGACATTACGTTTATACCATTCTTCAGACATGATACTTGCATCAACTGACCTGCATGACAGACTCAAAGATGCTGTTCATCATGATGTATTCGAGGAGGACATTTTGACTGACATTATCCGTCGCCGTGAGTATGATCAATAGCAAACGAAGGGACAGGTTCTTAATACTCACTAAGAAATTAGAGCAATCAGAAATAGATAACGTCAACAAATTCAGCAGAATTAAAAGGATAATCCAACCTGGATAACCTTCATTGAGGAATTTATTTAGACTCTCAATAAGATTCTATATACATGTACAAGCAATGACATCATACTAGTCTGTTGCCATGGAAGCGTAATTATTATAATTGATAGGGACCTACTCTCATTTGGCACTCGGCCGAATCAAAACCAATCAGCACATCGATGACATCAAAACTCATGTCGGCTAACTTCTTCTGGAAGACGGCCCTGAGGAGTGCACACAAGGTCTGTAGCCAACAAGAAGACCAGTACATGTATGTATGAAGGACACATCGGCATGTGGTGATCATGTGCATAGTACTTGTATGGTGAGCGGTATTAGGAATGTAGTAATTATTTTCCCTTCCAGTACACATAGACTTATTAATTACCACACCCCGCAATGGTTTACCTGTAGGGAGTTGATATTCCTGATCATGTTGTCATCAGTCTGCAGAGTCCGACAGCACTGGACAAAGAGAAGGTTCAGCGGCTTCTGCATGAAGAACAACAAGACTCGCTCACACATGTACCAAAAAATCTTGACTGTGCTTTGGCCACTAGGAATTTCTGGGGAAACCCTTTTAAACGTTTGTATAGTTGTACTAACCTTTAGTGCAATCAGCTGCTGTACATCCAAATCGGCAATGGTCTTTGTCAGATACTCCACATTCACCTGAAGTCGAATGCCAGATAGTGATTAGATGGAGCTACAGCTCATACTCTGGGCATATTAGCCAATACCTTTAGTAGAAAGAACTCATCCCAGAATTGTGGTCGTTTTCTTGAAGGATCCTCACCCTACACATCAATCAGTACTTTATAAATACTTTTCTGACTATTCCATCAGTGAATTTCTGATCCAACTCAGGCATGACCCCAGTCCAGTCTGGTCCGGTCCTAGTCTCATTCCCAGGCCCTGGCTGGGATCGAACAAGACTTTAGGTACGGTATCCCAGTCCATGCTCAATCATGCTAATTACTATATCTGCATGCTAGCTTATATGATACAGTCAAGTGATCTCACTGAAAATATGGCCTCATAGTAGGTGATGAGCTTTTCCCTCAGCGGTTTCTTCTCCCCAGGGATGCCTCTCCTCAGTAGAGGGGGAGACCCAGTGGCCCCTGGACTGCCAGGGGACAGGGGGGCTCCTGAACCAGCTGACATGGCACAACGAGCTGATCATGAGAAGGGTGATAATAGACGAGATCCTGATGAGCTAAATGTATGATAGACTTACCTAGCGTAGAGAATCACAGTGTAGGGGAAATCCCCATGAAGCTATTGTTTCTATTTAAAGCGCACTTTTCACATACAATTGTATGTTAAACCATACATGCATACATGCATGTACGCACATGTACCAAACTATGGCAAACAGTCATCATGTTGCGCCATCGCTTAGCTTTCAGACTCACAGCTATCTCTATTCTCTTTGCTACTATGCTGTGCGTGCTCATCACCTACTTGAGAGGAGGCGTTTCAGCTCCAGTTTATGATTACCCAGTTACAAATTTGAGAAACATCTCCAGAAAGATTTTATCACTCCAACCTGGTCACTTCATGAGTGCATTTTACTCTGGTGCAAATTCACTCGAGGTAAATATAACTACAGGTGCGCCCTTACAGCAATATAAGTACTTAAAACTGTTGAAAAAGGCAAATAAGACTTACCTTCTGCCAAACTTGACTTCTCAATCCATCAAAGATGTCGAGACGTTTGTGTTTTTCATTGGATACCCAAGAAGTGGTCACAGTATCATAGCCAGTATGATCGATGCTCACCCAAATGCCATTCTTGCTCACGAATTTAATCTCTTCAACAAGCTGGCCACGCAACTGTCTGCTGGCAATCACTATCTCTTAGACAAGGTCCATCTCTTCAACACCCTTTACCAGGATAGTTACACTGATGCCATTATAGGATGGAGAAGTGGAAAGAGCAGCTACAACAAGAAAGGCTACTCGCTAAAGCTGAATGCCTCCGAATCATGGCAGGGGAGGTTCAGAACTTTGAAGATAATCGGAGATAAAGCTGGCGGAAGTACATCGAGAGTTTATCGCGATCATCCCAAGCTGTTTGTGCAGATTTACCGCTCACTCGTAAGCACAGTTCGTGTGCCCATACGTGTGATACATGTGATTAGAAATCCGTACGATATGATTGCAACAAGACTACTCTATCGAATGTCCAGCATTAAGCGGCAGAAGGCACAATTTAACTCTACGAACAAGACAAGAAATGATAAGATTGCATACCAGGCGTTTCAAGGTCTATACAAAGAAGTAATGGCCGTACAAAACATGACGAGGGCATGCAACTTGACCGTACTTGCAATTCACACAGAGGAGTTCATTCACAACCCGAGAAAGCAGATGGAATCTGTGTGTGAATTTCTTGGGCTGACCTGCTCTGAGAGCTACTTGACAATGTGTGAGCAAATGACGTACAAGAATGTTTCGAGAACTAGAGACTCCGTGGAATGGTCAACGCAAATTAAGGATCTTGTTGAAACACGCATGCTTCAGCTACCATTCTTTAAAAGATATTCACTCACTGACTAAAATTTCTGTACAATTTATGTCACATTTGTGTATAATAATATATTGCATGTTTGGTGACTGTACAAAATAAGATATTAGTGGCAGCTATAACACTACTATATACTATAGACGACTATGGTACAAAATGTATAACGTAATAGAACAGTAGAGAGAAGAGTATTGGTGATAATGTGTTTTCAAGCATAAAGAAACGAGATATGATGATAATAATATAGCACGAAATATAATTATAAACTGTAAAAACATAATATAGAACTGGATAATGTATGCATACAATACTTTACTAACACCGAGTGACTGTGGTCACCTATACTTGCTATTATTCTTGAGCCTGATGATTGCATGATATTATACATGGGGAATGGGAAGCAAACACAGTGGAATGGAATGGGTTTCCCGTATGATTCCTATACCAATACGAACAATAGTGATAACTATAGAGTTCTTGCCAATGATCATGTGGAGTATTCACTGGACTCTGTCTCTGTCGAATTGGAGATAGTGTCCATATCCTCACTCGACTCTCCCTCTTCGAGTTCCTCCATCAGTCGGCAGCATACCTGAAGACAGAGCTGCTTACCAGTGCCCGGCTTTATCAGGAACTTGTCTTCACAGTGCTTCTGGCAGTAGGAGACTGGGCAGGTCGAGCAGAACGTGGTGGCAGCTTTTTGACAGATTTGACAGTAGTGCATTGGGCACTCCCACTTCTGGGACTTTGGTGGAAATACTTTCCTCCCCACGCACTCAAGATGGTAGGCCTTGCTACAGCCCTTCCTCTCGCATAGCAGCAAAGAGCCGCCATCCTGGCAGATGAAACAGTCATCTTCGTGTGTGTCAATCTCGACCACTTCCTTCACCTCCTTCTTTGGAGCAGGTTTGCTTTTTCGACGCTTTTTAGCTTTTCGAGCGGGCTCGGATGCAGCTACGACCTTGATCGATTTGACTCCCAGAAATCCGCTACAATTCTTGCTACCGCAGAGGCACTTTTTCTTGTCATTTCCAAGCGAATCGAGGTGATAGTCGAACGTCAATTCAGTGCTCGCTGGGATGTCCACTCGAGCGAATATCCCGATACGAGGCTCCCCCTTCACTCGCCACTTGCGCGTCTCACAGTTCGGGTTGCAGCTGTGATTGATGAATCGGGCGTGGTTGGACTTTTGACCTGCATCGATGACCAGACCCTGGTCCAGCGTCAACATGTAGAAGTTGTTGGTGTTGTTCTCGTGTGCTCTCTTGATTCTCTCCTTGCACATTTCCATGTCGAGAATTTCTCCAATGTACTCGATCACGAAATCTCCAGCCGAGAGATCCTGGTCGGTCTTTAAACCCCACCCCCTACTTCCTGTGTGAAACGGCACCGTTTTGGCATTTTGACACTTCTGCATTCGCTGGTTTTGACAAAGAGTGCCGACTGGGCAGTTTTTCAGGTCACACTCGATGTGTATGGCTCGGTTGACGCAGGTGGAGTCGTCGTTACAGGGATGATCTGGAGTACACTGGCACGCTAAGAAGTCCAGGGATTCAGAGTCTAGGGGTGGGCGTGGCACCAGGTACTTGTTGGTCTGAGTGTGTGCGTGTGGGGGGGGGGGGGGGGGGAGGGGGAGGGAGAGAAATTTAAACATTTACTCTGTGGCTCAGATAAGGTAGGTTGTGGACACACTCCATTACACACAAACTCATTAATGTGGCCAACTAGTGCATACCAATTAACTAGTGTGCCTACCACAGAACAACCCCACATGAATAACACATGTATGGACATTTACATGTATGGAATAACACAACATGGGTGATTTTGACTTGGGGTACCTTGATCTTTGTGTAGTGACAGTTGAGGTCTGGTTTGTTCCGTCTTGCCTCCAGAGCCACCTTCCTCAGCTGGTACATCTGCTGCGACTCCTCAACAGCTACAAAAAAAAACATTTTTTTTGTGAGGGAGAGTAAGCTTCTATCCCCACCACTCCCCCCCTCCACACACACACACACACACATTTTTACAAGGGAGAGAAGTACCATCATCATAACAATGATATTGCATTCTCCATATTGACAATACCTAGATAGCATCAGTTTGACAAAGGCTATAGATAGAGGTATCTACATGTACATATATATCTCACACTAGCTAGTGAGTAGAGATGGATAATGCCACATAAAGCAAGATAAAAAGTACCTTTCTTGAATGCTGCATCAGCAGCTTTGGGTTTTCTGTGAGGCTTCTGGCCGACATCAAAATTCTCGGTGTAGGGCACGATGCGGCCGTGGTAGGTCCAGGCAAAGTCCTGAGAGCCACAGAACCTCACCACAAACATACCGTCTCCCGGCTTCTTGGAAACGATGTTGTCCGGAATGGAATTGGGCAGAATCACCTCACAAGGCCACCACCTGATAGGAAGACAGCAGCAGCAGTAGTGAGTGAGCGTGTGCAAAAAATACATACAAGTGAGAGTAAAATCAATGGCTGAATGAATGCAGGAGTCAGTGTGTGTGTGAGTGTGTGTGTGCTGACTGATAAGGACATGTAGGTAGGTATCTGTCTATATATATATATGTATCTAAAAGACTGAGGTACTGTAGTACATGTACTTGTACATGTATGTCTGTGTGGGCAGATTCAGAGTGTCTGGGCATGTGTGCATTATACATGTAAGCAAGCGCGCCTCAGTACGAGAACATTAATGCATTTTTAAGAGCAAAGGCACAACAAGGAGTGGCCGGCTCTGGAGACAGCAAAACTCAACCACAGTTTTCAGTATTTCCTTTAGATTTATTACAGGAGGAGCAGCCCATAAAACTCATTAAAACGTTCCCAATAGTATTACGATAACACTCGTTTTTTTCATAATCTATTTTTAAGCATCATCTCCCAAGTAGACATGCCCTGGACATCTGCTCTTGGGCAAATGTAGGCGAGCTTAATTGCATATGCTCATCAAAAGAAGCCACATAAGACCAATCAACATACTAGGCTTCGTTATGCAATTAATTAGTGAGGTACTGCACATGTTAGCCTACATGTATCGACAGGTGTTTCTATGACACGAAGAACTCGCTATGATAGTTATGGACCAATGCATAGTACAGACAGATCCCACACATACATGTACATGTACACATGTATAAAAGACGTCCCTATTCAATTTTAGCACAGTGGGCATCTGTGAATTGATGGATGTACAATCTCTCTTATTCTCCCCCTCCCTCCCTCCCTCCCTCTGCCTCTCTCTCTCTCACCCATACAAACATTTCATACATACCTCCACACTCCAAACTTGCATAGCACCAGTGATCCATAGACGGGTAGATCATGAACGGCACAGTTGGGGCACTTCCACGAATCGGAGTCATTGGCAGGCCTATCGTCCTCGTCCAGGCACTCCATGTGGTAGGCCGCCGAGCAGACGTCACAGCAGAACAGAGACCCTGTCTTTCCGCAGTCTAGGCAAGTGTTCAAATTGAGGTGGGAGTAGAGCTGGCTATTCCTCGTGATTTTGATGTGTTGGTAGCACACCATGTGGGTCTGGTTGACAACCTCGCAGCCGGCTATGAGGCAGTCTGGCTTGTGAAGGGCGAGCGGGCACATCGTGCACTGGAGGAGGTTGGAGTGGCCTACCTGGGTCTGGGTGCTCCCTCCGATGCTCTCGCACCGTGCACACACGTGGAGCGGGCATGTGAAGCTGGTGGACTTTCGCTGGTCAAACGAGAAAAGTTTGTTTCCCTTGATGCACGACAAGTGGTAGAGCTTTGTACAACGTGGCTTGCTACACTTTACGATCTCTTTTTCGTCATTCGACTTTCCACAGGTGAAGCATTTGCTCGACGAAACCAGACACTCATCACAGACAAACTTGAAAGTTGGCGGCTGCATTAGACCCAGGCAGTCGAGATGAAACATGCCGTAGCAGTGCCCACCACACACTAGCAAGTCCGTATCCTCTTCATCACAGATTGAACACACACCAGATTTGAAACTCGGACCTTCTTTTTCGACATTTTTGTTGTTCTCTCTCTTGCGTTTTCGACCAGTTATTTCCAATTTCACAGAGTCTGTCTCTTCAGAGGAGCTGCCAGTAAGGTGGTCAGAAGATGACGCTGCCACGTTAGCTAGGAGATGGTTGGGAATTATCGGTCGCTCGAAATCAAGATCGATAGATGGAGAGTCTTCAGAACTGGAAGCAGGTGGCGTCAAAATCGCCTGTCTAATGTTACGGGAGGAGCTACTGATACTAGCTGTCATAGGACCACCGTTGCTGGGCGTGAGCTTGAAATCCGGCTCCACAGACGACGATCCTAAAGTAGCAGACCTCTTACTACGAGATCGACAGTGAGGTGGGATAGGCTGTTCCGATACCACAATGGCAGCTGCTCCATTGCTGGCCTGCTCCACAACACTAGCATCCGACGATCGCCGAGAAGTAGAATTAGATCCGTATCGTACGTTACTTCTGCGAGGTCGTTTCGAAGTCGAGGTTGTTGATGTTGTTGTGTCATTAATCACAGGGGCAGGGCCAAAGGCAGGAGTGGGGAGAGACGGTTGAGGAGAGAGAATAGACTGGGAAGGGGTTGTCGTATCATCTTTGACGGGCAGAGTGAGAGTCAAGGGGGGTGAAGTTGGCTGGCCAAAAGTGGTAGCTGATGCAGGAGGAGACCCAATAGCAGCCATAGGAGCCGTGGGAGCTGGTGGGGCAAGAAGGGGGGAGGTGTTGAACGAACCCGAAGGAAGGGAGGGAGGAGAGAAAGGCAGCATCCGCGTCGAGTTTTGGAACCCATCTGCTCCAAGCAGCTGTCTCTGAGGATCAACATAGACCATATTGAGCCCGGTGTACATTTGGGGAGGGGTCTGGCCTAACGCAGCAGCTGCAGCAGCAGCTGGTGTGGCCGCCGCCATTCCCATAGCAGAAGGCCACAGGGATGCGTACTGTAGAGACATGTACATGCAGGGAGGGTAGGGGAGACCACCAAGAGTGTTGAACGTTGGTTGAAAGAAGAAAGCTGGTTGTGGGGCAGGGGCAGGAGCAGGAGTAGAAGTAGGCGCCTGCAGCTCACACAGTTCCAAAGGGACGACCGAATTGTTGAGATCGGCGTCAAGATTGAGCGTTCTAGCTTCGACAGGCGGGGAAGAACATCGGAATTTCTTTACATCCTGAGGGATGGTTTGGATGTTACACTCTGGGCACCAGCAGTGGCCTGATTTGGCGTTGTCTTTGTGCTTTTTGGAGGCCTGGTTTCTTGTGCTGCGAGTACTTTCCTGATCTTTTGGCTTTTCTGAGATGGAATGTTTTCTTCTTGAAGTCACTAATGGTGCCTCACTGGTGGTTCCAGAGCTCCTTTGTGATGTTGAAGCTTCACCACTACTACGAGTCAAGGGTCCCCTATCCATGGCCCTGGTCGAGCTACTAGACTGTTGGGGTGCTGTGGATGCAATCACTGTGGTCCGTGCCACATTCGGTTTGGTATCTTCATTCACTCTTCCACTAGTTCTTGGAATTTCCTTTGCCATCACAGACGATGCTCGCTTGTTGTTGTTGCGTGACCCAGTCGCTGAGTGTTCCGAGATCTCAGAAGTTCGCAAAGACGTCGAATCTTTCCGAGCCTTCTTTGAGCGAGGAGGTGGATCGAAGCTGAAGATGAACCGTAGCTTCCTCTCCTTGTGATCGAGCGAGTGTGCTTCTCGTAGCTCCTTCATAGCCGTTTCGTACTCCCCACAAAACTTTTGTGAGAACCCCTTCTGTGAAAACGATTTTTCCATCACGTCATTCACAGGTTCGATCGACTTCGAAAAGACCCAACCACGGATGGCGGTTATGCCAAAGTACTGTACGTGGTACTGTACACGACGAGGCGGCTTAGTCCGGTAAAATATGCCCAGATTGGGGTCATAGGTCACCATGGCTGGCCACCATACTTTACCGTTCCTCTCCCGACACCAGAGGAGGTCACCGATTCGATATTCTGGCTTGAAGGGTGGCATTGCCACACTTGAATTGTTCACCTTAGCCTTGGTGCTCATGCTGAGGAGAATCTTGACTTGAAAAATTCAGTGGGATTTGCTTGCTGGCACAAACGCTTCGTCCTTTGTAGTATTTCAAAATGTTTTCTTGCTGTCACCTCATCTCACCTGTGTATGGTTTTAGAACCATCAAGTATTGATGAATTTTAAAATATACATAGCAATACTGGCTGTGAATACCTAAACCAGTGTTTCACACATCAGCAAGTATTAAAATTCAACATGAATGCATCATCCCTTTATTTCTTACGCCTCAGGCAAGCTTATCTTCGATTTATCACATTAGTTTAATCTTAAAGCCATACCTTGAAGTAAATAGCCCGAGGTGGTAGCTACGCTCGACGTTTCAGGGCCTTGAATATTTGAATGGATGATGGAGGATTCACCCAGCGCGGCGCGGCTGTAGTTTCCCCGCCCTATATGGAATTCGGAACCGGAATGAAAATATCTGTCACGTGGAGATCACATGCACTCCGCGGCCCCGCCCCGGGCTCGTTAGCAAGTCAGCCCCGCCCTTCTTCTCCTGCGCAGATACTTCACCACTAAACTCTAGCCCCCTACAAATTGAATTTTCAAGCCATAAGTGGCCTGCAAGCATAAAAAACTGACAAACACAACGCAACACCTACAATAATCAATTAAACACAATCACTTCCTTTGCAGACAATCTGCTTATGGATAAAGTCGTGCAGTTCCTTTGCCAAGTCCTTAGTTTCTGCTGTTCCATAGATGTTGACAAGCTGGTAAGGATCTTTAGCGACGTCAAAGAGTTCGTACTCGAGTGGAGAGAGAAATGACACTTCGTCCACTCCATCGTAAAACTCGGCATAGAGGAAGTTATGTGTGGAGTTGATCAATCGCACCCCGATGTAGGTATTATTGGGCATATCAATGTAGTGCTCTAGACGTATCACATTTCCAAGACTCCAATACTCTATCATGTGCTTATCTCTCCACTCAGATGCCCTAGCACCCTCCTCCCCCTTCATCAGTAGATCTGCAAAACTCTTTCCATCCATCTTTGCCAAGGCTGGAGCCAGCGGCTGCTGCCCTCCCATCTGAGCGGCCTGTCCCAGCGAGAGAAGTGTTGGAGCGACGTCGACCATGCCTGCTACGAAATCGTATTTTGTCCCTGCTGGGATTCCAGGCCCAACAATGTGGAAGGGGACACGTATGTCATGTTCGTAAGGTTGCAGCTTGCAGCTTGGAAGGCGAAGTTGTCCCAGATTGTATCCATGATCACTAGTGAGAACGAAATAGGTGTTATCAAGAGCATTATTCTTGGTAAGCAGTTCCACAAGATCCTTCATTATGTCGTCCACAGAGAGAAGTGATCGCCAGCGATTCTCAAAGAGAGAATCGGACATATTTTCGACCTTTGCATTGATGGGAGGCTGCGAGCGAATCACATAGTGGTGGTCCAGAGCAGAATAGTTGTAGCTCGGTGTGCGAGGTGCTTTTTGGCCGGTAAATTTATCAGCATACCAAGGAGCTGGGGTGGCAGGAACATGTGGAGCATGGGGGGCCACGTACGCAAAGAAGCTTTCGTTATTTTCCAGCGATTTCTTCACAAAATCAATGGTAGCATTACCAATGAGTGACGTAAGATAATCTTCTGGATCTTTTCCACTCTGGAAAAATTTGCCGTTCTTGCTAAAGGTGTTTTCAAAGTAACGATTATCATTACACATGACCATGTAGTCGTCAAATCCAGGAAGTGGTTCGGGGTTATTTTTGGCACAATAAGCCGATACTCCGCCGGGGTTCAGCAGCTTTCCAAACATCCCTGTGGTATACTTTTGGCTTTTCATCTGCACGCCGAGAGATTTCTCCTTGAAATCGGAATTGGATACGTTCATGTGCATGCAGCCGCCTTTGATCGTGTGCCAGTTATGCGGGTAGTCTCCGGTGAGTAGTGTAGTCCTGGACGGGCAGCATACCGGAGTGTTGACGAAGAAGTTGCTCACCTCTGCACCGCGTGTCTCCATGAAGTCCTTGGTGAAGGCGAGAGGGGTCATTCCTCCCAAGACTAGATCCTGGTCATCGGTCAGCAGCAAAATGATGTTGCTCTGCTTAGCGGCCCAACAGCAGCTGCACGCGCAGAGGACGAGCTGCGCAATCACAAGTACATGGCAGAACTTCATAGCGCTATAGCTAGATCACTTCTCGTATAGTGATTGCTGTTTGGACTACGCCCACACAGTTACGCAAGAGTGCCTGCACCGCATACGCATGCGCAGTCGGTACATGACATGCATTTAACAGAGAAATGAACTCGAGAATGACAAATGAACGCAATAATAATCAATGGGATAGGATAATTATGCTATCTTTTAGATGAACTCTCAAATCTTTGTAGTTGAGCTGAAAGTCTCTGTATTTCTTTCCCTAGCGTATCAATGTTTTCCTAGAAACAAAGGTCATTAATTTTAATACTATGAAGAGATCATTATTAATGCATAATACCTTTAAGGTTATGTTTTTCAATAACGTATCCTCCAGAACTGATTGCATCTTTCGGTTCATTTCCAATGAAAGTTCAAGAGTCATTTCGGAGGATGTTCTTTTATGTGTCTTTGCTGACTTTCCTGTGAAAACTGTTGCCATAATCCCTCCCTTCTTGGCTAGTTTGAGCTTGTGTTCATCATACTGTGGTGGCGCAAGAGCACCAGACTGTTCTCTCATGATGAAACTTTGAATGATTCTTGTATATTTGGGGGGGGGGGGGGGGGGGGGGGGGGGGAGAGGTGAATATTAAATTTAATGTGAACTACGTTGTTCTGCTACTAACTTTGATTTCCTCTGAATGTCTTCTGTAAGCTGCGTGGCATGTTCCTCATAAAATGCCATCTTTTCATCCATTTTGGCCAGCTCTCTCTTCAGTCGGCACATCTTCTCAACAAGGAGAATCTTTTCCTGATCCATACTCTGAAAGAGCTCTGGACTTGGGGAAGCAGCTAATCTCTGTCAGATAGTAACAATAAGACACAATGAATAAAATTTAATCATGCTACATATTAAATTTATGCAAATTTCAATATAATAGCTAGCTACCTCTTCATCAGACATCGGTGTTTGCTGCTGAATAGGCACGGAATTTTGAGCTAGTGAGGTGGTGGTCATGACATTGCCAGCAGTAACGGCAATAGTGGCAGGAGGAGGAGGAGCAGCTGCTGTGGAATTGGAATGGGACCCTGACGCAGCAACGATGCTGTCCAGGGAGGAATGAGAGGAAGCCCGTGAGCCTTCAGTGATTGGGAGAGTAGCAGGAGGTTCTTTCTCTGCTGCAATTGACATCTCTAACTGGTCGATTCGTCTAAATAAGAGTTCATAAACTTGATGTGAATTAATCGCATGAGATGGCCACATTGTTGGGGAGCATTTAATCTACCTTTTTGACTGCTGAAGTTGTCGTTGAAGATCTCTGATATTGTTGGAATTTTTCTTCCTGATGACTTTAATTTCCTCTCTTTCATCCTCCAAGGCCATGGACAACTGCTCCACTAGTTAATACAACAGTGTATATAGTAGTGAAGAGTGGGTGCAGTTCAATTGAGTGATATATAGCTACAGTATCTGATTCATGCACCAACCTGCTTTAGTCTTGTCCTCCAGCCTGTCATAAAGCTGGCTGATTTCAGACTTGCTCGACTCTTGCAGCTGTGCAAGCTCTGCTTCCATCTCCTGTCTCTTCTGTTGGCTCTCAGAAAGAGCTGCAGATATTTGTTCCAGTTTGGCTGCTGACTCAGAAACCTACAACAATGGCAAGCCAGAAAGAACAGCTCAAAAAAATCAGTGATCTAATGTTTAAGATATCAAGCAACCTTAGTCTCCCTTTCTGATCTCTCAACCTGCAGCTCAGCGTTTGAAGATGACAGCTTCTCAGTGAGTGCTAGCATTTCTGTCTCCCTCTCTTTCCGCTTGGCCACCTCCTTCTCCAAGTGCTGGTGAGACTTCTGGAGTTGAGTGAATGTCTCACGAAGCTGAGCAAACTTAGCACGTTCACTGTATGAAAATAGCCCACAATTCACAAGCATGCCCTATAATAATTATTATGCTATACATATCTGTTATTAGCTATTATGTTACCTTTCTACACTTTGGCTGAGTTGCTCTATTTCCGATTTTCCAGCTGCAAGCTTCTTCTGATCTTGTTTCCCACCCTCGACAATGCCCTTCAGTTCCTCAATCTCTGCAGCTTGTTCAGCCAACTGGCCAGTCATAGCTGACAACTATATACAAATACGTGCACAGAGAAAGATAGAGCAATAGCTCAACCTTTGTACAATATATGCATGTATATCCGAAGTTTACACCTTTTGCTTATGTTGTTTTATCTCTTCTTGGGCGATCTTGTGTGAGGTTTTTGTGAGCTCCAGTTCCTTCACAGTGAGTTCATGCAGCTCGAGTTGATCGGCAATCTCCTGTTCATGCTGCTTCAGTTCCTTCTCCGTCTTCTTCAGTTTGATATCGAGAGAATTTGAACGCATCTCCTCAGATTCCTATACAGATTATAACCAGCAATATTGGAATACTGCATGAGCTGGATGCATCATAATGCAATGGAAGGCAACATAATATCTGTATAATAATATTATACATTTTTTTAACCTGATATTGCTGGATCATAGTTTTGAGGTCAGTTCTGATTTGCTCTCCCTCCTCTCGCGCTTCCTTCAGCTTCTTGGATGTCACTGTCAGCTGGGATTTAGTTTCCTACAAGGAAGTTACGCTTAAGGCATAACGGCACTATGCTAAAGACTAGTCATCACTACTAGTTTTGTAAACCACTGATTTCATACCTTGTGTGATTCAGTCTCTGTTTTGAGTTTATTTTGTGCCCATTTCACCTTAATCTGCAGGGAACTAACTTCCTCTTTCATCTTTGAGAGTTCCTGTGATTGTTTGGTACACTGGGCCTCCTGATAAGAGTAATATCAAGACATCAAAGAGGCGTGGAGTGTATACAAATCAGAATTATACAGCTCTGATAATTAAATTGTTAGCATGCATATTATAGTAGTATGAATTCCGATAGTTTTTGCTTGAATCAACAACAAAAGGATGTAATAGTAATGCTGCAAGTACATGCACAAAAATTTAATAGTATTCCTACACTATAACACTAAATGTTCATCTGTATGAGTCTGAGTGGTGATATCTGTTCCCTCTGGCCGACGCATAACGTAGCTAGTTTCAGTCCAGCTGAAGATCATGATGTGCTCCATCCACACCATGGGGGCATACAAGAACAATAGGAGTAGCGAACCGTTGATGCATTAGCACTAATTGGTAGCAGTCGTAGTGAGTTTGGAGAGAGAAAGAGACAGTGCCAAAGTTGC
Organism: Cliona cf. orientalis; assembly: GCA_963930775.1. NCBI lineage: Eukaryota > Metazoa > Porifera > Demospongiae > Clionaida > Clionaidae > Cliona > Cliona cf. orientalis. The sequence goes on along the minus strand of OZ005700.1, from coordinate 8,063,594 downwards.
TTCCACGGAACTGGAGTTGAGAAATTGAGCTAAGTCAGTCCTTCCAATGATAATCAGAGTAGAGGAGAGAAGTTTAAGGAAGCTTGTCGATGTGATATCTCTGTTATTCGATAGATAGCGGATGAGCCCCAAAGCATCGACACTTTCATCACATAGTTCAGGACACATAATAAAAGCAACTTTTTGGGCCTCTTCATTTGTAATTTGCTCCGATAAATGCAATAGAAGCACCCGATAGGAATATGCAGCATCGCTAGTGCCTTCTGCACAAGCTCTTAAATTAGCAGCAATATTAACTTCTACTGGAAAATATCTTCCATCCTTTTCTCCATCAGAGACATTGATTGGACCAGGCAGCATGGATGCAAGGTCCTCTCTTCCAATAATTACAAGTCGTTCTTTGAGATAGTCACAGTTGGAAGGCGAAAGACAGCCCCTTTGCTTCAGCTCACGAAAGAGATCAGTGCCAGCTGTGACCTTATTAGCAGCTGCAGAAGGTAGAACATCTCCACAAGCAAATATCAAATTCTTGAGGTCCTCTTCAGACAGCATCCGAGATATTTTGATCAATTGGGCATAGTGTTCTCTATGGGAGCTGGTCATAGCTAAATTGATGCATTCGATCGAGCAGACACTTTGTTCAGTAGGATCTATGCTATTCACTAGTCCACTTATATATAGGTAACCTGAGATTTCCCCAATAAATATGCATGATATTATTATGGCTGATAAGTAGCGTTTTAATGTGTCATAACATACATGCCATATATGTACATCATAGGACCAGGGTCACGGTCAAACCAGGGATTTCAAATCCTATTATTCTCTTTGCATTGCTACACTTTAAACTTGAGCCACATGATTAGAATCAGAACTAAGCTCGGATATGGATAATAGTTTCCACCTGGGAAATGGTACGTTATCAGTAGTATACAAAACATATGCTGCACAGTTGAAGTCGCACCAAATTTGTGCATCAGCGACAACACAGCACATCAGGTATACATTGGAAATGCATGCATTGCCAAGTGTATATAGTGGAGAGTTGCAAGCTGCTATGCATGATGAGTAACTGGTATAAGGATGTCCCTATATTGTGCACTATCAACAGCAAATTACTGTTTGCAACACTTTAATTATGGACAGTGTTAACGTTTGTCCAACATTGGACAAAGCTGAAAGATCTCGATCGTGCACGTACTAGCCAGTGTTACCAGCTGTATAGATACGTACATGTCTATGACATAATAACAACATAATATTATATAATAATTATTGTAGCTTCCTGTAATTTTAGGTGACACTGTGATAGCCCCTATACTGACTGTATGATCATCTCTCCGATATAATACCAGGTATAGTTCCAGCAGCTACATATATGCATGCGGATATATACATAGCCATGGACTCAATTGATGTTCATTCATAACTAGCTACCTAATTAGGCAGAAACACTGTTGTGCTCTTATTATAGATACCGTATAGCCGGAAAATTTGGCGGGGAATTAAAATTGGCGGTTTGGCGGTCTATATTACAACCGCCAAATTAAAATCCGCCAAAATTTCCTATTCGCATATATACGTATGGCGATCCCGTACCGAACCGCCAAAATTTAAATCCGCCAATATTCTTCTACTAGCGATTTGGGGCTCAACCGCCAAATTTAATGTCCGCCAATATTTCCGGCTATACGGTAGATAAGAATAGACATTAATTCAGTCAGTCGGCACAACATTATTATTCCCCATCATGAAAGAGAAACTGCTAGATGCATGATCGTATTTATAATCAACCGGAACCTGGCCCATGCAACACTAACTACACATACAATTACAGTGCCATAGTGTATACCTTTCCATATAAGGAAAGTGCATAAGCCGTCCAATCTAGACTATTATTATCAACATGTAACAACTACGTTATAGTTATACAGAAATTGCACCTGCTTTCCATGAAGGCTAGTGAATATGGTGATAATTCAGCATATTATAGGTTATTATTACCATAATATTAACCTAACATGGGTTATCTCAGTTCACTCACTTCTATATAGTCACATGCGAATCAACAAAATGCTGACAAGAAATCCGTGACCATATTATTCTTTTGTACACCTACCATTATTACAGGATAATGATTGTTTCCATAGTGTGCATAATTATACCGCTTCCTATACTTGGCATTATCTAAGTTCTTAAAATAATTCACATGTTTTTTCGGAACTGAAATATAATTTATGGACTGTAGTATTGCGATTACTGATCAATACAAAGTGAAGGAAAGGATCTAATGATTTCTTGTCGACTTTTTTGTTGCAGTTATTATTACCATACAGCCAGAAAATGTGACAGTTGGTGGTCTACCTAAGTAACCACCAAATTTAAATTCACCAATATTTGTGACCCAATCACTAATTTTAATTATTATGGTACAGTGACAATTTGTACATAAACACACCGTGAAAGAGATGAACACAAAGTTCATGACAGGAAATAAAAACAAGGAAGTTCCAAAACTGTATGATTGTGAAACAGGCAGTGTAGTTATAATATTCGTAAAGTAAAATTAAAGTGTATTGATAATTAAATTAATCCTCAATCTTTGTAGTGGTTAGAGCAGTTATCAGGTGTTGACAGAGTCTGTCCTCTGCCAGAGCTCTCTTTTGAAACGCCTCCACTTGTTGTTTCATACCAGAAGCAATCAGCAGTATCTCACGTGAGGCATAGGAGGAGTGGCTTGCGAGGAACTGATCTGTCATCTGAACATCGTATACCCCAATGCAACTTGGACCTAGCGAAGCAACTGCTAACAATTTAATCAGAAACACATGGTATAACAGTTCAATAGGAATCACTGCAGGTACTTTTAGCTGTTGATGATTCTGAACAGCTTGGAATACACCTATGGATTCCAACAGTGGAGCTACCTTCTGCCGAAAATCGTTGCCCAATATCAATGATATCATGGGGTACAGGTCATTAATATCATCTTTCACTTGCGTGATGAGGCTCAGTAAAAGAGCTTTGTGTTTGCTCAGATCAAGCGTGCTGTGTGTGGTGGGACAGGAAATGGACAGGCAGAGGAGTGTAGCAAGCCACTGAAGCATCACCCAACCATGACAGCAACAGCCAAAGACACTGTGGAGAATCTGTAGCTGTTGTTCAGCTAGTTGCTTCTCCTGATGGAGCCCTTTGCATCGATGAGTCTCCTGGCACAGTTCAAATATGTACTCAACTGCGATATCAGCTGGAGTACCAAAAGGTAATCCTCGACATTTTTCATTCCTCTTCTCTTCATTTCTAATATCTGGATTCCATTCAAAGGAAGACATAATGGAATCAAACTCTTTATAAGCTTCAGTACATTTTGAGTTGAGACTGTGCAATCGCTTCAAGTGTAGCTCTTTGCTACATTCAATGAATCTCTCTCTTGTCCTATAAGCTTGATTGAAACCGAACATCATTTTAAGAGAGGTCTGGATCAGTTCATCGAATTCTTCTGGGTGACTCCAGCTTTGCAAAACTATCTGAAGCTTTTTAGCCAGTGGAAGGATAGTGGAGCGATTATAAAATTCATATAATTCCTTCATCAATGGCCCAAGCATTCTTACTCTGTAGCCATCTTCTCTCTCGAGCATATCCAAAGCTCTCATGTGGAAATCGTAAGATTGATGCTTTGAATGAAGCAGTAGGCTAATCTTTAAATCGAGCTGCTGTTGAGATGTGGAAAAGGAAGAAAGAAGAACATGAGGGCCAATCAAAGAGCAGAGGTGCTGAGCTAGATCAGCCCTACCAATGGCATCGAGACAAGTAGACAGAAGATGAACGAACTGCAAGGAAATGACATTTCCTCCTTTTTCAAGAAGATCTGCTAATCCCAACCTTAATTTTGCTGCCGTGAATTGGTCATTGCACTGCTGGGGATACATAAGATAAGCGAGTTTTTCTAGCTCTTCAGAAGTCAGCTGCTCGGATAAGTGTAGAAGAAACATCCGATTTGTCACACTAGGTGCAGAGGTGAATTTTGCTAGTTGAAAGCTCATGGGATACACTGCCGGCACTTCTGGACTAGAGACATAACCAAAACGTGTCTTCTCTGTGGCACCTACCTCATCAAACATTATTTCAAATTGGTCGGGTAGTGAGGAGGCAAGATCATTCCTTCCCACCAGCTCCAATTTGTCTCTTAGGTAGTCATAGTTGGAGGGTCCAAGGTGGCCTCTCTGGTTCAGCTCGCGAAAGAGATCAGTACCAGCCGTGATACTGTCAGCAGCAGACCTAGGCAGAACATCGCCACAGGAGAAGATCAAGCTCTTGAGGTCTTCTTTGGAAAGCCTCTGGGACAGACTGATCAGGAGAAGATGGTAATCCCGCTTATGTTCGCAATTACTAGCCATAATTTACGTTCAGACTCCACTGAGAGCTAAAGAAGGCTTAGTACTAAATAGCTTTAGAGAGGTACATGTACTAACTGATCGATGCCCTCTTTTAATTTTATAGACTATACGGAACTCAAATAAGGCCATGCATCCAATAAAACAGCCATCAGGGAAATTTCTTGGCCAGGAAATTATGATTTAATGACAATTAACATAAGGCAATATGGTACATTCTGTGGGCGTGAATTGGTCCAAATAAGCATCAAGTATAGCAATGAATGATAACACATGTAGACTCGGTATATAGATATATATATGGCATTATGAGATGGCCAGGATGTGCTTATGGATGGATACTTCCATATATGTATAAAAATAGTTACTTTCTAATACTCATGCAATTAGCACACGTGCATCCTATCGAAAGAGATGCGTTATAATCATCAACTGAATCTACTCTATATAGCATTTAATAATTTTTCCATTTAAGGAGAAAATAAAAACGTTACCTCTCAATAGAAAATAAAGTATGGGTCCATACTATATCATATCACTATACACAGACATTAAATGTACATTTTCAGCTTGTATACTACTGTAATTAAACACAATGAAACAAGTACAAAGATCAAAGAATACTGTGTTTATGTTAATAGAACGCAAGCTAAAAAGATAAAACTTGGCATGATTTTCTGGTAAAGGTCGTCACACTCTACATTATGAAAAGTCCTAGATTGCCAATTTTCCAATTGAGATCTTGTGTTTTATTAGCATAAATATGGTAGGAAATTGAAAGACACAGAGGCTGGAAAGTCGAGTATGACTATAGAGCATACAAGTATGTTTAGTCCTATATCTTTGCAGTGGTTAGGGCGGTTATCAGGTGTTGACAGAGTCTGTCCTCGGTCAGAGCTCTCTTTTGAAAAGCCTCCACTTGTTGTTTCATGCCAGAAGCAATCAGCAGTATCACACGCGAGGCATAGGAGGTGTGGCTTGTGAGGAGCTGATCTGTCATCTGAACATCGTATACCCCAATGCAACTTGGCCCCAGAGAAGCAACCGCTAGTAATTCAATCAAAAATGTGTGGAAAAATACAGTAAAAGGATTCACTACAGGTACTTCTGTCCATTGTTGATTCTCAGTGGGTCGAAATGCACCAATCTGAGACTCTAAAAGTGGAACTACCTTTCGCAGAAAATTGTTGCCCACCATGAATGATATACTGGGGTATAGATCAGTGATGTCATCTTTTATTTGTTTGAGAAGATTAACAAGAAAGGCTTTGTGCTTGCTTAAATCGAGAGTGATATTGTGTGTGGAAGTGGACAGGCAGAGGAGTGTAGCAAGCCACTGAAGCACCACCGCATTGCAACAGCAACAGCCAAAGACACCATGAAGGATTTGTAGGTGTTTCTCTGCTTGCTCCTTCTCCTGACGGAGCCCACTGCAGCGACTTGTCTCCTGGCATAGATCAAATATGTACTCGCATGCAATTTCAGCTGGAGTACCAAAAGGTGTGGCTCGACATTTTTCTTTCTTCCGTAATTCACTTCTGTCCTCTGAATTCCACTCAAAGGTGTTCATAAGCGAATCAAATTCTTTATAAGCTCTGGAACATCTCAAATTTAGTTCATGCAATTGTTCGTAGTTCATCTCACTGCAACTGTCTACACATTTCGTTCTTGCACCATATGCTTGATTGAAATCGAATACCTTTTGAAGAGATGCCCTGATACACTTGTCGAGATCGTCACAATGATTCCAGTTTTGCAGAACAATCTGAAGCATTTGAGCTAGTGGAAGGACTGAGGAATGGTGATAACAATTGTAAACTCCTTCGATCACAGGTTTGAGTAATCTCATTCTGTAGCCATCATCTCTCTCAAGAGTAGCTAAAGCTCTCATGTGGAAGTCGTAAGATTGATGCTTTGAATGAAGCAGTAGGCTAATCTTTAGATCGAGCTGCTGTTGAGATGTGGAAAAGGAAGAAAGAAGAACTTGAGGGCCAATCAAAGAGCAGAGGTGCTGAGCTAGATCAGTTCTACCAATGGCATCGAGGCAAGTGGATAAAAGATTGATAAACTGCATGGAAATGACATTTTCTTCTTTCTCTAAAAGATCAACTAATCCCAACCTTACCTTTGCTGCTGTAAACTGGCCATTACAACGATCAGGACACATAAGATAGGCAAGTTTTTCTAACTCTTCAGAAGTCAGCTGCTCAGACAATTGAAGAAGAAACATCCGATTTGCCACACTAGGTGCAGACATGAATTTCGTTAGTTGAAAGTTCATGGGACACACTGCAGCTGTTGGAACCATTGGACTGGAAACATAACCAAAAAGCATCTTCTCTTTATTGCTCACTTGACCAAACAGAATTTCAAATTGGTCAGGCAACAAAGAAGAAAGATCATTCCTTCCCACCAGCTCCAACTTGTCTCTTAGGTAGTCATAGTTAGAGGGTCCAAGGTGGCCTCTCTGGTTCAGCTCGCGAAAGAGATCAGTACCAACCGTGATACTGTCAGCAGCAGACCTAGGCAGGACATCGCCACAGGAGAAGACCAAGCTCTTGAGGTCTTCTTTGGAAAGCCTCTGGGACAGACTGATCAGGAGAAGATGGTAATCCCGCTTGTTGCCACAATTGCTAGCCATTAGTGCTTGGACAAGAAAGACTGAATACACTATACTTGAAGGCTACAGAACACTGACTGCATTAACTGAAAACCATTTCCTGAGTAAACTGCGGCACTGTATACACTGTTAAATATACTAATGGAGGAAACCACAGAAGATCAAAGTAAGGGAAACTCCCACTAAGTACAGCAGAGGTATGTGCATATACGCATGGGGGTTCAGCTATTTCTACACCTGACTGAACTGGAATGAATAACCAATTGTTCAATGAATGAATAATTTAGATACCATGATACCATATAATATTATTATAGTCTGGCCTATCCAGCCTATATATCTATAGGCCTCTCCCTACATTATCAAGTGATCGTGACGTACTCCCTGCCACATCACAAGATGTATGGTAAGCAAACTCATACGTAATAATTATTACGCCATGATCTGCAAAACTGTGGCTATACATGTGTACATGCTACATGCACGGAGCCATTGAAGTGCCCAATTGAAAGACCGCTGTCCTGTATAAGTACCTGTGCCTGGACAAGGAGGAAGCAGTGGTTGATACTACTATAGCATACCTACACATCCTAATTCAATTATAGTAGCTTCAATTAGACTCATTTAATATGTGCACGTTTTCTACATCAGTGTACTGTGACCTAACACAGAGCAGATTGCACTACAGGAGCTACATTATTCGCATAAGCTACACATTACAAACAAAAGTACCAAAAGCAATGGTCCTTTTTATCATAGCTGGTTACATAATATGGTATGATGATAAGGTTTCAGATGGAGCGTATCACATACTCACAATCAATCTGATGTTTATATTCTTGATTTTATTGTTCCACTGGTGCTCGGCTCAACAAATCATGTGTCTGAAAGTTACGTAATGGCAAATCATTTTGGGAAAGTACGGCACGCCAGTCCACGGGATTCTGATAGAGGTAGTCCTCTTTTCTCATGTCACCAGATAGCCAACGGATAGCAACACACAAGCTATAGCCTCGGGTGCTTAGCAGAGCCTTATTCAGCCAGTTCAGATTGTGATGAGGTCTCTTCCTCATAATTATTATATTCGGTAATATAGACTCCAGCCATATAAACCACAGACTAAAATCATAATATTGCCTATAGCTACATGTGCTCACAATGATAGTCTGCACTAATTACATTTGTGTACACATTTGACCAATTCACTTTCATCATGTCTGGACGTGCATAGCTACCAGAAAGTTGTGGCTAGTAGACTGTGAAAAAAAGACTAAGGATGCAATCAAGAGGACATATTGGGGAGGGGGGGGGGATGGATCAGGGATGCCCCCCTCCCACCCTCACCCCCACCCCCACCCCCAGACTAGTGCTATGACTTTATTGTCCATGCAGTAGTCTAGAACTATCTATGGTTGAATGGAGCAGCTGTGCAGTGACGTGGTATTTGTGACGTATGGTAGTGACTACACGTAAGGATACAGGCCACCACAGCCTCTGTAAACATAATCATATCATCCGATAAATCATCGTAAAAAATAGAATTTTAGGAGTAGGGAAAGTTTGGCATTGGAGCATAATATGGTGGATAGATGTACATGTATTACGTCAGATTCTGTGGGAAACTTAATTATGCATGGGCATAGTATCCAGGAAGTGGCTGTTTTGATCTTTTGTCTTATTCCATTTCAGTATAATTATCAAAGTTGGTGGTCAACAATGTTTGAGGCTCCACAGGAAATGAAAGCTTCAACTGTTCAAACCACCCAAGCAGAGAGGCAACGCTCTCGTCTTCACTTTCATACTGCACATCCTATATTACAATTATTGTCTACCTCTCTCCCATCCCCCCCCCCCTCTCTCTCTCTCCCCCCTCGCTTTCCCCCAGTGGAAGTCAGGTAATACTTTCCAAGATCATCGACTCATCTGCCATGGCCGGCCACTATTGGTCACGGACTATTGCAGGTAACGGCTGCTTTCCTTTGGAGTTTCAGTATTTTCTCAACTATACGACAATTGTATTAGTGATCTGTAGTAAATCACTAAGAGTACTAATACTGTAGGTATATCCTGCCTGCCATTGGCACACTACCAGGATATTCTCATCACCAACACAATTTGGGATCTTTCATGTTCACCTTCCCAATTCTTATCCTGATTACAATAATATTATCTTCCACAATATCTATTACAACATAATATTATACAGCTCCCATGCATGCACAGTGGAACGTTGATCATCTTACCTGAAACTATACAAAACAGGTACAAGAACAATTTTCTGACCACTTACCGATTTCTCTAAATCGGAGCGTAGCTTCGTTATCTCTAGTTTCTGCTTTTTTGTCAGCCCAGTCAGCTGCTCATTCTCCTGTACCAAGATAAAGAAAGCCACTAAAGGCCTTCACTCTACCCACCATCCCCACCCCCACACCCCCAAACCACCGCCACAAAAATTTTATACTTTTATTAGTAGTATTCAGCTTAGGATCTGCACGCAAGGCTAGACGGATATTACATCAAGATATGTAGAATCAAGGTACGCATACTCTTGAAGTTTCCTTTAGCTTCTGCTCAGCAGTGGTGATCTCTTCAATGAGCTTCTTTCTCTCCTCCTCCAGCACACCCAGCTTGGCAATCACGCCCTCCTTCTCACTCTCTGACTCTTTATACAAAGCAGTGGCCTGTGGATATCATATACAGCTATGACAATCATAATCACAAATATGCTATAGTATAAAATTAATTATAGTACGGAGCCAGTTTATGACGATTCCAATATTCACAGCTTTTCAATCATGTCATAGGGTATAGAGCTATACAATGGAACTCCGACTATAAGGATACTGCTAAAAGTGAAGATGTCTCAGGATGATACCATGCACAGACGTGGAGATGCAATAAGGACACCACCTATAATTAGGACGTTTTAAGGTCTACATATATAGAGGGAGTAGCAACACATTGCCAGACTTTTACCACACAGAATTAACATTTGGTACTACTAGTACTGGAATTCAAAGTAGGGCTGAGAAAGTAACATATGCATAATCGCTGCAGCTTCATTGAAGCATTACTAGCTTAGAGCGTTTGTAAATTACAAAGAGTGAAAAAACTACACTGATAGTTGATAGTATTTCACTGTTGAGCAAGAAAAGGAAATTGAAAGAAAACAAGATGGTATATTTTTCAACTGTATACTAACATCATACTTCCACTACAAAACACAAACATTCTTACCTTATCTAGTTGAATAGCAAGCTCCTTTTCTAGTTCAGCCACTCTTCGACCGGCTTCATCTCTCTCGGAGTCTAGTTGATCTTGAAGAGAGTCCAACTGCTCTTGTTGGTTGAAGCACTTCACCTCAAGCTAGGACAGAAAAGGGAAGGGAGGGAGGGAGAGAGAGGAGAGATGGGGAGAGGAGAGAGAAGGGGAGAGAGGGGGAGGAGAGAGGGGAGAGAAAGAGAGAGAGAGAGAGAGAGAGAGGGGGGGAGAGAGTGAGTGCAAGATCACGCACGCAAGCTAGCTGAGTTGGTAAAGGGTCATCAGCAAGACAGAACCAATAATATATCCTGTACAACTGTGTACCCACCTCTTTAGCGATCTCTTGGAAAGCCACTCCCTGCAGGCATAATGAGCAAAAGGTGTGGATGGGGAGAGAGATAACACAGTGTCAATATTTAGCATAATAAGGTCAAAACAAATCCCCACCAATGCTCACCTTTTGTCTCTCTACTATAAGCTGCTCAGCCAGTTTATCTCTCTCCCTCACCAGCTCTTCATAGTGCTCAAGCTGGCTCCCCTCTCTACTTGCATAGCGGTGTGTGTGTGAGTGTGTATGAGTGTGTGTGTGTGTGTGAGTGTAGCGGTGTGCACAAGGTACAGTGTATTTCATATGACTTTGGTAAAGGGTAGGCACACGGATATGTATCACACACACACACACACACACACATACTATACACCCTACATTGTTTCAACAGCCAAACAGCACTGCAAGAATTGCCTATGCACCTTATTTTAGGCAGTCTAATAGCATTTGTAAGTCACCTTGCTGCACCTGCTGCTCGAGGTATAGAGCAACAGCTGCACACACATGCATGGGAATAGTTCCTAGAGCTTCCTACAAGTGTTGTATACATAAAGTACACCCAAGCCGTGCCCCCCTTTCACTCGTGGCCAGGCCTTAATGGTAGAACAACAGGAACTAATAAATGAATATATTGTTCATATTATGTGTGTACCAATCACGAAGTTATTAATGTCCATATCACATGACTACCGTGTGTGTACGTGTGTGTGTGTGTGCAATCAGTAACTAAGGAAAAGGCAAAGGGCCAAAACATGACATAGCTGCACGTATGAATGTAGTAGTTTCGATACCAGACCACCCCCACCGCAGCGTTGAGTTCTCTCCCCGCGTCCTGAGAGAACTCAACACTGGTCTGGTATTGAGACTGGTGGGGGGGGGGGGGGGGGGGGGGTGATGTAGCCTCGACGAACCCAGGTAAGCCTGGGTTCAAGGCTATAGGGGGTGATGTTATTAAAAGACCCAAGAGAGCTGCTCACACACAATATTTTAATAGAACAATAAACTGATACTTACACATCTTTATTAGTTTCTCCTAAGCTGTTTATCCCACCCTCCTCCCCTTCCCTCTCCTCCTCCTCACAGGGCCGATCATCATCACCGACCAGCGGCTGGGGTGACGTATGTCCGTCCGTGTGATCACCGGCATCACCATCATCAGGAGGAGGGGATTTCTCAAAATCGCTCAGAGCCTGGCCGTTTTCAGTAACGCCAGGGTCTAGAGTAGCAATATTAATATGAACCTTAGGCGTTTGTTTCAAATTTGTCGAACTTACTGTCTTCGTCTGACGGTCGATGACGCTCCGATGAGGCATCTACGATAATCTCTACGCTTTCTCCTTCCATTGATGTACTGCTGAGCTTATCTTCGCTCACCAGCGCCCCATTATCGTCAGTGTTTTCCATCGCTCGACTGTTGTAATTCCGACTGTTTACGATTCGTGTCGTGAGGTCAAAGGTCACCAAACCCCACCCACTTGGATTTGCCACTCCCACATTATCTGATATGCATGTGGGCTCGCAAGCCACTCCCTTCAACCTCCAGGCTTTGTATCTGGTTAGATGGCTAAACCACTGAGAGTTAAGGAACTGCTGGAGAAGATTAAAGCTGGTGCAAAGAGAAAAGATATTCAGCTGGGTGATGTAGAGGAAGCATTGAGTGATGAAACCTTTCTTACTGCTGATGGTCTCCTGACTGCTGATGACAATGAAGTATGGCTAGTGAAGGGGCTGGCACCCAGACTACTGAAACCTCTATATTAATTATGGCCACCCTTGTTGAGAAATCATTCTTGTTAGTGTCCTTAGTCTACGTCTCAGGAGTAGTTTTGTCTTCTCTTTGTGGTTGGAACTCGGTGACAAATTAATACTTAATAATGGTGTCCTGATTTATAATATAGACAGATGTCCAAATTACCATGCACATGAATCCCCCACTTTTTGCACAGGATACTCTATTGCACTTGGCTGCTAAGACGAAAGGACTGGTAGTGTTGCCACTGGTTAGTGAGGAGTATAAGAGACTGAAGGTGTTCCCTGATGCCATGGTGAAGCTAAACAAAGCCAACAGGAGCCCTCTACACATTGCCATTGTAGCCAGTCTATATGATAATGTTACTCATCTATTCAAAGATTGCTTGGATCTTTGTCCCAAGGCTGTGGAACCATTGGAAAATGGTAAGAAGCAGATCAAAGTTGAGTAAAATTTAGCTGCAGCAGGGGGCATGCAACTCTGAGAATTATTTATGATAGTAATGCTCTTGATAATAATCATAACATGGGATAATAATTTATAAGTTACTGTGAGCTGAAATTTCATTTAATCGAAGGTTGGTCCCTGATACACTCTGCAACGCAGCACCACAAAAATGGAAACATTGTGAAGTACTTTCTCTCCCAAGATATCTGTAAACCTATGTTAATGTCAGCATGGAAGAAGGATACACCACCGTATGGATCATTTCTACCACTTGACATAGTCCAAGATGAATTGGTGAGTTATCGATAAGCCTAGTCTCAAGAATCGGACCATTCTGTGTGCTGGTTTTTCCCGGGAGGATAAGATACATTCCTATATAGAAGGGAGTGATCTGATACTAACTAAGGATATCATGCCACAAGCACTGACTAATCATGAATTGCAGCAATGGAAGTGAATTTATTATTTTTTTGGTTTATTTGTGCAGCGTGCAAGTGAAGTTTCTTTCAGATTTGCTGAAAAGTTCTTTGAAGATAATGCAGCCAGGCATCCATACATAAATTCCTTCGTGAAATCGTCCGCTTATTCACAGCAAGTGGGGACAAAAAAGGTATCAATGTCACCAGTAGATATTTAGCTAAGTAGCTATGCAACAATCTAACTTATTCTCGATTTTGATAGAAATGCGTTGAAGGATTCAGAGAGCTGCGGTCACTAATAGAGCCTCCAACAATGGAATTGAAGGTATTAATCTGATTCAGTGTTCTATCTGTTAATACTTACTGTATGGCAATTTCAGGCCGAAGAAGCTAAGAGACTTGCCAAAGAGCGTACTGAACAAAAGCGCCTAGCAGTCGCCAAAAAAACCAGAGCTGAGCTACAAGAGCTGTTACAATCCTCCAAGTAAGTTGCAGTAGCTAATTTCTTGCTTCAAAATAACTATGATATTGTGATGTCAGCTGGGAGATTGTAATTAGCAAATATTTATTGTCTGAACAAGAACAAATCCAGAAAGTAAGTTTGACACATGCACTAGTATGATCCTCATTAAAATAATTATCTCTGCATACGTAGGTCACAGTGAGGTTTTTAGGAGAGCGGCATACAGTAGATGCTCTATCGGATACCCAACTTCCTCAGCTGCCCGATAATGCTCTTAAGCTTTTGGTTGTAGGTTCACTGTTAGTCAAGTCATGCTTACAATGATTCCATCTTTAATTTGTAGAATTTTCTAGCTCTAACGGATAATGATCCTACTGTAAAGGGAGCGCTCAGGCTACTGAAAGAGCTAACTCATTCCAAGCAGGACAACCATCCAATGTTGGATCATGAGGTGAATTTAGTAGCTGCCTGCATGTATGTTATGTATGACTACGTGTGAATCTAATTATTAATTCACACAGGAGCTCCAATTAAATAATAAGGTGCTTCACCTTTTACTATCCTTGGATGCTGAAATTCAGCAACTCTCTGCTGCTATTCTGCTCAATAGATTTAATATCCTACAGAGACCAGAAAGGTGAGGTCTTTTTAAATTTGGATGCTACTTACATTATGCTGACATGTACATAATATTATGCAGCTTCAAAAGTCCTGCTGAAGACTCGGAGATGATCCAAAGTCTTCTTTTAGTGAAATGGTTCAGTCAGGATGAAGAAGCAAGGAGGTACAGCATTATGCCAATCATATATGGCTTGGCATATAAGTATAATCATTCTGTGTTTCTTAATTTGCAAATGCACAGTCTAGTGAGTGAGGCTCTCCAATCCCTAGGAGTGAAAGGGAAGCAGCCTGATCCCGGTTCATGGACTGTCAGTCAAGTCTCCTTCTGGATGGAAAACAAGCTAGTGAGGACTGCGTGGTCATATGATGTGTATTATACCCTGACCTGACTGTGAGCAGAGTGTGAGTGTGGTATAATGGTATTCCAGAGTGAAGCCCCAGGAATTTGTATTATACCACACAAAGGGTACAACCACACCTTAGAAAGCCACAGTGAAGCTGATTTGTACTATGATCCAGAATAATAGTGAGTTTTTCCTCGCCATAAGTACTACTATGCAGATAGCTAGGGTATACCCTCAGGTCACTTAGGTATGAGACTTGTAGAATATATGTGGCTATTTTTGTTTTGATGTATGGCTTCATAAATTAACTCATCCATGTTTTTAGGAGCTAGATCGGAAGTCTGAATTTAGTAAAAATTTCAAGGAAGCAAACATTGATGGTTTACATCTTTTGGAGCTAACATCATCTGAAATGTCTGGTGAGAGTATAATACTTACGTTAGCTATACTGCGTAAAATTGCTAGCCGTGTGACCTGTCATCTACGTTTTCTAGGTCTGGGTATCAAATTTGTCTCTCATCAGCGGAAGCTGGCAAGTCTAATTGATGGTACTATAAGAACTAGCATTGATTGAATTATTATGAGCATCATAATTATGCATGCAGAACTTCGGAGAATGAACATGCGGTCAATTGTTGGCCACAAGGATGTGTTTCTGAGCTATGCACACATCAATATCAATTTTGCCAGGAGAATCAAGGTACGGTAATTGGCATGGTGCAAGATGCATATCATTGTACAGTGTACAAATAATTTTGTGTATAATAATGTTTATGGCTACTTTATAGAGTCTACTGAATGACAATGACTATACCGTGTGGATTGATGAAGCTGGAATAAGAGCAGGGCAAAAGTGGAGGAATGAAATTGCTGATGGAATTCAGGTAAATTAACAATTCTCTAGCTTCCTTAGAGAATTTTTATTTCATAGGGTTGCAGTGTATTCCTTTTTATTATGACACCTCGTTCAGCTAATTCTGAATACTGCCAAGATGAAGTGAGAACCAATAATATTATTCTATAAGTTTGCACAGTTTCTAGTTCTAGATCTGTGGCCTACCGGTAATAATAAAATTGCAGATTGCTCTGGCTGAGGAGTACCACAAACCGATCATGACGGTTCGTCTGGAGGCAGTCAGTGAGATGGACCCAGGACTGAAACTCATCATCCAGAGGAGACAGGTATAATAATTATTGCTGCTGATTGGATAACCTATATAGGTGATCTTTTCTACTTACCAGTGGATGGATTTCATGAACGAGTCACTTTTTGAGTTGAATAAAGTGAAACTCATCGAAGCGATTACCTCTACTGTGGGTCCCGGGAGTGGGCCTGAGCTTGAAATGTAAGCTGACGTGATGGCAGCATCAGTCTGTCGGAATCATAACTATACATACCTCCATGAAATTTCATAATCATTACAGGGATGAAACAATGGATGGGCAGGAGCATAGTGTAGCAGATAATCCCGATCATTCATCAGAGGTCAGTTTTATAGCTAACTAATAGCATTATAACTATTGCGGATGTACATATTAGCTTCACGATGGTGAGGCTGACCATCTACAAACAGTGAGAGGTGAAGCCATCACAAAAGAGTACCTGGAGAGGGAGGTGGAGAAAATTAGAGAGAACTTTAGAATAGAGATTCAACAGCTCAGAACCATGGTGAAAGAATTTAGTGAAAGATTAGACTATGTAGAGCAAACTAAGTCTTGACTTTCGACCATAAAAATTACAGCTATTGCGCATGCGCAGGTAGATAAGTACCCCCTGAGAGGGTGTGGCACAACGGGTGCCACACCTTCTCAACCCTTGTGCCATGACTGAAGCACAGGTTAAGGAACGTTTGAGGAAGATCAAGAGCGGCGCTCAGGTTGGTAACATCCAGCTGAGGGACGTGAGAGAAGCCCTGACGGATGAGGCCCTACTCACACCCGAAGGCCTGCTCACTGCCAACGACAATGGGGTATGAGACCATAGACATGATAGATTTCCCCTCCTAGAGCCTCTAAAATGTATGACGGCTCATGATCATTGTAGGCATACGTGGTAGTCCAGTGTGAACAGAGTATATCATAGCAAAATAGCTTTACCATACTAGTATTTAGCTGAGTCTTCCATTCTGACCCCCCTTTTTTATACCCACTGAGCGTACATGTATACAAAATATGTATACTACAATTCTTGGCTCCACTCATGCAGAGCACACTGTTACACTTGGCTGCCCAGACTAAGGTAGTGGCAGTGTTGCCACTAGTGGCTAAGGAGTACAAGAGGCTGAAGGTGTTCCCTGGTGCCATGCTCAAGCTCAACAACAAGAATATGAACCCTCTTCACGTTGCCATCTCTGCCAGCAGATACGAAAACGTCGTTCTTCTCTTTAAAGAGTGTGTTGATCTTTGTCCAGAGGCCTTGCAGCCAAATGAGAAGGGTGAGTCACCTCACTTAAACTTAAAATGAATAATGTCATCCCCTATCCCTATCTGTCCTCTCGTTAGATGAAGGTTGGACACTGATGCACTCTGCCGTCCAAAGCCCAGAAAACCTGAGCATTGTCAAGTACCTTCTTTCTCATGACATCTGCATGCCCATGCTACTCTCGCCAGGCAGGAGTCCAAGTGGTCAGCAGCAGCCCACCCCAGTCTTGCCTCTGGACTTGGCAAAGGAGCAGCTGGTACATTGAAAAATATTAATAGTGGAACTCGTCTTTTTTGCTGCCTGCTTGGGGCACTTTCAGATCATCTAAACTTAAGTTTTGTAGACAATCCCTGCATACTGAGATTCTAATACCTGTGTATAATTATAGTTGCTGGAGGGTGTTCTCATTTCAAAGATATCCTTCTAGAACGGTTCCACTGAGGAGTGACCTAAATATTTATTATGTATAGTGATTTGTTGCCTGTTGTAGACAAAGAATGAGTCATACATGAGAAAGGATAAAATGAGCTCCTCAAGAGACGCCTTCTCAAAACAGGTATATATATTATTATAAATATTATAGCAGAAATTATGGTAATGAATGACACCACTGTGTTAGTTCACTTTCATTGTTTGCCTTAGAAACTTGTTGATAAGTGCAAAGAGCTTGTATCAGTAGTGGAACAACCGACAGTGGAGTTAAAGGTACAGAGCCATAATATTATAGTCGATTATGCACACAAACTCTCCGTACCTACTCTCAAATTGACAGGTTGAGAAGGCTAAGAAGCTCGCTGAAGAAGAGGCTGAGAAGAAGTTCTTGGAAATGGCTGAAAGGATCAAGAGTGAACTGCAAGAGTTACTTTTGGCCTCCAAGTAAGTTTTTTTCTTGGTGAGCGAACACATCTGTAATAACAATAATATTATGGCATCTGTTACAGTTGGGAGACAATACTCAACAGCTATTGGTTATCTGAACGTAAAGAAGTTCAAAAAGTGTGTCAATGTCGACCTAGAGTATTGGATTCACCTACTAACTAGTCTGTCCATATCTATTGCAGATCACTGTGAGATTTTTGGGCGAGCGGCGCACAATAGATGTCTTATCAGACACTCAACTACCACAACTTTCCAGCAGTACACTCCAAGTGTTATTGGTATGTCCTCTTTAGTTTTTTTTACAGTGATAAGCATAATACTATATTGTGCCTTCTTGTAGTGCTTTCTAGACCTTGAGGAAGATGATGCTACTGTCAAGGGAGCTCTCAAGTTATTCAGAGAGCTCACTTCTTCCAAGGAGAACAACAGCTTTATTCTGGGACATAAAGTGAGTCGGCAGTTTGCCTCATACCCTGGTCAGGTCAGCAATGTTTTGAGTCTTCCCAAGCAAAAAACCAAGAAATGACAGAGTGGGAGTGGAGTCTATGACCACATCTAAGCTTATGGCCCATTCCCATGTCAAAGGAAACTCTGTACTGAAGGCTTATTGGGCTTATCAATTGTAATTATTGTTATTTGCTGGAGAGAGTGCTGCATGTAGGCATTGATTAAATTTGAATGGTATTTTTTTTAATACAGGACCTCCAAGTTGCCAACAGAGTGGTGCATCTGTTGAGTTCATTGGATGCTGAGATCCAGCAGCTCTGTGCTGACATTCTCCTTAATATTTTAAGCCAAAGACCAGACAAGTAAGATAAAAATACAACAGCACTCAACGAATCCTTAATGCATGACATTGTGCTATACATTATATAATTTTTTTGCAGCTTTGAGAGACCCAGTGAAGATTCTGCTATGGTCCAAACTCTGCTGCTAGTGAAACACTTTAGTCGGGATGAAGAAGCAAGGAGGTACGTTCCAGTATGTATAAAATGTTGGGAGTGAGTGTGAAGATGGAGCTACTCAGTTTTACTGTAACAGCCGTGAGCTAGATAAACATTTTCCCTTTCTTAATGTTGAAGATTGGCCAGTGAAGTTCTTGTGTCCCTTGGTGTGAAGCGGAAGCAACCTGATCCCGGATCATGGACTGTCAGACAAGTCTCCTTCTGGATGGATAGCAATGTGGTATGTGATTTGAGAGCTAAGGTGCTCCCATGACAAAAGTCATAAATGCATCCATCATCTTTAGGAGTTAGATCAGAGAGATGAGTTTGGTAAGAGTTTCAGAGAAGCCAACATAGATGGCCTCCACCTGCTCGAGTTGACGTCAGCTGAAATGACCGGTTAGATTGATCAAATCGATATCTTTTCATGATATAAATTTGATGCTTAAGTCTAGGTCTTGGAGTGAAGTTTGTATCACATCAACGGAAGATAGCTAGCCTCATTGACGGTGAGTGTGGATTATAATTATTGGTACAGCCTTCAACTATCGTGATGAGGGGTCGTCCCCTGGCTCCCAATGCGTGCATGACATTGTGCTAAGGGTTTCTAGCATCCGAGGTAATACTTAAATTTCCACATGCAGGCTTGCGTCGGATGAACATGCGGTCCATTGTTGGCCACAAGGATGTATTTCTGAGCTATGCACACATCAACATCAATTTTGCCAGGAGACTGAAGGTGAGGCAGATATGGTAATGGTCGTCAATTCACTTGAGCATGAAGTGTTTTTTTCCTTCTGACAACAGTGTCTACTGAATGAGGCTAACTATACCGTATGGATTGATGAGGCTGGAATAAGAGCAGGACACAAGTGGAGGAATGAAATAGCTGATGGAATTCAGGTGTAAAGCACGTTCTCATTGACCAATTGGCAATGCATGTGCATGGTCATTCATATAATGACATTGATTGTTCTATGCAGGGCTGCAGTGCATTTCTGTTTGTCATGACGCCACGCTCGGCCAACTCTGTGTACTGCCAAGATGAGGTAAAATCTCTTTCTCCACATACACTATATGGCCATGTTATTTCTAGCTTATTAAATTCAATGTTAATAATTATCATTACAGATTGCTCTGGCTGAGGAGTACCACAAACCGATCATGACAGTTCGTCTGGAGGCAGTCAGTGAGATGGATCCAGGACTGAAACTCATCATCCAGAGGAGACAGGTATTATACAGCCAATGAGTAAAGCCGAGTCTTGTGATCAAATCTTGTGGTACTAGTGGATTGATTTCATGGATGAGTCGCTTTTCGAGTCCAATAAGCTGAAATTGGTTGAAGCCGTGGCCACCACTATGGGTCCAGGGAGTGGACCTGACACTACTGACTCAGATGAAGAGATTCAACACACTTCTGACCAATCATCAAAGGTGGGTTGGCAAGCAAATTGTGTTTGGCTACTAGTTACCCCTAATTAAGTAAGTCCCTCTCTCTCTCTCTCTCTTAGCTCCTCCCATGTGCATGACCAGAAAATTGTGGCTGCTGGCAGAGCTAATAATTGGATAGTGTTGCTGGCCAACACTGGTCGTCTATTATTAGATATTAGCCTAACCAACGAGACTTTTTCCTATCTGTGTATATATACATTAAATTTCATATGCTACACCACCTACATACATACACACACATGCTCAGCATCCTGACAGTGAGGGAAAAGCTTCCGATTCCCACCCTGATGGTGAAGGGGATGCTACTGACTCTGGGACAGCTGAAGCCATGTTTAGGGACTACTTAGAGAAGGAGATTGGAGAGATCCGGGCCGAAGTAAGAGGCAAGATTCAGCCACTTCAAGACCAAGTGCACCAGCTACAAACACTAGTGGAAGAGCTCTCGGGAAGATTAGAAGTGTTAGAGCGAAAACAGAATCAAGATAGCTTCTAACTATTGCAATCCAAATCGTGCTTTTTAATCAGATTCTATAATATTAAACTTTTCACTACCTTTGGCTGATCAATTTGCCCCCCCCCCATACACATGACCATTGGGTAATGGTCGACAACAGCCTCCCATAGTGCCATGCAAATTCTTTGAGCAACAGGAATTGTTTGGATAGAATAACGAAGTGAAAGTGGCTTGGTGTACATAGATAAGGTGCATAATGTTACAATACAAACCAGAAACAAAACTATTCCTACTCACACAAAAACAATGACAAAAGAAAGCACTATAATAATAATAATAATACAAACAAAACCGATTTTTTAAGCACATTAGAAGAGAAAGAACAAGGTAAAATATTACTGGGTGAAAAGAAATGGAAATGAGCAAAGAAGCATTATAACAATCAGGATCACATTGTGGGCTTTGAAACAAAGCCGTTGCACTCAAAATTTAAAAAAGTGATGAATTATTGATCCGTTTTAATAATTCCAACTTAACTGGTGGTGGGCGTGGCAGGCAAAAGTCAAGTCCAGTCCATAGTAAGTTTTTTTTTGTAGTCAAAAGTCACATAGAAAAGAGTACAGTCACAAATAATGAGAACACATGTACAAACACTTATGGGGTTTTTGGGATGTGAGGGAAGTGGTATATGAAAAATCTATAGGGGGGCCCAATACTGCATCCCCCCTTGAAGTCCTTTATTGAGGGGGTCATACGTTGGTGCCCACTTCAGTTTCCATCTCTCTCAGTGTTCCCATGTGGTCCTGCCAGTTTGTACTATGACCTTTGGAATGATAGGACTGCAGAAAAGTAATGCATGTGTGCGGTGAAAAGGGAAGTCAAAAGAAACGCGACTAGTTACATTATTCCACTCGAGAGGTATGAGAATAATGCTCTAAAGGTCAAGCTACTCTCGACTAATCTGCAAGATCTTTGACACACATCTAATAATAAAATATTCGGTTTTATGGGAAGGGTCGCTGCCTATCGAGTTCAGCCAAACTCCCACACCCAATTACTGACTACACAATAGAGAGGTGGGATGGATCTGGTTATAGAGTAGACTACACAAAAATTACTTAGAAGAAAAACAGCCCATAGACCCTTCCTACCTGGGCTACTCTTTTGGACCCCTCCTATGAGCTTATTGAGTTTGACTTACCAGGCAGCTTCTTGTTGGCGACATATTTCTGTTGTGATTGCTGGACATGTGTCCTTGCATCCCCATACCAGCCGCTATGGAGCTAGAGTAATCACTACCCATGTCATCAACTGCACGAGAGAGGAAGGGGGGGGGGGGGAGGGAGAGAGAGAGAGAGAGATATCATATGAATTGCAGGCACATGTTTGGTAATTACTGAGCAACAGCAGTGCTCTGACAATAACATCAATAGATAGATGTCCAATCCCTAAAATACTTTTGTCTATAAATCTAAAGGACACAGGTGCACCACTACTACGTACAATACATCAAAGGGCATCATATTTATTGACAATTTGTAGTGTAATTGAAGGGGCGGTGGTGATCAATCGACCGTGTGTGACTTACTGTCTTTGTTCTTGCTATTTGAGCAGGCAAAGCAGACTCCAATGCCACAGAAGACCACGGCCAGAAGGATCAACGCTCCAATCACTATCACCGCAATGGCATAGTCCGGCAGGACAGCTGTGGGAGAGAAAAATTCATATAATAATATACCGATGTCGTTGCAGAATGAAACACACACATACGTAAGATTTCACTTAATGGAACTACTACTCTTAATAAAATCAGAGGCTATTAGTAAGCACTTAATAAAGATTAGCGTCTGAAATACGATATAGATAGGTTATATTCTTGCTTTTTTTTGTTTACATCCCAACACATCTTTGGCTATGGCCACTATTGGATGTCTGCCATATTTGCTCTTATTGGTGCACCTTTGCCTCCCTCCCCTGCCCCCCAAGCCAAAACAAAAGAAGATTCATCACACACAACCACAAAGCAGTGGAGTTGTCTCTACAGCCATCATCATCATCTATTCCCCAAGTAAGCAAAGATCAACTAAGGATAAATAATAAAACATGGATAAGGCTTGAAAAAGAAGCTTTAAGACCCCTCCCCTCCCCGTGGTGAACTTTCATTACAAATAAGTACTTATCCAACTGACACATACACACACACTCGCACACTGACAACTTGACCATTACCTTGCCTAAACATGTCGCCCAGTTTTGTCGTCCTGAAAGGCTTGATGCATTCATCATCGTTGAAGTCATTCTCATTCGAGACGGTGGTTGTCACATCCTCACAGACGGGCATAATCTCTGTCAAACCATCCGAGTACGTCGGGTGGAGACAGACCTTGTAGACAGTGGATGGGTCAAGACCTCCGAGGCACTCTGTCCCATCATTCACAGTGGTTGTAGAGTAGTTGAACTGCTTCTGTTGGCCATTGCCGTCTATCTGGATGTCCAGCACAGTGATGGAGAGAGGAGACTGAATGGAGTAGGAGCTGGCAGATGCCTTCAGAGCCCAGGTTACCCCTATGGCACTACCATAGGGTGTTACATTAGTGATCTTAAGTCGACCAGGACATTCTGCGTAGAGAGAGAGAGAGAGAGAGAGAGAAAAGTGATTCAGTAAACAATCAACAAACGTAGGGGAGTTTTAAATAGCCACTTACTACACGTGCCAATCACTGGAGAAGAAGGTGGGCCGTGGGCCCCACAGTTGTCAAATGCCATAACAACAAACGAGTGGTCTTCTCCGTTGCAGAAATTAGCCGGAGTAGTCAAGTTTGTGATAGTACTGTCAG
The DNA here is from genome assembly GCA_963930775.1 of Cliona cf. orientalis. Classification (NCBI taxonomy): domain Eukaryota; kingdom Metazoa; phylum Porifera; class Demospongiae; order Clionaida; family Clionaidae; genus Cliona; species Cliona cf. orientalis. The sequence continues at coordinate 8,039,957 of OZ005700.1, read as the reverse complement.
CGACTATCGATTCCCACAGGCTCTTGGTCTCCATCACTTTGTACCCTGTCACCACACTGTTGCTGTCCCGAGCTTCCTGCATTGTGCGTGTGCGTATTGTGTGAGAGTGAGTTTTACAATCCCCGAGTGATTTCATGCATGTACGTACAAACATAGAAAGGGGGTGAAAGAACAGAAAATAATACTTTTTTAAGCAGGCATGAGAGTGTGTGGAGCTATGGTAGAATGCTTTCGTTGACTCACCCTCCATGTGATGTTGAATGTTCTCTCTCCATCAGTCACAGCAGTGTTCACGGACACACCGAGCACCTGCACTATGACCTCTGCAAACAGACAGACGAAATAGAGACAAGTTAATAAATTATTATACGGCGTCACTAAAAAAAGTATATCATTTATGGCCCCATTCTTTTCTCTTTAAATGATTATATAAAGCTATCACTCACATACACTACAATAGCACTGCACATACCAAGGACATTCAATTGGCCATCAAAGCGACTCCTAATGGCTGGATAATTTGCCTCTCCATCTGGCACATATGCCGCATGTGGGCAAGGGCGATCACAAACACAATTACCACAGTCCTTTTGATCTAGGGCTGCCCAGCGCCCAGATTACATAGCTGGCTAATTTATATATGGCCCATGTGACACTGGATAGGAGCTCCAATCACACCCCCACTTCCCAGACTGATCTTGTTACCGCCCCACTTAGCTGCCATTCCGCATAACCTTACACAACAGTTAAAGCCATCAGGCATACCACCAATAATTAATTGATTATAATAGGCCCTTTCCTATTAGTGGTCAATCAGCATACTGCCATGGTAACTGATGGATTCAACAAGTATCAACATTGTACCCTCCCCCTCTCTCCCTCCCTCCCTCACTCACTCACATTCACTCACTCTCTCTCTCTCTCTCTCTCTCACACACACACACACACACACAATTCCTTCATACACACCTCCTGAACATGGAGAGAGAACCACACTCCTCCTAGTGGATGCATTCCGGTCAACACTAGTGACGCTAACCACACTGAATGCATAGGTGACACCAACTTCAAGTCCACTAATAGTCGTAGATGTGGCAGTCTTTGACAGTGTAGAGCCTTCACCCAGGCACACTTCGCTCCCACCAGATGGAGTATAACAAACGTCGATCATAAAAGTGGCTTCCGTATTTGAAGTATCAATTGTCCAAGAGACTCGAACACTATCAGCTCCATTCTGGGTTATCATCACGTTCATGGGCTGCGGGGGAGGTGGCGGCACTGTGGAGGAGAGAGACGGGGAGAAGGAAAGAGGTGTAAGAGTTCGAACATACATAGTACAGTTTTAGAGCTAAACCCTGTACAAGGAGTACCACCAGCCCTTATCAAGTGCTGCACCGATAATCAGAAAATACAGATGTGCTCACACTTCAATTCTGTTCTTTTCATTTCCCCAGTTGATACCATCACGCTAATAATATAAAGTTATAAAGTGGGAAACTTGATACCATGCAGTAATGCACATGATCCATTAGCAAAGCCCCCATAGACCTATAGGGATACAGCCTTCAAAGCATACCATGCAAGGTTGCAGTACTGGTGCGGTCTCACATACTCCCACACGGGCTCTCTACTGATCTCTCTCTCTCCCTCTCTCTCTGACTATACCCCACCTACCAATGCATCCAACACATACACACTCACACATGCACACAATCTCTCTATCACAGTCATACCTGTACACACACACACACCATTCGCATACACAGACAGGCGCCATGCATCCAGCATTGTGGAGTACTAAGTCCATAACTGCTGCATACTCCATAAAGGAGGTGATAATTAGATGGCAAAGGAGTTGTTTACATCACCAATTTGCTACAATTATGGACCAACAGACTTTTGATTTCGTACCACAGGGCTTTACTAGAACTATATTGCCATTGCTAGTACTACGCCCAAAGCCTTTGTACTGGCAAACTTGTAGTTGCTTATACAATCAGCATGGGCATGAGTTTTAGTAACACTCTGGTACAACTGACGGCATGTGCATAAGGGCATAACATTGTCGCACAGGAGCCTTCAATACTGCACGGCAAATACTGTTATGACTCTAATTCATATTTTTGTCCTGATTCTATAGTGCACCTATAGTAGTGGACACAAGAGATTCCACACAATATAATCCTCAATCTCAATCCTATAATATAGCCCTCTCCCTCCCTCTCTCTCTCTCTCTCTCTGCCAAACCTCAACTAATAGGCTAGAGCTCAAACCAGCTCTCTCTAAAATAGCACTAATGAATACCACAATACTATTATTATTGGATAGGATACAAAGAAAATGTACATGGCTCTATAAAGAAGTACAAAGCACCAGAGGGCATAGCACCTAGTAGTCGCCATACACTGGTCACATGCCAAAAAATCAGTACAAGCACACGTACACGCCTATACCCACACAATGTCATACAGACCCACACCTATTTACATACACACACAAACGCACAGGATATACCTACCATAAAGCGACATTTTTATGGAATACACGAATGCACATGCAGGATATACATCCATACTTCATGCTACATACATACTGCCATATTATATACTTTGGATTCTACAACTGACTGTATATGTAACTAATAGTACTCGTGCTCAACGACTAGCAGGGCAGTTAAAATGATACCATCAACATGGTATGCAAATTATTCAAACAAATGCATTCTTTCAGGGCAAGCGTATCATGACCTACCAACCTAAAAACAGGATGGGAAAGGGAGTACAGTATGAGCTACACTGTGAACAGCACTCCAATGTGTCAATTGTATACGAAAATTTAACTGCTCATCACCGACATACAAATTTTGGTGCAGTTTGAGAGCTTTGCACTGGCAAACAGATGATAGATAGCTCCTATAGAGATGGGATGGAACAACAGTTCTTTAGAAGAGGTATCTGTATCAGCCTACTAAGGTTGACCTACTTTTTCCATACCTATTAATAGTCACTCTAGGGATGGGGAAATTTGGTACAGAAAAGACAGAGTAAGCAGCTGTCCTGTCCAGTGACTTAGCCTAGGGAGGGACTGTCCATTCATGATAGGCTAATGTTGGGCTTCTCTGGTTTTTAGGGCATGAAGCCTCACTTTGACCAAATTGGTAGGTAGGTAAGGTAGTCAATAAGGATGTTTAAGGCAGCTAGCTTACACTACACTCAGCAAGGGCAAGGGAGGAAGAGAGGGAGGGAGGGAGGGAGCAATCAACAATTAGGTACACATACAAGCTATTAATTGCTTGCTACACTTTAGGAACAATTCCTGTTTACACTATTGTATGCAATAATGGTGAAGTCCATGGATGTTTGTGTATGCATGTAGGGATATGCTATGTACAAGTAATTGCAGGTGGAAAGGCCAACCAATAATTTAGGCAATCAAATCCCATAAGGAGGCAGCTGTTTAGACTAACAAAGGGCAGTTGTATACAGGCTACAGGCAACAAACAGGTTTCAGTAGTAAACAAACAATAATGTAGCAAATTACAGGCAACTGACTGTGCAGCATAAACCATGAGACTAGTTTCAAATGCCAAGGTAAGGATATTTGTTTGTCAGCCTAGATCATCTTCCCTTCTAGCAAGACCAACTTCAAAATAATATTACGTTATAAGGCCAATCAGCTAGAAAGCTAAAAAGCCTCAAGACATATCATCTCCGTTTCTAGGAAAGCTTCCAGCACTCAGTGGGGAGCAGAGCTGTACTCAATAATATAACTTCTGCCAATTCGTCAGACAGTGTCCAGCTTTGCAAGAATAGCTGCACTCAAATCATACTGTGAGGAGTCGAGTTCTCAATACAACTGAACACTAAAAATACTAAGTGATTCCATTAATCTTATATAGCCCGACAGCTAAAAAGCTTTACATCCAAATCCCATTATGGGGAGTATAAATTACAGGAACACACTATACATGGAGCACTAAACCAAATACCTTTCAGGGCACACATGTACTACATTGTATCGCATGTTTAGTAGTCCATGCCAAAATGGGGCAAAGGGAGCCAAAGCCAAAGCCGGAGCCGGAGCCGGCCGGCCATGTCACGTCACATGACCACCTACCTTACGCCCGACTACCACTGTACTACAAGGTCACCACAGGAACAGACGGACAAAAATGACACGCAAGGCAAGCTTCATCACCTCACTGCCAACCACAAAACAACTCACAAACAACCTAGCAAGCTATAGCTATGTAGCTACATGTGTTAACTAGCGTCTACTCTAAAATATGTAGTAAGCACGGCCTAACATTCTGTACACGTGTAACTTTAATACTAAGACTGTATATACTACTGCTCCAGATTACATACGTATGAATATACTGTATCTGTACATGTTGGTATACATAAACAAGCATAGGACGACACAAGCCGAGCAATCGATATAACGGAATTATTAGATCGCGGCGGCAGTGTTATGTCGTTAGGTTGTACTACACAGGATGGGCCTGTCCAGTACACTACAACAACCAAGAGAACCATCAACCAATCTTACGTCTATAACATCACAAAAAGCTGCATGCAGTTGCAATGGTTCTAAAATGGAGCCCAGCCCATCCGTTGATCGCCTGCCCATCCCGCCCGCAGTGTAGAATACCAAGAATCGATTATGACTGCGCCACATTGTCGCGACACATGTGCACCTGTCAGAGAATGTTTGCCATTACATTAAGCACCGCATGCTCCCAGTGTCTGGTCCCACACGCACCATTAGCATGTAATGCGCTGCTGTACATACCAGAACAGGCAGCCTAAATAAACTCAAGTCATACACAATTTATTTCAGCAATTTACACAACATGACTATTTCTGGAGCAAGATATTCCCCCCTAAGGGGATGCTATATGTCATGACCATGTGATGATAATAATATTATGATGAAGATTCACCACCCCACCTTCTTTTTTCCCCTCAGAAGGTATGTTAGGAATGCACTGATAGTCATAATTTTCTTTTAGCCAGACAGCATAGCTAACACAGTACAGACACCCTGCATTGATGCACCCCTAAGAATTCTGTCTCTCCCATAATGAGATTCATAGGCCCATTATAGGATAGGGAATGTCCATTATCATGAAGCAGCCCTCTTTAGGGCAACTGGTCCATGTCATGTGGTGGGGCCTTAGATCAACACACTGCAATCACCTTCACCTTGCCCTAGGGCATATATACTTCATTGTTTTTAAAGAGAAGGCTATCTATACATACACTGCACTCGTGGAGTGGGGCACCTGGCCCCTCAGGGCAAATATTACAAAGGCTCAATTGAGGGTATCAAGAAGGAAAGGTCTTACAAGGCAACACTTGTGACAGGCAACTATGGAGACAGACCTCATGGGAATGAGCAACTAGTGAAAATTGAGACAGTAAAGGATTAAAAACACTGGGGATAATCATCAAAACAGTGTTCAGGATGCCCCAGAGCCTTAAAAAAAAAACAACACGCCAGAAAGAAAGACAACTGATTTTAGAACGAAAAAAGATAAGCAGGAAAAGATACATATAACAAGGAGACCCAAAGGACAAAGCAGATCAAAGAAACTTCCTAAAGTCTGTGAGAAACCAGTAAATGTTTATATGCAGCACCAGGAAGAGAAGAGAAGAGAGCTACACATGTAACCTATAGCCACACCTTACATGGCTTACAAGGAGTAGTAGAACCCCAGGTGGCCTACATGCAGGCACATCCTGGACTGGCTGGCCACAAAACAAACTACTGTCCAATTCAATGCTGACCAAAATTAATTGTCTAGACAGTTGAAGGCCCAGATGGAGGTACTGGGAATCTCCCCACATTAAAAGATGATCTCACCACCTGTTTACTAGGTATAGGAAGGCATCTGACCTATATAAAGCTCAATACACTAATGGAGTATCACTAGTGTACCTCAGAGACCCACCACCTGGCCTGGGGAAGCTGAAGAGAGGTGGATGAAGGTAAATAGATACAGAGGGGGTCTAATACTACAAAAGATCTCTCTGAACAATGTTGAGTCTTCTCCCACCATTAACCAAATTGTCACTCTAACCATGGACCCACAAGATAGGACCCCTCCCCTCTCCTCCTTATCTCCCCACAAGACCTCCTCTCTACTACTCCTGCCAAACCACATTTTCTAAATAAACAAAGTACAGCTGCTGCCTTGCAGGGAAAATCATTTGGGAATAGCAGACCACATTCAACATTCATTTTCAATTATTCATCAATCATAAACTAGGAAATGCAGTGGACAGGGTTAAATTCACATTCAAAAAATGGTCTTCAAATCTTATATACACTTTCAATTAGGAAAAAACCAAGCAGGGACACCAAGAAAAGTATCAGCTTAAAACTCTAAGGCCTTCTGTTCAATAAAAAAGCACCAGTGAGCTACAGCTACAGCTATACCAAATTATGCACATTATGATTTGCATACAGAACAGGTCACAGAGGCATACACAGGGCTGGCATAGCTAGCTATGTACATGTGTCTACCTCACCACAAGGCAGCTGTCATAGCAATTACTAGCAAGAAGAGCCACCTATGGAATGGCAGTCCACTTCAGAGCATAATCGAAAATTAGCTCCCATTCAAATGACGTCTCTCCCTCTGTCAACTTTCTCATGTGATGGCGTGTGGTAATACAATCTCGGAACATGCCGTCCATTTACAGTAATGGAGCATGTGGCATGTCCTAAGGAGCAACTCCATTAATGCAGCATAACTGTAATCACTCAACCCCAAACAAGGCCCTCATGATATGCTCCATAGGCCAACCATTAACCACTATAAGGGGTTTCAAAATCTCAATCTCAATAGATACTATCTCTTATTGGAGGGAGGATTTCACTCTAGAGGGGACCATTATTCAAGGGGTGTCTGTCATTCATCATGGAAACAATAGGCTTTGATCACCCCATTCACCATCCAATCACAAAGGGGTACCCCTCTCTTTTCATCCGGAAGGGTGAGAAATGTCAGAATACAAGCTGACAAAGGGAGAGAGAGCCCCCAAAGATGAGCCAAGATCTATTCCTGTCCATTCATCAGCTCCAAGTGTTTGATATTAGATCCACCCTAATCAAAACCAGCTGTACAGCGACAAGTTTGATAATGACAAGGTATTCCTTTGACACTGAGCCAAGCATCCTCTCTGCAGCAGCCTATAGGGGAGATTCCACTGCCATGATCCAGCCTAAAATACATGTCCTTTAACACATATAATGTGCATCACTGCTTCCTCTGGAGCCTTTTAGCACAAACCCAACCAAGCCTTGTCCCCTATTACCACCAATTACAGTGCTACAAAATGCATACATAAATCTACCACAGCTTCCTTTAGGGCGTTTTAGCAGGCATCAAGTCATGCCAAGGCCTTCAGCTCAATACCACATTACCACAGTTAAAAAGTGACTACAAATGCATACATGTACACAAGACAGAACCCTTTGGGCTTTTTAGCAGATCCCAGTGACACCAATTCATACATGCACATATCAGAACCTTCTCAACAAATTGAGCATCATCAATTATCACCAGCTATCACACTACAGCTCAAAGACAAGGGATTAATGGAGATGAAACAAAACTATCCCTCTGATGATAGGTAAAAGAATATGATTGGCAAAGTCTCTCAGTCACTCCATCAGGCAAGTTGGCTGATCTGGTTGTGTTAACCGCTTGTTAACGAACATGACAGAACGTGACGTGACGTTTCTGGGTTATGAGAGAGGGGGAGATAAATTGGGTTGAACGCTGACAACAAAGGGAATGGAATTCCCGCTGGAATGTAATCTCAGGCCAGAAATTGAGTTCCACATTCCACTCACAGGCATATCATGAGAAAGAGCACAAAATTAATATTATACGGCCAAATAGAAATTAATCCCTTGAGAAATGAGAGGCAGAGAGCAAGCCAGGAGTGCCAGCATAATACAGTAGGACATCGTCAGACTGTCAACGACCAGCACATAATGTGATCACTCCGAAACAGACTCTTCAAAGATCATGGATTCAGATCGAGCAAGCTCGCAACATATATTATTGTACATATACAAGCCACATTATCATGTATACCTACATGGTGGTAGCACTGTTTCAGCACCATCTATAAGCCACTCTGTGCATTAAAAAAAACTTTGTGCAAAACCTGAGCCAACCAGCTACAGTAAACTGTGGGCAGTGTGGACAAATTAAAGGGGGCACAGCTGCTATTGAACACCACTACTACAAAAGAAAGTCAATCTCACACACATTGTAACATCCTACAGTATACATCCAGACCACTACAAGGCTATTATACCTAGTCACATGGCTGTGGTAACTACTAGCAACCTCAGGGGATCATGTGCAAAATTTAATCATAAAGGGAAATACAAAGGGAGGTATGCTTGGTGGCAATATGATCTAAGGGAGCATGTAGTTGGTCATCCCTCAGTGTAGAGTATGGGGATGACCTCTGAAACAGCTGCTCCAAAGGTGTGCCACTTTCTCAGGCTCAGATCAATACACCAAAGTCATAACAGAAATCCTTGGCTCTTTCTGGGCATTTTTTCCCCACTCTCTTGGGGAAAAAAAGGAAAAAGAATAGGTTTTGGCAATCTACTTGGGACCAATTTGCAGGTTTTGCTCCTCACTCTCAGAAAAGGAAAAAGAACACACTTTTAACTTTGGCAATCCACTTGGGGTCCACCTCAACAACTGATGTTGTAGTGAATTATGTCAACAGTACTTTCCCATTAGCATCGGCCCTACGTGGGCACTTGAGTCAAGAACGCATCACGTACAACAGGTTGATGGACGACGTTCAAATAGCAGGCATTCCTTCACTCCCACCCGTCACCACTCACAAGCCAGGGCCAGGGCCCAGGCAGGCAAGGGAATAAGTGGCCCGGGAGTGAACCACTAGCAACATAAAACGGATGTACGCAAGATAGTACCATAATACATAGTAAAATAGAGTAAGGGTCTAAGGTTAGTACATGGGCAATTTTGGCTAAACAGCACAAAGTCAACAGGCCGCTGCTGATGGATGCACATTCTTTCTCTCCAGCTGGTCACAGGACAGCCAGCCAGTGAGGGGAGAGGGAGGGAGGGAGAGAACCGCTGCTAGATGGACTAGCTGTGCAACGAGCAACAGCTGGTGCTGGTAGGAAAGCCGCAGGGTAGGAACGCAGACGGACAGAGAGAGAACCAGACAGACAGATGGATAGACATCAGGAAAACAGTTTTTAGGTAAATGGGCTGTGTATAGCCCATTGAGCAGCTGCCACTAAAGGAGCTCGTTCCCAGACTGATGTTGACGTAAAGATGCTGTTGGTTGGAGGCACATTTGCGTCACAACCAATTAAAACTAGAATAGTTTAGTTGCGTACTGTGCAATTTTTGCATTAATAAGGCACTAGTGTGGACAGGGACGCCCCTCTTAACCATGGCACTATTTAATCATAGTCATGCCAAATCTTCAAAAAGGATCTCTTTCTTTAATCAAAGAACAAAAATGCTAATTTAGGTCACAGCAGTTAATCAGTTTATTAAAAGAACGAGCATAGCTCAATGGGGCGGATGGACGTGCACACTTAATTAGCTCAGTAATTAGGCCAAGACATATCAGCAACACCCGCCCACCCAGTGAATGAACTAACCACACACAGGAACTGATGGAGATAACTATGTGAGAATTGATCACCGTAAGAATTCCGAGCACTAATGGAAGATAAACCCCCGAGCAGAGATCAAAGTGTCGGAACAGCTTTAACGTCTACTTCAAAAAAGGACGCAGAACAGGGGTACAGGAATAATTCGATTTTTAGCCACTCTCTCACTGACACACCTTAAGTTGGAGCAAACTACTCAACAGTTGGCTAAATAATTGTCTCCAAATACCATGTAATTACTGCCTGCCTGCCACTCTCCCTCTCTCTCTCTCTCTCTCTTCACTCCTTTCTCCCCTTTTTCTTCCCTCCATAATACATGTAATACATGCATGTCATGTATACACACATCCCACAGTGAATTGCAATTACTCACCTTCATTACAGAAGTTGCGGCTATCATGTAAGGTAACCCTTGAACCCCGAATCGTGTTTGTGGCAGAGCAAGAGTAGGTACCTAGGCAGTTAAACCGGCTCACTGATATAGTTATGCTTAACATATTCTCATAAGTGCTCGGGGTTAGAACAGTTGCTGCATACTCGTTGGAATTGATTGTACGCCCTGAAGAGTCTTGCCACTCAACAGAAGGGGTGGGGTAGCCAATGGCAACACAGGTCACCCTGATTTGATCACCGTTGACTTCTGGATCTGTAATCCTTGGAATTTCAACAACTGTATTGGAGGATTCATGTGTGCGTGTGTGTGTGTGTGTGTGTGTGAGTGAGAGAGAGAGAGAGAGAGAGAGAGAGAGAGAGAAAGGGAGGGGGGAGAGAGAGGAGCAAGTGTATAAGTTTACTATGAGCTGCAATTACTGAACCCACAAACTTCACTCACATGGCACAAAAACTGAGAAATATCTGGTCAAACTTCCACCAGTGTTTGAGAGTCTCAGGCTGTAGTTCCCTCTATCATTCTGCGTTACTCCAGTCACAGTCAGGGCACCAGTGTCACTGACGCTAACTCGACCACTGCCATTCACCAGCTCCGTTGAATCTCTCCTCCATGTGATGGTTGGTGAGGGTACTCCACCAACTATCACTGGGATCGTGAGTATTTCATCTTGTTGTACAGTACGATTTTGTTCGGGTACAGGGTCTTGAATAGATGGTCCCGCTGTAATGTGTGTGAGAGAGAGGGGGAGGGGTAGGGGGAATGAGAGAGAGGGAGGGGGAGGGAGAGGGAGGGAGAGAGAGCGAGTGAATATCAGCAAACAAAGGATGCATAAACTCTCTCACACGTCAGACAATGTTTCTAACTTGGGAAGAATGACGGGTCATTTGTCCTACAATCGCTATCAAAGCTTGCAGCAGCAAAATTAAATATCTACGGCAAAAATCTACTCACTGTGTACACAATATGGTCACGCACGCACCAAGCGTACACTAGGTTGGCAACAATCAAACTATGTCTTGAAACTGATCCATAATCTCAAACGCTGATCTGGTGTTCTCATAACACCACGCCCTTGGTTGCCATGGCTACGGTTTAAAAGCACAGTGACAAGGTACCTGTCCCAAGGATCAGACACAAATGCAACTAAAGATTAGCATAAACAAGTTTTGTCCTCACACAGTCTCCACTAATCCAAGGCTTCATATTAACATAGGGCTTTCACAGGAAAAGGCAAGAAGCTTTGGTTTAACTAGTACAAGGTCTAGTCATAGCACCAGCCAAAGATTGAGGCAAGTATATACTTAGCAAAATCTTGGGGATTAATCTGCTGTTCCTGGCTGACCATATAACCTCCCACCCACACACCATCGCTAGATTATCATACCACACTACACTAATGTGATCTCTCTAATTAACTGAAATTGATTAATACGATAAATTATAGACAAGATCAGCAGTACACAACTGCACCAATTCATGCTGCTACTAATAAGGTAACAGTGCATAATAATATGGAAGATTAATAAAGGATATAATATTCACACTGCAAAAGGCAAAAAGCCATGACCGAGGGAGGTTTCATTTGAGCCGGGTGGTGGATTTCACAATCCATTGAGCAACTAACAACATTGCCATACCTGGCTCTGTAGAACAGCAGCTAAACTTCCAAAAAAAAAAAAATCTCTCCACATGATATTACTATATCCACCATGCACTCCATTTTCTCATAAACAAATCTTCTTAATAGGTATGTGGTATGTATGTACATGTAGGCATAGATGGTTCTTGGAAAGAGGAACAAGGAATTAAATCTGGCCCCTGTCCCCAGACAGCCACACCCCAGGATAACATCTGCACCAGCTACACCACTCTACCCTAGGGGCACACAGGGCACAATGTATATACACTGTACATTAATACCTGGACAACACCTACATTATACACACTGTTTCATTTCGTAAATTTCCTGGTCTGGGGTCAGGCAGGGTAGTAAATAAAAAAGGAGTAGAGAGGCTATTAGTCACTACAACCAGTCAACTTTGACCCACACAGGAATACCATAATTAAGTACAGCTGCCAGAGATAGTTAGGTCAGCCATAGCTAATCATAATTAGTGTACAGCTGCCAGAGATAGGTAGTCAGCCATAGCTAATCATAATTCTGTGATTCCTGATTATGATCTGGCCAATGCTGGAACACCTTCAGACATACCACTGGCCCCACAAAAATGCAGCCAATGGTTAGCTGTGGCTGGCCACATATCAATCAATCTTAATCAACAATTCCTGAAAACTGCCTTGCCCAGGATATCTATTGCACCCTGGAGGCCTAAACTGGGTAGCTAGCTGTAACTGTACTCATAATCATTATGCTGCGTTGGGATAGTGTGGAAGAGGTAGTGGAGACGGCAAATTGTTAACTAGTGACTATTGAGTTTGGAGGACTAAACAAAGTTAGTGCGTCATGAAACAAAACTGAGAAATGTTTTCAAATCTATAATGGATCACACCCAAACGTAAGTGGATTAACAACAGTAAAAAAATGAACGTGTCCTGTAGATCCATTTGGTTAGACGACATCATTATGATGTCATCAAGTGGGCAGGCAGGACACGCGCGCATGATCGAGTGAGGAGGGAGACCGAGTACACATCAGATTAGCATGACCGGACTGGCTAGCTGATGGAATTGTGTCTGCTACTTAATTTAGGGTGGAACGCGAAAGAGAATCCAAAATAGCATCACCAAACCAGGCAGCAAGAGAGCAAGGAGGCAGGCTAACCTAACTAAAGATTTCTCACACCCAACTATTAGAAAATACTTTATTGTCGAGGGTTGCTAGCTAAGGAAACTATACCTAGTTAGCTACGTCAGGCGGTTAGCTAGCTGGCTGCCATTTTGGCAGTTTAGAAGCCTCATCCTACCCCAGGCTCTCTCACTAACACGCCAAACAAAAAATTTAATACTGACATTTAAGTAACTATTCTAGCCATGAGAACAATGTTAGCATAATCTATTTTGTGCAGTTAGGGTATCCAGCAGATCTAGACAATATGTCATGATTTAGCAGAACTGTCACTATCACTGCCTTATTCAGAGGTCAAGGCTTACACTGTCCTAGCCTTATTCAGAGCAGACAAGGCCTACCACATAGGCCAATGAAGCAACAGGCAACTAAAGTATAGTGGGAAGGTTCCTTCAAGATTAAAATATTTTTGGACAAATTTGTAACTACTAGCCCAAGTTTGCGTAAACAGGGAGGAAAGGTCATAAACAATTTAAACAAACTATATGTAGCTAGAGAAAAACAAAAACTGAAATATATCACAACTCCCGCCATCCTTCGTATCATAAATTCTCTATTAATAGTACACGATAGATGATATTTCCCATACTTTCTTTTCCATTACGCACACGCATTAATAATATTATTACAATTAATATAATTGTTCGCTGCCTACCAAGTTAAATCTGGCCTTTCCATGTTTTTCAACACAGCCCAAGAAAGGTTGAGGCCCTGCACCATACATACACATAATGCATAGGCATGGTGGCATGGTGGGGGTTAGAGACTAGGTGCTATTGGGGCATGCATGGGGCTACTTTGTGAAACCCCACCAGCTGTGGCCAAACATTCAGCTGCTAAATAGCCTCGAGAGACAACACTTGAAGGGTAAATGAGACTACCAGCCAACCTGGCTGTCAGGCAACAACAAAAATGGGCAAAGGGTCATCCACACACTGCTTAGTGTGATAAGTATGCAAGTTGTTAATTGTGATACTATGACAACTGGTACATACGGATCATAAAGAAATACAGCCACTCTCCTGCTTCTTTTCTCTCTCTCTCTCTCTAACACACCCCCACACACTCGCTCACACACAATACAGAAGAGGCTCAGACTTGGCACAGTATCATTACTCCTCTGACTTTTATTTCCCATTCTCTTCACACTAGATACAGATCCAATTAGAGCCTATAATATACACAGCCCACAAACCCCATACCCCCCCCACCACCTCCCCAACCCCCCACCAGCGCACACATACACACAAAACAACACACTGCCACATGCTAAGACTACACCTGCATGGGCGTATTCGCTTACTCCACACTAACACATATGGGTTCATCTGTGAGAATGAGAACATTGAGAAGCCTATACTACATACATCATTGATGTCACACGATACCCAGTTATAAAATACCTGAGGGGCGGTGCGGTCACATACATGGGCCTGGGGGACCAAGTGTCGGCCGGTACAAAGTGATACAGCTCAGCCCATCGATAAAATAAATGCCACCATTATTGTTGAGAAATCGAATTGATATGCTAAGCAACTATTATTGTTGTTGATAAAACAATGGATTATAATTGATTATACTATACACCCAATTAAGCTGAAAGAATAACTGCACAGCTGTGAATGGTCAGGTACCAACAGTAACTTTCAAAATTACGATAAATAAGCATAAAGGGGGATTGGGAGGGACTGTAAAATAGTGCCTTGGAGGCAAAAATTAATATAGTAATCTGGAATCACTAATGAAAGAGATTGGGACATGCACTTATTCTGTAATCTTGAAAGAATAACACTTGACTGTGAGCAAAAACTTCTTTCAAAAAAAAAGATCAATCTAATGGCTTGGAGATTCATTCCCTCTTCTTTAAGGGGGTGTGATCCCAGCTCAAAGTCTGGGAATAGCTTGGATGTCCAATGGTGCATGCAATGTGGGCCTCACACATGCACTCAGCCCCATGCATGACACCACAGGCACACAGGGCAAACACATACATACAATGTATATACACACTTGGTGTGCATGACCCACATTAAAAGCAGATTGGGATTAAAACAACTGACAGGCACAACATTAGGATAGGGGGTAAGAAAACAGTCCTATGGGAACTATTCTCCAGTGCAACCTGCCTGGAGGACAATTAAGGGGTGGGAGGGCTGGCTGACAAATGTCTAGACTATTTGACAGAGCTCAGTATGCATATGGAAACTGATGGCCTTTTCTATACTGGCATCCCTATAACTGAGGCAAGTGTTAATCACTCTAATGCAATTATTAGGTCAAATTTAGAAATCACATGTACATGTACATGTACATGTAGGAGTACATGTTGTAGTTGTAACTACCAGAACATGACTGGATGTAGGTAATGACCAAATTGATGTCCAACAATGCACTTAGCCCATGTAGCTATATAGCTAGCCTGCCAGCTAGCCAGGTGCTAAAAGATCCCATCCCAGCCTCCTATATACCTGTCAGCAAATAATAGCTACATGTACCCCTCTCACAGAGTAGCTGAGTGAAGGACATGTGATGTTGGGCTAGGAAGAGACACCGAGGCGGCGAGAAGGGAGAGAGGAAGAAGGAATGGCAGGTGTAAGCTGTTACATTGTCTTCAAGACACTTATTTACACCTTAGTCTACAGCTATGATACTATGTCCAGGTGTGCTGGATCATCATTCTATACACAAACACACAACTCAATGCCCATTCAGGCTGTGCTGGGTAAGCAGAGAGAAAGGTGCTAACACAGCCACAGTAAGCTGGGAAAAGGGGACACACTGAGGTTCCCTGGTACTCTGGGAAAGGATAGAGTAGGCTAGACCAGGTCAGAGGGTCCAAAAAACCTAGAATGAACACCTTTTAAATAAAAATGGCATTTTGCTGATAAGATTCTGCACACAGCAAGGACATGTGTCCTATAGCTACAAACAATATACATGCCCACTCCCTTTCTCCCTCCTTGTTGCTCTCTTATGTAGCCTGAGGCATTTGTGCAATCTCACTGTAATCTCGAAGCACTAGAAGTACAATGGAGGACAGGATAGTGTCTTTCAATTTTCTGCACTTTATACCTTGATTGTTGAATGTAAAAATAAAGCAATAAAAAGGGGGTGTCCATGCAAACCACCACAGGCCCTCCCAGGACTATTGTTTGCCACAGGAGCCCCTACCAAACCCAATTACCCCTACATCACTCTAGAGCCAAGACACAGAGAAGGGCAGATCCACCACCAGACAACAAGACAAATCAAATCCATACCCAGAGACAACTTGTACTCCATAGGGAAACAAAATATTGAGAAATGAGCACCTCTCTCTCTCTCCTCTCTCATTTTTATTGGTCAAAATACCTTGTACTTCACCACACTCAACAAGACACGCACCAACAGACTGACACATGCACATGGGCACTAGCACATGCATTGAATGACTAGCTCACCTGCTGCCAGAATGTAAAATCGACAGATATCAGATACTCCAGAGGAGATGGGAGCTCTGCAACTGTATTCCCCGGCAAACTCTCGAGCAAAGTTCATGAAGGTCACCGTCCTGTTATTGCCTGACCCAGGGTCAACTGTAGGCACCTGACAGCTACACTCATCAAGTGTATCAGCATTGTCCTGTCTTATAGCAGTAGTTTCACGGAACCAGTTGAGTGAAAATGGTGGCCTTAATACGTGAGTGCAGGTCAGCATTGCACCACCTCCTTCAGGTATTACTAGTGGCATGTTAGGACCAACTGCTGGCCAAATGGTGAACTCTGTTTTAATGGATGTGTGGAGAGAGAGAGAGCAAAACAGGTGCTGAGATAATCCTATTTGCAGCACTTCATACATATTAATTTTAAATAAGTATGTTCCTTGTTCGTCTCAGACTCTCGTCAAGACACACAATTATTTTAATTTTAACCAGACAAAGGCCTTTGGCTACTAGGGCAAGCATATTAAATACAATTGAGTGCACTTATTAACAGACATTTGACTTACGGTCACAGTTCTGCGGCAGCACTGGTAGTACGCTGACACACAGCACTACCAAACAAAACAGCTCTTTCAAATGAAACATCTTCAAGTGTTCCAAACAAGACAACAGAAGAAGAGACAGTGCCAATCAAATCACCGGAAAATAGCTTCTTATCTTTCCTTCTTTTTTCTTTTCGCTAGGTAGCTTTTCCTCTACTAAATAGAACCAACAACTGGACTGCTCTATTTTGCTACGCTCAAATCACCCTAACGATGGAATGAAGTCACGCAGAGAACTGGCGCCAACGAACTATATTCACGGCCCTCGAGGAACGACGGCTTGTCAGACAAATTCTCACAGAAAAGCGGACCAATTTTAGAACGTTTGACCGCTTCCTTTTTTCTCTTCGTGTACGGTGTGGCTAGGACGGCCCACGAGACACGCTTCAATTCAAAATAAGTACAGTGTCCTTATACTCCGAAAGGGGTTGGCACACTTCTTTACAGCACTACACACCAGTGCAGTACCGCTCGCTACTGTACAAGCTAACTGGATTATGGCTAATTATGTCGCGGAGTGTGGTCGACAAGTCACGTCGCTCATGTTTAATTTGGCGCGCGAAAAAATATTCATAGGCATGCGCTATGCATGAAAGGCGTAAATTCTCCCAGCTAACTGCGAATTGCATAAGTGCACGGGAAACTGGCACAATAGTAATTTACACAGAGTGAATACTAATGCGCGCATGAATTGTCATGAGATAAATTGCTGAGAAATATCACAAGAATAGTGTGGTATTGACACAAGCCAGAGGTGCAAAAAAAAGCAGTTCGGTACACAGAAAATCATTAACATGAATATAATAAGGGGTGTGGGGATGAGATGATACAATAATAATTATTGCGGTCTCTGGCTGGGAAAATAGGGAAGAGATTGTGATACGAATTTGAAAAATTGTGTGTGTGTGAGTGTTTCTATCATCAGTGTACAACCATAGATCGATTGCTGTCATCATTTGCTATGGAATAAAAGAATGGGGAGCATATAAATGGTAAGTGGTCGTCAAAGTTGAAAATCTCCATACCTGATTGCACAGAGTTGATGATTTGCGTCAAACAGCGACCAAATTCCTCCATCACAGCTTTCTCAGCCTCAACACTCGACTTGCCATTCTGCAATATCAAAGAAATAGAAGACAAAATTAACATCCACATTCCCCATTCCTGCACACATCTGTTATTATAATATACCATGAGTGAGTGGCTGGCCTCCTCCAGCATACATAGACAGGTTGCCTTAGCAACATCCTTGTTGATGAAAGAAAATGGAAGTCTGCAGAGCACACGGTTATAATAATGACTGAAGATTCCTGCATAGCTATATATGTAGCTATATACCAACTCAATTATCACCTAAATATCTCAAAATCTTTAAAATATTAGAACCTTTTCTCTCTCATTATGTAAAATACTTAGCGTCGTAAAACATGGGATGGTCCGGGTATGATGCTATAAAATATATATGAGTATAAGTGTCTACCTCTGTCCATCCGATGTCCTTGGCTGTGGTTTGACAGAGCTCATCTCTAGTTGCTCCATGAAGTGGGAGGTGGCAGCCCTCTGCTGCTGGGTGCGAATATCTAACAAGAGCAAGAACAAAGGCATTCCGTCAAACACCACTCATTCTACAAACTGGTGCAGTGTTAATGGACACAAAAACCTGAACAAATAGACAATCCCACAAGACAAGAGAAAAAAAGCGCAAATCCAGCACTGGATTACAACTACAATGGTCAGCGGACGTGGAGATCCGACTGTAACAAGGCTATACTATTACAGTGCCTTTAACTGGTGCGCAACAGCTGTTAGCTCTGTTAGAGCAAGCGATTGTAAGGAAATGTAATAATAGTATAGAGCAAGTACCCTGAGAATCGTATCAGGTAAGACATGAATACCACATGCAATTAGATGAGTTATGTATGTAGTCTACCTGCTGCATCTGCCAACTGCATGAGGCTCTTGTTCTCGAGTTTCTCTGGCAGGTTTTTACAGCCGATGCAGCGGCAGTTGGAAGAGCAGGGGATCTTGGCTTCATAGCACTCACAGTAGTTTTTGAGGCAACCAGAACGCTTGCAGTTACAGCCTTTAAGTGTGTGTGTATGAGAGAGAGAGGAGAGAGGGGGTGAGAGGGAGAGAGAGGGAGAGAGAGAGAGAGCGAGAGTGAGAGAGAGGAGGGAGAGAAGATCGTTGATATTGATTTTGAACCGCTGAACTTATCCCTGGACTCACCTTTGATGTGCCGTCTTTCATCACCCTGTATACAAAACAAGTGATGTGAAAGATACATGTACACCATCATCCAATATTTACATCAACTCACGGATTTATTTTGGCCAACTTTGGGTTTGAAAGCATGTGGGTTTCGATCCAGACAAGTCTAAATAATTTCAAAATCAACAACGTCGGCATACGTGACACTTTGTAATCTAACCTTGACGGCTTTGGCTCTCTCCTCAGCATGCTCCACGTTATTCTTACAGTTTTGACAGTTGCAGCAATCTCTACAAAACTCGCCGTTAGCAAAACAGTCACAGTAGCTGTAAGGAGGAAGAGTTTATCCAAAGGACAGTAATCATTGTCTGCAATGGCGCATTAAAACAACACCAGGAGATAAAGCATACAGAGCAACAACTTGCATATGCAAATATTAACATTACTAGGATATTTCAGCCAACTACGTAGTTTGAAAATCCCTAATGATAATTATTAGTAGTATATACTATGACCTAGAAAGTACTTTCACAGGAGAGATGGAGCAGCTAAGTTATCACTGGTACAATAATTGATTAAAATTGTACAAGTTGCTGACTCGGGAAGCGCAAAAATTTCTTCTTTTGCACACAAATTTTTTCAAGTGTATGTGAAAAACGAGAACAGGAGAGGAAGAGCCAAGGAATGAGGCTACAGATAGTCCCTCTCCCTAGCCTTCAAGCTAAAAGGAAATACAACTGCACTGGTTGCCATGATACAAGAAATAGGATATACAGCAGCAAATTAGATTGCCACAGCCCCTACCATAGCAGTGGCTACCCTCAGGCTTAAAATTCATTCAGGGCCAAGCATAGAGCACTACCATCCACCCATCCCATGGCCTCACTATAATAATATTATTATAGAAGAACCCTTCTATAGTGGCCACAATTGTTTTGGTCATTATATATACATGTATATATATAATACAGTGGGCTGGCCTAATCTCAGGGGCTTTTTCCTATAAAAACCATAGCAATGTAGTTGGGACCAAAGTGAGTGACCATTACAGAGGGGGTATAATTATACCCATTAGTATTTAACTCACAGTTTAAGGCACTGTGAATTTTTACAGTTGCAAGGTTTTCTTGGTTTGTTGGTGGTGATTGTTGGGCGTGGCCCCGTTTGTGTGGATGAGGTCGCCGAATCTACTCCAAACAGGGAGGACCTGTGGTGTGTGTGTGCGTGTGTGTGCATGTGTGAATGAGGTGGTATGTGCATGTGTGTCTACAGAGTTACTATTGGTGTCTATTTCATGTGCATGTGAGTATGAGCTGATCAACTACTATGCATTATGCATTATTATGTCTGTGTGTGTGTGCATGAGCTGGGATGTGTACATTTGTGCATGTCATGTGGAGAAATTAATATCATGTCCTACACATGTGCATGTACTTTTGTGTTGTGTATGTGAGTAGGAAGACAAGGGATGTATAGTAATTACAGTATATTACTCATGAGCAAGCCCTGCAAGAACACATTGGTGGTGGTGTCTCAGCTTACCCAGGTGTGCAGGTTGGTGGTACAGCAACAGGGGCTATGATCTTCTGGGAACCACCCTGTAACAATAAAGCAGATGACACAACCAATAGTACACTGTAGGAGTACCATCCCGATTTTGAAGCACAAAAATTTCTCAATGACAGTATTCAAAAGCTAAGTAAAATCCCACCCTTATGCCATAGTCTATCATTTGAAGCTTGCTTGCAATAAAATAGCCTTGTCGCTAGGCACCTATCACCTTTCAGGTTATTTCTTGTATGTGTATGTGTGCTTTCAAAAGATTTGAGAGCCAAGGCTACTTACATGTATATTATGTTCTAGTTGGCAATTTCGAAATTCTATTGCCCTCAAAAAGCTTAAGTCATCTGTTCCAACACATTACAGTGTCCATGTTTAAAAGTGAAACGAAGAGAGATCAATTTGTATTTGCAATCAGTAGGTGAGTTGTAAGGATGTCTATAGAGCCTCACAAGAGGACTGCTTAAGGAAGTGTGGCAATTGCTTAAGGAACTCATTTCACTCAAGAACATCAGCTGTGTTTGCAACCACTGTATCTTATTTACGTTCGAAGATATCAATAATTATTCGAGTATTTGCCATCAGAGAATAATTCTCATCCTTGCTATATACATGTAACAGCACTTGACTTTTGAAAGGATGACTCATGCTACTTTTTGATATTGAGCTAGCTTCAAGACTTGGCCAAACAACAGGAACTGGTCATCATTTATTGTGAGAAAAAACATTTAGACTGTCGATCTTGTACTAATATCCCAAAGCCATACTTGACCGTTTTACCTGCATCATGATGGGTGCTGATCCAGGCATCAAGAGCTGGCTGGCAAGGGCTGCCTGTTGTTGCTGCTGCTGCTGTTGAAGGATCTGCTGCTGCTTTGGAGCCAGGACCTTGGTCCGGTTGCCGCGAGGGACACGCCCTCCTCCAGCCGGTGTGGGCATGGCCACTCCACCCCCAGATCCAGCAAGAGCCTAACAATACACAAGTGATACACAAAATTAATGTGGTGCCCCACCCAGTATCTAGTCAAGTGTTCAATGTTACTATTTTTAGCATGCTGGGAGAGTATACAATGTCATGATGTCTCATCCCCAGGCTATTCCCAGCTTTTTTAGTTGGTATAGCTGGGAGGTCCTTGGGGATGAGGTTGTAATGCAGGTACATCACTAACTCTTTCACCATTAAAATTAACAACTTTGACTCGATGCTGTGTATGGAGTGTTCACCTGCATTATGGACTGTTGCTGTGCTGCATTCACTACTGCCTGTTGCTGTTGCTGCAGTTGCTTCATGCTGGCCAGGATTACCTCGGGAGTCAGCTTGGGCAGTTGACTAGCCAGCTGGGTCAGGTTGGTAGCTGGAAGGGAGAAACAGTATTTATACTAGAGGATATTGGATGTCTTTCTTATAGTATACACTCAAAAAGACTGTATCACATATATACCATCAGGAGTACATTACATTGTACTCCTGATACCATAGATATGGAAATCTTTCATGCTCTGAAACTTTCATAGGACATTTTCGTGTTGGTATATTATTATATGAGTAGTTATTCCTATACCACCGCAACGTTATTAGTTCACCATGGTCATTGACTATTTGTGACCAGCTGTGAGAAAAGGGACCATTTGGAACTTTTGTTTGTCCTTGTTGTATATACATATGTATGGAGTAATGTACAATCTGGTCTCCTATTGTATACAGCCATTTAACTCAGACAATAAAAAGATTACTTTTGTTTCATACTGCCATCTATACTATGAATGGTCCCTTTTCTCATAGCAGGTCACATTATGAAGATTTCCAATACTTTGGTAAGAAAGTCATGTTAGTCTGGTAAGTGGTCGTCATGCATAGTAGTACGTATGCAGTGTGGCTCTACCTTGAAGCGGTGATGGGGTTTGGTGAGCAGGGACTAGGTTAGTCAGAGCGGGACTCATCTGCTGCCTCGGAGGCAGCTGGAGAGGCTTGGCCACCACAGTGCGGGGACCACGCCCACTTCCTGTCACCACTCGTTGGGCGGAGCCTGTGTCCAATGGAATGACGGGAGAACTCTCCCCACCTACTGTCACCATCTGCAGTGACAATGAAAGAAAAAGTCAATAGACCCGTACCAATAAATGTGCACTACACATATTCAGAGTACAGTGGAACCCCTTTATAAGGACACTCAATCACGCAAGAGCTTAAATGGTCCTCAATTCAAAGAAATTTGCATGGCTCTTTATGCATTTTGATCAAAGGAAGATTCTAATTTCTAAGCTTTCCCTATAGAGTGGCTCCTTTATACAAACAATAGTATAGTGGCCAGGCAGCTTTATTACGGAAGGAGTTGGCTGCATACCTGTCCAACAGGAGGCAGCTCAGGTGTGGAGATGACAACGTTACTTTGCATTCCGATGTTTAGCTGTCCTTCAGACAAAATTGGCAGAGACCATATTGGAGACCTACACACACACACACACAAAAAAAGCCAACAGTCGTTATGGTATAATTTCACCAGACCATGATACTCAAACAGATTTTTTTATACACACATGAAACCTTTTATGTGTTCATCCTAGTCTGGTGTGGCTCTATGAATATCCCACTGCGTGGAGCCCAACACTAGCCAGCTCTCAGACTAAGCCCTCACATACCTGACAGCTTGAATGGTGTTGACAGGGGCAGTGGGAAGAGGGGCAGCTGATGTACTGGACACTTCCGGAGCTGAAGTTGCCATCTCTGTCATAAAGTTAGACTCTTCTTCCGGTGGCTTGGTTCTTTGAAGAACAGGCGGGGAGATACAGAGGTTCTGCTCGGTGCTGTGTTGAGGAGTTCACTGTTTACCGCTCCAAACTGCCGCCATTTTTTCGAAGGATTGTGGGCGGGGTGTATATCATCTGGCTACCATCACGTGATAGTGTGCTATTTTTAGACATAGTCATATGACCAAACTTGACATCATAATAAGCTTTTTGTTGACCTGTGCACTCCATTTCCAGTCAGTAGTTGGTGTGTTCATAAAGTAAAGTGGAGCAGTGATGCCGTTTGGAAAGAAACCAGACCCCAAGGAGCAGGTGAGGAGACTGTAATTAATATAGAAGAACCCAGAATATATTTAATATAGATATTCAACTTTTTGTCTGTATCATAGGTGAGAGAATGGAGATCAAAGATAAGAAAAGAACAGAGAGTTATCGACAGGCAGATTAGAGGTAAGTTCCAGCCATCTCCAGTGTCTACTTTTTGGGTCACATCAAATACTAAAAATAATAATATTTATCGGGTATATAGAGGCTACCCAAAACTTTTAAGAAAAACCAAAAATTGGGGTGCTGTGCACCAGATTTTTTCACTATTCAAATCTAGCTGTGTGTACATGGCCTCTCCAGGTATCCAGACTGAGGAGATGAAGGTGAAGAAATCGATCAAAGATGCTGCTAAGAGAGGTCAGGTTGACGTGGCCAAGATCCTGGCGAAGGAGGTGGTTCAGTCCAAGAAGGCAGTCAGCAAGCTCTATGCATCCAAGGCCCAGATGAACTCAGTCGTCATGTCCATGCAACAACAACTAGGTTAGTGGTATAATTATATCCAAATAAAGGTAGATGAGGAAAATAGTGAACTAAGACTTGACTATGCTCATCTTACTATTTAAAATGAATTATCAAGAAAAGTACCAAAGCAAGGTAGTAGATAAGTAGAAAACTAGGTTCCAAATCACTGAAAGGTAAGGTGCCGATTCACATTTGAGCTATATTTATTTCCAAAGCACGCATATACTTATAAAGAACTTGCTGTAGTTTTATCTCCCTCTGTGGATGATTACCGTAGACTCTGGTTAATAAGCGCATGCGCTTATAGCGGTAAACGGAATGACAGTATGCGCTTAATAAAGAATATGCGCTTATATGGCACATAACCACGCCCACAAACGTTTGGGCACGTGATGGATGCGAGGCCCGCTAGCGCTAGCGCTCGCTCGATCGAGCACTTTAGTTGCCGCTCAAGATGACGAGTGCTGGCGATTTGTCGATCTTCTTGCATGATAACGTTATTCGTGGCCATCATTTCTCCAAAGATACCCGACTCCAAATACTTTCCAGCCGGTCAAGGTCAGGTTCATAGAACGCCACGCCTATTAAGCGCATGCGCTTAATAAACAATAGCTTATGACAAGAAGAGGGCATGCGCTTAATAAATAATGTGCGCTTAATAGCGAGGTGCGCTTAATAACCAGAGTTTACGGTATGAGTGTACGTAATGTTGTGTTTTTCTTTCAGCAATGATGAGAATGGCTGGCTCCATCTCAAAGAGTACTGACGTGATGAAAGCAATGCAGAATTTGATAAAAGTGCCAGAAATTCAATCCAGCATGATGGAACTATCCAAGGAAATGGCTAAGGTAAGGGTAGGTAGGGTGTCTGCATGTGACTGAAACAACTACATCATGTATAACTCTAGTCTCTAGGATGTATTGTACATATATGGATGGATCCTCTAATGGGGCTATAGCTATGGCTATGCATGTCGTAGAATCCCTATAACGAAGGATACGTGGAGTAGTCATTAAGCAACGTGGAGCAACTAAGATGTTAGTACAGTGAAAGTAAAGGAGATATATATACAGTGTCCTGGTTTTGGGGGTGATTTTGTGTGCCTTTCTGCATTATATACTGGCTACGTAAAGCATGTATTCTGATTGACGACGTTTCAATAGTGGGATATTATTATTGTTATCACTGTAATTTTCAGGCTGGTTTGATAGAGGAGATGATGGAGGACACATTTGAGGGCCTTGAGGATGATGATCTTGAGGAGCAGGCTGACCAGGAGGTCGAGAAGATACTCTGGGAGGTCACCAGTGGTAAGGAGAATACTATCATAGCTGAAAACTCTGGTAGGCAAATTTCTCCAAGCCTTAGCTGCATATTCCCACACAACAAGCTGTGTGGTATATGCAGCTGGGCTTGGAGAATTAGCTACACAGCCAGATCTAAGTTTAGCTTTTGTGTGAGGATGTGGTTCAACCATGTATCACCATTCTTCTTCACCTTGTAGGTCAACTTGGCCAACTTGGACCTGTCAAATCGACTCTTCCAGAACAAGATGTTGCAGGCGTATGTTCAATGTCGTATATATCACTCCTGTCACTCCAAAACACACTCTCTTACAAATTCTCTCCCTCTCTCCACTCACGCACACAAACACTTATAATAATATTATTATTACTCTGTGTCCTGCTGCAGGCTGTTGGTCCCGAGCCTGAAGAGGAGGAAGAGGAAGAAGAGGAGGACCTAACAGAGAGACTCCAGGCACTAAGAAGCTGATCACTCTTCTCCTAATCACCCATGCACTCCTACAATAATAATTATATTAACTATAACCAGTAGAGTACAATGTATGTATGGTCTGTCGTATATTATGTACATCTATACTGATCTAGCATGTCATGTCTCCTTATTTTTTTATTACCTGCAGCTGTAGCTGCATATACCATTTTTTATCATTGTGAAACGATTTTGTCGTGTCCTTCAAAGCTGGCATGCAGCTAAAAGCCCCCCAGGCCGAGTCACCGCAGCTTCGGTGATCTGTAAAGGTGTGTGCGGATTACCACAGCACAGTCGAGGGAGGATAAGGGTGGTCCCTAAGCCATAAATGCCCAGATCCTTCGGCAGTTGTTAGCTGCTTGTGCTGGAGGTGGTGCCCCCAACCGTTAATACAGTGTGCAGTATGAACTTTGTGAAAAAAAAAATAAAAGTAGTCCCAATCATCCTCCTAATAAGCTTACTTGTGAAAAAAAAAATAATAAAAATAGTCCCAATCATCCCTCCCCCCGGGCCGAGGTGCCGCAGCTTCGGTGATCCGTTTGGGAGTGAACACTGCGGACATTACCGCAGGCATACTTCCAGGGATGGGGGGTATTCAAGTGAGATCCTGGGCGGCCACTAGTCCCTAAATGCCCAGGACCATGCGGTAGCTTTCATCGATAGACCGTCCCAGAAAATGCTATTTATTGAGCTGGGACAGGGGGTAGCAAAACGCGTATGGGTTTCATGTTGGAATGTACGGACCGTGACGTAATTAATTAAAAGCTATGAATATCATTAACTCCACACCGCGGCGCGCGCCAAAGTCTATCTCGGCAACGGAAAGAGCTATGGAGCTGGAACAAAAACCAAAATGTAGCTCTTGAGCAGATGAAAGCAGCTACCATGGTCCTGAACATACTAGACTATGCCATAGTATACATACCAAGCTTCTTCAAAGACAACCTTACATGTATGATTGTCACATTTATGCTCAGACCAAAAAAAACATTATTTTGTTAATTAACAGTATTAGTAATGGAGCTGGAACAAAGACCAAAATGTAGCTCATAATCTAACGAGAAAGATTTTTCAGACAATCAGTGTCCTTAAAATCTGGAGGGCATTACTGTGAATAACTCATGCACATTATCCCATCATTGTTACATCAAACATACTTGTATATAATATAAATATATAGTATGGTAAAAAATGCATCCACTTTTGATAATAATCATAATAGCTGTGAGCTGCAGTATTATACTTCTGCCAATCTGACAGACAAAAAAAAAATCAAACTTATAACAACATCAGTAGTATAATACATGTACATACAAAACATATAACCACAAAAGAGAAGAGAACAAGAAAAAAAAAAGGCTAGCTTTTTGTTGGTGTGCACTGTATCAAGCAGTCACCATGTGTGTACATACTCAGCAATTACATTTTTCTTTGCTCTTTGGTGTGCTGGGGTGCTCCAACCGTAATGCTGTTCCAGTCCCTGTGTTGGTGTCTGCACACAAATTAATATATAAGGTTTAACGACCATTACCTAATCATTCACCATGCAATGACCACTGTTTCAAAGAGAGATGGATGGAGAGGCCGAGAGAGATAGAGAGAGGGGAGAGAGAGAGAGAGAGAGAGAGAGAGAGAGAGAGAGAGAGGGAGAGAGAGAGAGGGGGGGGGGGGGGGAGAGAGAGAGTGCACACCTGCTCTACTGGTTGCCTTGTTCTTAGAGGCAGTTATGAAGTCTTCTGCAATCGTCATGAACAATGAATCTGTGGGAAGTATTAGTGTATGAGTGCAGAGACGTGGGGTAATTCCTACACAGTACTTGTTAGATGTCACTACTTTACTCACCAATGTTATAGCCATTTTTTGCTGATGTTTCTTTGTATTGTGCTCCTATTTCTGCAGAGAGAGAGAGAGAGAGAGAGAATGAGTGAGTGAGAGAGAGATAGAGAGAAAAATTGCAGACTCACACTCAGCATCACATGACAGTCATCACTTAAACTATACATACATTCAGGGATTCACTCAAGGTCACTCACCATCTAAGTAATCTCTAACAACACCTGCCTCGACTTTTCTTGCCTTCTTGTTCTCCTCGACCAGATCATACTTTGTCCCACACAAGTACACCACACACTCCTGGACATGTTTCAGACAGAGAGTCAACATTGTTATGCCCTCCCCCACATGCTGATATTTTAAAAAAGATCAGGGAGACTGGGGATGAGGCTAAATGACTATAATAATATTATTATAGCGCATTTCCAGGATCATCGGAGGAGCAGAGGCAGCAATACAGCACAGGTGAGGAGGAGAAAGAGAGAGCATCTGACTTCCAATGCATGTATTCTAACATGGATGTGGTACAAGGCCAATAGTCACACCTTTGTAATACATGCAACACTCCCCATAGGGGTTATACAGAGTGTACTTTGTACTCTGTATGGGTGTGTCTGTAACTTTTAGATACTCTCTTTCTCCTCATGTATATATTTTTTGTTGCCTCCCTCCACTGCACCCTGGTGAGCTCACCTCTTCCGTCTGTTTCAGTTCATTTACCCAGAACTTCGCTCTCTCAAAACTTGACTGATCCGTCAGATCTATACACCAATAAACAAACAACAACGAAATACACATTTATAAACAGATCACAGAATCGTGTTTACAGGTATCACCCACAAAGGCAATGATGTATATACTATTATACCACTCACCAAAACACACCACGGCCGCCTTGGCTCCCCTATAGTAGATTCTACTCATCGACTCATAGCGTTCTGAACCAGCCGTGTCCTAAATGGTGCATAGGGTGATATGAGCGAAAAGAATAACAGAAAATTCAATCATTGTCCATGCAAGATAAACATTCGTATATGTGCTACCATCACAAATCAATCCATCACGCCACAACTATAGTACTTAGAGCTGGCCAATACAGTGTGTTTGGCAGGATTCCTACGGGATGAGACAAAAAAGCCTATCAATCTATCACCCCCAGTATAGTTTTCTCAAGGCTAAGCACCTACATGTAAGTAGCTCTGCCTTTTGCAGGGTTTACTTGAGCAGGCACAGGGTTGGTTCCCCCTATATCTATAATACCATTGCACTAGGACTATCAATTGGCTGCAAAGGACACATTATTATTGTACAAACCCTGCATATCATGTGCGCAACTCATGCTCATGCTCATGTACATTTACATGATGTAAAAATAAGTAACTCGTGCCCTGTGATTTGGGTACATCATGGATGTAGATACATAATATCATAGTGTACACTAACATTAGCAACAAGGTCATTTGCACATAAGAACAACATTTGATGGACACGCAACTTAACTGCTACATATCCCCTCCCCCCCCCCCCCCCCCCCCCCCCCCCCCCCCCCGTATCGTAGCATGGTCAATGACCCACCACATGCACAAAGCACTGTACCATTTATATAGGACAACAACAAAACAATGATCATGCACAGCGAGCCATATTATGGGAAGAGCTGTAGAGATAGTGCAAACGTGCAGTTTCTAAATGTATTCCCCAAATGAGTATTGTTTGGGCGTGTGTATACATACATGTATTTACTGGCCTAAAATTAATCTCTATAGTAACTACTGCATTGTGGACTATAGAGAATGTAGAATCTGTATCAAACTACAATGGTGTACTAGCAATGGTATGCAGTGCATGTAGGCCATTTCCATGTACCCATACCCCTCAGTCTTTTAATTTTGGCAGCATGTCAAAAAACTGGCCATTGTGTTACCATGAATGGAATGTCTCTTTCAGTCAAGTTGCTATTTTTAGCAGACTCCCCAAGCCAGCTAAACAATGCTCTAGATTACAAAATTAATATATACACACGCTTGAGGATAATGATAAATGTATGTGTACAAAATATAATACTGTTGCCTAATGCATAATAGTGTGCACTGTCAGCACAGAAGCACCTGTACTATTGGGACGATTTGGTTATTTATATCACACTCAGCTCACCCAGATTCCAAGTGTGACTGACTCTCCTTGTACACTGACCTTCTTTGCACCAAATGCAGCCCCTATTGTCTGCAGGTGTATGTGTGTGTGTGTGTGTGTGTGTGTGTGAGTGTGCATGGGTGGAGGGGTGGGGTGGGGTGGGTGGGGGAGGGAAGAAGGGAGGGGGAGGGGGAGGAGAGGGAGAAAGAATGTCATATCAGTCACACAGAAACAAGCTAGTTTTGTCCAAATCATCATCACATGCATACAACAGCTGTAAGGAAACACTATCACAATAGATATCCTTGTATATATACAGAAACAACACTGAGCCCTGCACCAACCAGCAGGTAAAACCAGTGGGCGAGTGTGTGTATAGAATATGTACTGTGTGACAGTGTACGTTTGTGCATAGATATTAGAGAGATTATCCCCCCCCTCTAATTAATATCTATGGTTTGTGTTTAGATTCATTTCCCTATAGTCACACGTTTCCCACTCCTATCATACAAACAACAACCTAAGCCAGACTATGATAGTACCAGCCTATTTATGGTATGTGTGACCTCAGGGTCTTTGTGACTTCACGATACTGTCAGAACTAACCTGAATACAGAGCTTCATCTTGTCAATCAGTCATCTCAAATCTTATCTTTATAGACCAAAGGCCAAACACAGTGAGCTTGACTATAAACAATGACTACTTCTCTCTTTATCTCAGAGATTTAGGCTATTTTTAAGGACTAGTGGCCCCACCCAATTGCATTGCATACTGCTAGTTCTCGACTTACACTTTGATAGGGAGCGTTTGAGTTGAATTTTCCGTGGATGTACCGCTCCACCAGGCTGGTCTTGCCCCCGTACTCCTTCCCGAGCAGTACCACCTTCAGATCAACCTTTCCTGCCATGTTTTAAATAGCTTGGTTGTGCAGGTTGGGTTGGGTTGGGTCCACTCGATTTTGAGTCACCTGAAATGTCGCTTCAATCGCATCGAAATTAGTCGACTTTCGTCATCGTGACGTAATTGCCAAGTCAGCAATTTTGACCATGGCGTTGCGTGACGACCGAAGGAGCTATTAATAGGTTTACACTAACGATGGCGTCTTTGCAGGTTCACTGCCGTCTCTTATCCAAGAGAACATTCATAATCTTACGGTAAGCTTGATAGTGTTAAAGCATAGACAATCAGGTATGGGAGGAATATTGCATGTTGTCCCAACATTGACAGGTCAAAGTACAATACTAGTACATGTCGCTGTTCCTGATCTCTTTGCAGGGCCAGGGCTACAGGAAGTGGTGTGTATTTGTCCTACAGCAGGATTCTCCATGCTGCAGCACATCCATCAGCACTTGCATCAACTGGTGAGTTGTCAGGCCATTGATAATAGAGAGAAGGGATGGTCAGACATACATAAAAAAAGTGGGGTGATGAAATACATACATGTACATACATATGTATACATGTATACAGTATCATGTGTTTTGTCGTGGTCTTATACTTCACTTGAAAAATGTAACAATATTCTCTGCTAGATTTTTTAGATCCATCAGAGGACCAAGACCACTCCTCTCCTCACCTCAGACCAGCCACCACTACTGACAAAGAATATCTAAACAACAATGGACTCTCACATCCATGTCCGGCATTGCTCCAATCTCCTCCTCCTCCTCCTAGCGTCTCTTTTAGCACTGCAGCTGCCGCTCTAACTCACGGTCACCATCTCACTCTGTCATCATCTCATCTCCCACGCCCCTCTCTCCCCCACCTCTCGCTTGCTGCTGGAATCTCCCCCCTCGGCTCTAGACCTGCTGGAGTCACACTTCATCCAACGGCTTTTTCTTTCTCTTCTTCTCCTAGTGCTCCACTGTACTATCTATCAGCTGCTTATTTCCATAGTTCTGCCGTGAGGGGTATTCCTGACAAGCAGAAGGCGACGATAGAGAAAGCTGTGGACATCGTTAAAGAGAAAAAGAAGAAAGTAGTCGACACTCTGACCAAGGTATATATAATTATATACATGTACATGTCATCAGCTGGCTTACCTGCTAAAGTTACTTGGTGACCTTCTCTGTGTGAATATGAAGCCCCATAGTTTTACGATGGTCACTGGCTGATTTACATATGTACATGTACATGGCCTATACGTACATAATGCAGCATAGGGAGAATCCCCACCCCATGTTCCAGAACTAATCAGGTCCATAGTGACAAGTCCTGTAAGCCAGCTTACAGTGTAGCATCAGACGCTGACCTTCTACAGCACTGCTACTTGTTTTTTTTACGCTGACTCAGGAAACCACCACAGCCGTGGCTAAGCCCTCCCTCGCCCGTCGAGCCTGGGATGCCGTCGTTCACGCTTACAATGGCTTCCGTCTCCTGGCGCTGGACATCAGAGTGGCTATCAGGTTGTTGAGGAAGACGCTCAGGGGAGACTCACTCACAAGAAGGGAGAGAAAACAGTTCACAAAGACAGTCGGTGACATCTTTCGAGTGGTTCCATTCTCAGTGTTTATCATCATCCCATTCATGGAGTTCTTGCTCCCTGTCTATCTATGGCTCTTCCCAAGTGCTCTCCCTTCCACTTTCCAGAGTCAGGACTCTAGGGTTAGTCTCTTTCTGTCTCTCTCTTCCCCTCCCTCTTTCTCTTCCCCTCCCCTCCCCCTCCCCCTCTCTCCCTCAGTATGAAGGTAAATCATCTTGTCTTGTTTGTTGAACTGCAGGATGCCAAGAAGAAGAAGGAGCTGAAGGTGAAGTTGCAGATGGCTGCCTTCCTTCAGGACACCGTTGAGGAGATGGCAGTCACTAGCAAGAACCCTAAGAAGGTTGAAAGTGTTCAAGAATTTGCTGACTTCATTAAGAGGGTATGCAAAACTATAAATTTCTCAGAAATCGTGAATATTTTTGGTGACCTATGTTTTTAATAAGCTTCACAAAACTCTATGAGAGACGAGGGGGGGCACATCTAGATACATAGAGTGTTCTTATTTTCTAGTCCGAGGTGAGCCTGACCTGCTTCAGGCCTCCCACAGACTGGAGAACAAAAACACTCTACTGACATAGCTGTATGAGACTCGTCTCATGGCCATTCACTCACACAGATCAGAACAAGTGGTGCTCAAGCCACTACGGAAGAGATTCTCAAGTTCTCTAAGCTGTTTGAGGATGAATTGACTCTGGATAATCTCACTAAGAAACAATTGGAGCTACTGTGCAAGTATGTGTACATGTATGTCTGCAAGTGTAAAATCATGTGAATAATCTTTCGAGGGTAAATATTTTGTTGTTTTGCCAAATTCTGCTCAAATTCAAGCTTTCATGGTCGATCTTCCAGCAAATTAGCGTGAACACAAGCCGAGTTGTTGTAATCAGTATAATAATTTTCTTCCTCAGAATGCTTCTCCTCCAGCCGTATGGCAGTAGCAACTTTCTCCGCTTCCAGCTGCGAATGAAGCTACGTCAGCTGAAGGCCGATGACCAGCTGATACACTGGGAAGGGGTGGACTCCATGTCCGTAGCAGAGCTACAGTCGGCCAGCCAGGCAAGGGGCATGAGGGCTCTCGGCTTGTCAGAGGAAAGACTCAAATCTCAACTGCAACAGGTATCGTGCATGATATTATAATGTAACCAGGGATTCGTTTAGAATATTTTCAAGGGGGTGGGGATGGTGATATAATATTATCACGAAATTGGGGGTGGGGTAGTACTGGGAATTAGTGCTGTAGGTGGGTGGGTGGGGGTGGGAGGGTTCTTATAGCAGTGTATATAGTTGTAATGCTGCAATGTGGTTAATCTTTGACACAGTGGATTGATCTTCACCTGAACAAGTCCATCCCCGCCTCTCTCCTCCTCCTCTCAAGAACACTCTTCCTCTCAGAGGACATTGAAACTAGCGATGCTCTCAAAGCAACTATCACAAACCTGCCAGAAAACATTGTACGACAATATAGTATTATAGCTGAGCATGAAACTTATAGCTATTGTTAACTTTTGTGTCTTTGTGTTGCTATATAGGTGGAAGAGGTTGAGATTATAGTGGCTGACACTAGCGGAGAGAACGTGGACAACAAGACAAGGTTAGAGCTGCTCAAGAAGAGAGAGAAACTCATACAGGAAGAAGAGGAGGAGAAACAGAAACAGGTGAGATACATACCCATACTCTCTCAGCATATATGGTTATGCTTTCTCCCCCTCCCTTCCTTCTCCTCTCTCTCTCCCTCTTTTTCTCTCTCTCTCTTTCCTCCTACCTCTCTCTCTCCATTAGAAAGCTGAGCGGGAGGCTTCTGTTCCCCCAGCAGCTGCTCCTTCTGAAGCACCCTCTGAGGAGCTCCAAGACAAGGCTCCAGTCATCTCTCCCAGCACAGCTGCCCCTCCAATGGAGACAGCAGAGGCCACAGCTCCTTCAGTAGCCACAGAGTCAGTCGCAGCTGCAACTGCTGCTGAAGGTATATAAGCTGTCCAGAGTAGAAATTTTCTGTAGATGTTACTGATGTAGGTTATAGAGCTACCTTATGCCTTATGCATACGAAATACCTATGTTAGGGTGCTGATTAAAAGAGGTATCCTCGTTTCAAGAAAGGGAGATAATTATTTTATATGTAGCTATCCATGCACAGTGTTACCATGTATTAAGGAAGAGTTATAGAGGAGAATTTATTTCCAGCGTATTCTTTGAGAGAACTATGTGTTCAGTATATTAACGTTTTCTCTCCAGTTGACGCTGAGAGTATCACAGCTGAGGAGCTACGTGGATTGAGTGACGCTGTGTCGTCACTGAGACCAAAGAAGGTGCTCAATGAGGAGCTGGAGGAGCTGAAGGAGGACAGGGAAGAGTACAGACATGTGAGTAGTGACCAAATCTCGTGCTACGTACGACGTACATAGCTCAGACCTTCCCATATCACCACTCCAGCCAATAAATATTGACAGGACTTAGCATCTGGTAACCATAATATCACTAGGAAGATGATATCATCAGGAGAGGGGCAAATCTTTGCTCATGGGCAGTAATAATATTATGTACTTTAACCCCTTTTGTCCACCCCCCCCCCCCCCACCAAACACACACACACACACACACACGTGTCCAGGATGTGGAGGACCTAGCCAAGGAGTGTGAAGATGAACTTCAAGAGTCCAAAGCGTCTGCTCGGCTTGGCCGTAAGGTGGACTCCATGATCGGCAAGCTGGACCAGGCCCTACAGGAGCTGGAAGATGACCTGGTGTCCACTTCTCCCGAGAGCCCTACTGTGCAGATGATCCAGAAAGAGAAGTGAGTACTGTAATAGCTGTGAGCTCCAAAATTAGTGGATATGCAGTGATTTGGGATAGGGTATTGTGTATATAGAATCTTCATGTAGCGTTGCCATATTTTTATTGCTCTCCCCTTACTTACATTAGCAAAAATTATTATACCAGTATTATTATTATTATTATTATTACAGGAGTGATGTAATCACGACGGCAGAGCTTGAGGAAGCCCTGGCCACGTTGAAGGATGTGAGTGGAGATGCCAAGATCCAGAGTCTGGTCCGAGTGCTGGATGAGGACCATGATGGCAATATCAACCTGGAGGAACTGGGGGAGGTGAGACAGAGAATTAATAATAATGTTATTAAAGGGGGCACCTCAGCACAACAGATAAGCACTGATCCAATATACGTGATTGGTCCACGAACAAATTATAGCGGTTCTGTGTGATCTTGCCTCGATTGCTAAATGTGCCTTTCTTTCCCGCCACTTCAAATCCAATGTTCATCAGTCTCTCTCTCTCACTATTTCTACAGGTGGTCGAGAGCCTTGCTCTTGAAGACACAGACATTAAGTCAGAGCACATAGCTTTGATCAAGGAACTCATCAAGAAGGAGGATCTAGAGGAGGCTAGGCAGGTGGTAGTCAAGGACACCACTTCCTCGTCTTAGCAACTATTATAATATTATTATATAAATTATAGCCATAGGAAATTTAACCACTTGTAAACTGGCAACAGCTTCCAGTCTTGGTATTATCATTATTTTGATGCTCATTAAAATTTGGTTGTATAATATCAAGTCCAGAAAGATACTAAAGTGTGACTGTATAAGCCATGTTTCGCTCCCGACGACCTTTACCTACTCCATCCACAGCTATATCTGACATGCATCTCCCCCCATGCCATTTGCAGACTTGAGTGTCTTAGAATGTTCCCACTTTTCTATTATCATTCACAATAACAATAGAACACTATAATAATTAATACTTATCCATGGATCGTCAACAAAAATCATTGTGGTAATTATTTTATAGAATAGTTGTAGAAATAACGTGCAACTAGATATTTGAAAAATAAAACGTACACATAATAATAATAATTATTATTATACCCTACAAACTGCTCGCATTGTAAAATAATAATATACACTCACTGATTGCACTGACTAGAGTGAGCTTTGCTTTTTTTCTTTGAGAGAAACAGAAAATACTAAAACGAACAAACGAACATACAATAGTAATGTTTTACAATTATCATAATAATAATACACCCCGGGGCCACTCTGGGGTGACACTGGATCATA
Source organism: Cliona cf. orientalis (assembly GCA_963930775.1). Classification (NCBI taxonomy): domain Eukaryota; kingdom Metazoa; phylum Porifera; class Demospongiae; order Clionaida; family Clionaidae; genus Cliona; species Cliona cf. orientalis. Next base: position 8,003,445 of record OZ005700.1, on the reverse strand, counting down.
GCGTTGGACTGCTGTCTTTGCTGTCTCCACTACTACTGGCTCCCCCCTGCTCTTCTTGCTCGTGTTCTTCTTGCTGCTTCTGTTCCTTTGATGGCGTCACCAAGGTGGGGGGTGAGGCGGAGAGCTCTCTCACTATCAGAGCCTCTTCTGCTACTACTTCTACACCATCACCATCACTTCCCTCTCCCTGTTGACTGTCTCTTCTCTCTCCCTCCTCCCCCTTATCGACTCCTTTCCCACTCTCGTCGACTTTATTACTCAGTTCTTGGTTATCTAGTTCACCCTCCGCGCTGGTGTCATTGCTTTGGCCTTCAGTTTTCTCTTGCCCCGGTGGATTCGCAGCAGCTGTTGTGCTCACTCTATTCTCTTCTGGCTGCTGTTTTTGCACCTCCTTTATTGAATCTTCTTTTTTGTGTTGTCTGTCTGAGTTTAGAGACGGTGATCCTCCGCTGGCACCAGCTGTAGCTGTGGGTGTGGTCGTGGGCGTGGCCTTTCCCTCCACGATGGTTGGAGGTCTTGCTTTGGCAGGAGGTGGAGCTGCCACTGAAGTTTTGGGCGGGGCACTCGTCTGCTGAGTTAAAAGATACAACAAAGACAAGGAATTGTGAAATTTAAAGCCTCTCTTCCTTTCTTTTCTGCCTCTCTCCAGAACCCATCAAACTAATGATACATCAATGACGACCTTTACCGATTCAATAATGCCGACCCTTACCAACCTCACTCACTCCTTTTGTACATACGTACCTGTCTCTTAAACTTGAATATCTTCTTGAACCAGTTCCCCCTTGACCTCGACGGCGGTGTGAGTGGGTCCTGTGTGGAGTTGGAGTCCAGGCTCATGCTCTCTATTGGGTAGAGGCGGTTGATGTCCTCGTAGAGCTTCATGTCAATCATCTGCACACACACACACACACACGTACGTACACATGTACCAGCAAAAACAGAAGACATGTCCATCAAAGTTTATACACATAGTGGTATTTGTATCAGTTGTCAAGCACGTTGGTTGGTTGGTTTCAAGGCCACAAGGAAATAACGTTCAATGGGATTCATTCTCAAGGATGGATATGGGGGTGGGGGGTGGGGGGTGAGGGGGGGGTCGTACTTGGTGAGGAGATTGCCCCTTATCTATTGGGGCAATTATTACTACACATCCTGTGTGAAGCTCTACTGAGTTGAACTCTCCAGCACACCTCCCCATGATTATTATTATAGGCTGAGGTAACATTACTAGTTTGGGAGTCCCCGCACACGCGTACGTAGATATAGATGGGAAAGTTAGGAAGTTTATCTGCTTTGAGAGTTTGGCCTTTTGTAGCGTCTTAGATACTTGGCACATCCTCTACTTTCATCAACTCCATGATGCACACACAATAGAGGTATAGTGTAAAGGACTGAGTTCTGGCAATTGCTCACAATAGGTAGCTATACTAGTAAACTTCCTTTAATAATCATTGAAGCTTTTCAGCTATAACATAGTTAGCCTCGTCAGGATGGTCGAATGAACAAAAATGAAAGAAAGAAAAACCTTATATAGAAATAAGGGAGAAAATATGGCTCCATAGAGGTAGACAACAAGGGCCAAGTAAACAGATGAATGTAAAAAAAGATGATTAGGGCTACCTAGTCGATGATTATTGATGAATAATTAAAGAAAGTTTGCTATAATATTGTGAGCAACACAGTCTTTTACACTGTACCTATGCACACACAATAGAATCTACCACCACTCACCTCTTCTTGCCAAGGTTTGGATACTGCCCCAGTGGCAAATTTCCCAGCAAATGCATCGTCAGAACCTTCAAGATCGACTCCCTTCACAGACGAAAACGGATCAATGTCTAGTACATCCTTCGCATAAACCGCACGAGGCTGTGGATGGATGGATGGGTGGATGGGTGGGTGGGTGGATGTGAGGGGAAAGGATAAAAGATACTTTAATCTCACAGTCTTCTTTGTCATAAGTTCAGGAATAGATTAGGAAAACCTGTCCTTGAATGCAACAAATTTCTTACATGCATATTGACATAAGTTTTAGTCTAAGAATTGCTTCTACATGTACATTGACATAAGTTTTAGTCTAAGAATTGCTCAAGCGAAGAGGATGTAGCATATGTCATGTGTGGAGGAGGAGATGGTTTTGTTTGCTGATTCCTGAAATGAAGCCGCACCACTGCCTGCTTGTACTTGTAACATTAAATTTACCGGGTAAAATGTTCTGGTGCACTGACTGTACAAGGTGCCAGGCCAGCAGGAAGTGCTCACTAACAGAACAATGTATAAGTCTGATGGATCAAATTACATGCTCACATGCACAAAGATTGTATATGGTATGACTATTGTGAGTGAGAGAGAGAGAGAGAGAGAAAGAGAGTGGGAGAGGGGAGAGGGGAGAGGGGAGAGGGAGGGAGAGAGAGAGAAAGAGAGGGGGAGAGAGTGGGGAGAGAGAGAGAGAAAGAGAGGGAGGGAGAGGGAGAGAGAGAGCTCACATTTGGTTTGAAAGGAGGCTCTACAACACCCTTCTCTAAGTGTGTCCAGTTGATTGTGGCAAAGAAAGGATGTTCCCTGATGTTAGTGAATCCATCGGGACCGTAGCCCAGCCGCTGACTCTGGTGCTTCTCTAACAACTGAGGAAGAGAGAGAGAGAGATGAAATTGATCACAGAGAACTCCGTCAGGTTTTGATAACTGAACCGACCCACAGTATGGTACATTCACAGAGCAGTATGGTGCAATTGCACAGTGGCAGTGAAAGAACACTAATCTATAAGTTACCACTGTGAGGCACTATACTCAATGACTACCACTATTAATAAGTATTACATTACATCCTCTAGTCTGTATGGTACATGACAATTCTATGAGGATGATACAATAAGTAAATGTCCTTCTGAGAAAGATATGGAGTTAACTTCCACATATTGGTTACTACTACTTTCAGCACATATTAAGGAAGTGGCCAGGGGCGCTGGGCATAGCTACATGTACGTACTGTAGCTACAGTTCACACACCCCACCATAGTTTAGTTTTGCCTTCTTCTTTATGGCTATACCTGTGAGACAAAGAGTTTTGCCTCGGGTGTGAACTTGTCAGGAAAGCTGATGGTGTCGTCCCTCACTCTCCTCTCCACCTCCTCACGCGAGACCTTCTCTTTTCGTCGACGAAAGGGGCACTCTCCGTGGATCATCTCGTAGACCACACAGCCGAGGCCCCACCAGTCTGGCATGAACGAGTAGCGGTGGTTACTGATCACCTCTGGAGCTGTGGGGGTGAGGTGTGTGATGTGTGTGTGTGCGTGTGTGTGTGTGTGGTGAGTGCACAAAATAATGACAAAAATTCCAAACTCTACAGCATAATTACATTGAACTGTAAACAGAAAATCAACATACTCACAGAGGATCGTAGGGATGCCCAGCCCATGTAGTAAGTACTCATAACAATACTATGCACATAGTTATACCAGTGGAACTCCTCTATAATGAGGACATCTCCCTTAATCAGAACACTTAAAACTATCCCCAAGGGCATCAGGAATAGAGGGGTTCCACTGTAGTACACCACAACGAACCAAAGCCTAAAATTGAATGTCCTAAACATACACGACTATGCGTGCACATAATGATAATTATTATTACGCAGCTGTGACCTACCCATGTATCCGATGGTGCCGACTCTTCCTCGTACTGATTGGCCCTCTGGAATGTGAACTGCTAGACCCAAGTCTGAAATTCTCACATGTCCTGCAACAAGAAACACAAAGAAAGGGTAGTTTGTCGTTCATTAGAATGCTAATGAGGTTGTCAGAAACTAACTTACCATTGTCATCCAGTAAAATGTTGTCCGGTTTCATGTCTCTGTAGTGAGAGAGGAAGACAGAGAGAGGAAGGAAAAGAGAGAAAGAAAGAGAGAGAGAGGAAAGAGAGAGGGTGGGGTAAGGAAGGGAAGGAGGGAGAAAGAGGTCAAGGTAAAGAGGGTGGATGGAATAGAATAAAGTTTTATGCCTCCTCCTTGGACACATGATGGCAACAAGAGGGGAGTACATGCAGTGATACTCGCCAGTCACATGACCAACCTGTAGGCTATTCTGCATGCGTGGAGGTGTGAGAGTCCATAGGCAATCTCGGCAGCGTAGAAAATAGTTCTCTCGTAGGAGAGCCCTGGGCTTCCTATGTTGTGAATGTGAAATCTCAAGTCTCCACCGTTCATGAGTGTGAGCACCATGCACAGGGCGTCCTTGGACTGATAGGCATAGGCCAGCGTCACCACGAACCTACTGTTGACTCTCTCCAGGATCTGTTTCTCGTTGAGAGCCAGTTTCTCTCCCTTTCTCTTCTTGACTCTCTTCTTTTCGAGCTTCTTGAGGGCGTACATCTTCCCAGTGGGTTTGCTCTGGCAGGCGTGGACGAGACCGAAGCCTCCCTTACCCAACACTCTGTACACACGAAACGAGTTCTTCGTCACTGGAGCTCTGGAAAAAAAAGTGCATGTATGGATGAATATGTATATAATATGACAGTGTGGTGGTGGTGGTGTGTGTGTGTGTGAGAGAGAGAAAGAGAGAGAGGAGAGAGAGGGGAGAAGAAGAGAGAGGGGGGTGAGGGGGAGAGAGAGGAGAGAGAGAGAAAGAGAGGGGGGGGGGGAGAGAGGGGGATAAAGGTGTATTCGTGTGTATTCATATGGAGAGAGTAAACTTAGTGTGCATGATTGCGTGAGTGAGCAACTTAACGAGTGTGTATCATATTATACGATGATGTATGTATGTAAGCATGTCGGTCTGTGAGGAATGTTTAGTGTGGTGTGTAGCGTAAGTGCAATCAATGGGGAGCAATAAAAACACCATTTCTCGGACAGGTGGAGAGTAAAAAGCACCAGATATTGCTCAATCGTTAAATTTGTTCACCGCTGTTCCTCCCACTACTTCCCTGATGACCTCAAACGCACAAAACAATAAATACGCACACGTCCCTGGACATGTGTCATCACATTGTGTGGCATGCGTACATATGTACCTGTGCATATGTACAATGCATGTGTCCATATACATATACATATGTTTTACAAGTACACGTTGTTAAGTACATAATTTTTATAATATTATGTTACGTATTATGTGCAGTGTTATAGTGTACAATAATATAATATACCTCTCCAGGTACTTCCACTGAAGATATCTCCAGTAGTAGGGGCTCTCCACGTAGTCAATGAACGGCTGACCACTCAGAAACTCTCGAACAATACTAAAAGTTGATTAATGTAATCAGTCAATACTCATCGTCTTACAGACTTATAATTCTGTCCTCTCTCTTACTCCACCTCCCTCCCTCTCTCTCTCTCTACCCCTCTTTCCCCCCCTTCTTACTCCCTGCACTCCTGGAAGATGGATTTTCTTGGTAGTGACTCTCCCGCTGCTGATAAACCTCTTTCTACTTTAGCTGCTAGTTCTGCGCTAACAGGATTTAGTCTCTCCGTGCTCTGCAATAAAAGTCAACCATTATTGACACCACAAACACAGCTGCCACAGATAGATACAACATTATGTACTTAGGGTGGACATCCTGGAATTTAAAACCTAGACACCCATCCTCGAGCCTCTCTCATGCTCTAAGTTTCCTCTTCCAAGTTTACACAAAACCCACCCATTTTGTAAACTAGAAAGACATGGAGCATTCTCCCCCCTCTCCCTTTCCTTTTAATAACAAA